>OU427007.1:852018-1137018 GCA_911387935.1 Dolichovespula saxonica
GACAAAGTTTTTACCGATTGGTAAAACAGTATCCTAATATTACCGGCCAATTATTTACCGATCGATAAAACAAAAATATCTCATTTACCAACTTTCTCTCGGCCGACACAACAGCCGTCTATCTCTCTGAGACAATCGACACAACGGCTCAACTATTACTGACTGAGTTTTTACCAATCGATAAAATTGTTTCTACTACTGTCGACCTTGACTTTTAGAAAATTATAAATACATTCTAAAAATTTAACACAGTTATATTGTTACTCATTTATTAAACATTACTATATTTGTATATATTCGTTTATTATTATTTAGGAAGTGTTAGTCAAGCATTCGCATAAAGTCAGATATGTCAGTAACACAAGACAGACATCCATATATAGATAGGAATCTAAATAGTATATATAAATTAGTTCTATGAAAAGTCAGATATTGATAATTTAATAATTTAAAAAGATATATATATATATATATATATATATATCATTTTATAAAGAAGAACAATTATTTTATATTACTAAAACTTGTTATTAATATATTTTATTTAATATTAATTTGTTTTTAAAAGGACAATAAATAGTATGATTTTTGTATATATTCGTCATATCACAAAAATAACGAGAAAAAAATTAAGTTCGATAACTTTTGGATGAAAAATTTGGTAAGTATCTTGAATATATGCCGCTTCTCAAGGAATAAGGTTTCGAATAAACTTCTTCGTGATCCGCATGAATGTTTTCAAGATGTCTGCCGTTAGAATTCGAAGTTGTTTTCACCCCTTTCGATTTCCTTTCAAGTATCGTAACAGCGATATCGACTATTTCCTGAGATCTGTTTTTCAATTTGTTCACTGGCTCACGTAAACCACATTTCTCAAATTCTTTTCTTCTTTCCTCCTTTTCAGCTTTTGCCATTTTAAAAACTTTCGATTCAACGTCTATTTTCTTTTTATGAGCTTCTTCGAATTTTCTATTCGACGAATTCGATCTAGATTTTTCTCGATCGTTTTTTTCATTATCATCGTCTCTCGTGCAATCCGACTTATCGACCAAAATTAGAGCAGTTGACGTTGATTCGTCAATTTTGTTATCATTTAGTCGATCAGTTTTTCTAATGACCACTTTCGATCTCGATCTTGATCTTCTGCGATCTTCTAATTTGGAATTATTGAAATTATCTCCTAATTCCTTTTTCAATCGAGAAATCGCGATAGGTATTCTCGATCTCATCGATCTTTCTGTTTTACTCGATAATTTTAAGAAATTTGAAATCGTCGAATGAATTTTTGAAAAGGATGACGTTCGATCTTTGTTGACTTCCTCGATCTTGTTTGTTTCTAATTGATCAGGTTCATCTTTCAGATCGTTATCGTTTTTCAAATTTTTATCTTCGTTATTGGTCTTCCTCAAATTCGACAATCTTTTAGATTTTTTCATTGCTGAAGAAATAAAAATGGCGCCGACTTTTTCTAAATCTTTTCTTTGAATATCCGCCTTGTCATTTTCCTTTTCTTCTCTAACAGATTTTGATAAAGAATATCCACAAACATGATTCTTAATCGGTGATCTTTCATTGATATTCTTTCTGAATTTTTTCGACGCATCGGAATTATCATCGTCGAAAGAGAACGTCATATTTATTTCCTTATTCGATTCGATTTGTTTCTTTTGAATATCTTCTTTTTGTCGAGAAAACGAACCAGCACTTTTTGGAAGAACTCTCGACTTCGTTTTATTATTTGTATCATTAAAATTCTTCTTTTCGATAAAACATTCATCACCTTGAATTTTTTTAGCCGCCGAATTATTTTCATCCGATTTTATCGAATTTTTATTAGCATAACGTTTCGCCATATTGTCACGATAATTCATTCTATCACGATCAGCACTTCTTGAATTGCCCTTTCTCCTTGCAGATAACGTATTGTTATTCGTTTCGCGATTAACATCTTGACGTTTAAAATTTTCTTTCAAATTTTCGACGTTTTCTTGTTTCTTCAACGTAAAATCATGTTTTTTTTTATTAATATTTTCAAATTTATTTTTTATATTTTCATCAAAATTATCGAACATATCCGAAATACTGTCAATGTCCACTGCGCGATCAATCGATTTCCTTATTTCTTTGTTAGGATCTTTCAACATTTCGTTATTACTTTCGTTAACATTAGTTACGAATGAAAAATCGGTTGTTACCTTGGTGTCATCTGTAACGTCATTGAATACAGGTTTCGTCGAGGAATTTTCTTTCTTTTTTGGCAGTGAGCACTTTGCCGAAGATATTCTTCGTTTTCTTTTATTATCATCATTTTCTGAATCATTCGAGCCATCACGCGATCGAGATAATTTTGAAGTATGTGTTGATTCATTTGAATTTTTATAGAGATCAAAATCTTTTTTTCGAATTTCATTTTCATCCCTTTTGTTTTTCCGATTAGTTGCCTTTTTAAAGAAATAATTTGATAAATCGGAATCGACGATGACTTTCTCGTTCGATGACAAATCATTCATAAGATTTCCTTGACCTCTTAGTAGTGTATTTTCAAAATCAGCGATATTTCGTTCCCACTGTTCAATTTTTTCATTAATCTCTCGATCCATAGTTTTAGATTTTTCTTTCAAAATTTCTCTTGTATTTATTTTTCTCGGTGATGTTTTGTTGGTCGATAATACGTTGCCCCTGGTGTTACCATTTTTCTGGAATTCTTCCTATTTAAATTGTATATAAATATAAAAATACAATACTGAATATATGTAAATATAAAAACATTAATTTATATAATAATAAAAAAAAGGAAATTGAAACTAAATGAGATTAATAGACGAAATAAAATAAAAAATATATATATATTTGTTCTATTTCTTATTATATATAATTATAAAATATATATAATTAATAAAAAGAAATATATAGACCTATTTCATTTTTTTAAATTAATAATATAATAAGCTTTAAAATAAAGTCAAATAATACATATATTTATGAAATTTGTTTCTATTGTTTTCATATCCTGAAGCCAGCCCTAAAATATTTCCCTACTTATTAATGGGAACATCCAGTCTAATATAAAATATTTACTATAGTTATATTAGTTTCTATTAATTTCATCTCGCTTCAATTTTTTGCCTTTTTTCTTCCCCAATAAAAATTGCATTTTATCCTATCGTATATAAAACGTATCTTATTAACTATTTAAAATTATTATTCGTATTTAATTTTATTAGTTAAAATTTGCGTATATTAATTTAAACATACCCCATTGGTTTCTTGTTTCTCATCGAATAATTTCCGTATATTTTTCGATGCGGAATCTCGACGGGGTGTCTTCTTTTCGCAATATGACTGATTTTGATCTTTTTTCTGTCGAATCGAAGATGATGGTGATATTGCGTCACATCCGGTGTCCGATAATTCGACTATTTTGCCGACATCTTGGTAATCCATAGGGAATATTGGATGAGCATTATCCACAAAGAAAAAAAATGGATTTTCAGAGAATGCGTTCATTTTAACTTTTGCTAATTTTTTTTCTTCTCTTTCTTTCTACCTTTTTCTTCTGTTCCTTTTATTTTCAATATTTTCTCTCTCACTTTAAATGGTTCTTAAACAGAATTACATTACCGGAAATATCTTAATTTGGATGCCATGATTCCTATTACAGGATATTATTACTATTGAATTTGTTGGATCATTTTATATAAACGAATAAAAAATTTCGATTTTACTTTTTTAGAGGTTATACCGAATGATTAAAGTGTAAGATGTCGACTTTTTTGTATCTTTCGATATGAACTTATCTCAAATCTTAATAATTCTTCTCTTTTTCTTTTTTTTTTTTTTCATAATCGATAACTCTAACGTGAGAGACGTATCGACAATATTATTCAACAATACATATATTAACATTTAAATATTACAAAATTATATTCTATCTTGAAATTCATTTACCTGTTTTTTTTTTCTTTATTTTATATTTGTTATTCTTTCTGTTTTTTTTTTTTTTTCTTATCATACAGATCTCTTTCGATATCAGAAAATATTGCGAAATTTGTTGTACGTTACGAGCAAAGATCATCATGATAAAAATATTTTATTTATATAGCAAAATATTGGAATAATTTCGATGAAAAAAATATCAGATATCTGAAAGGTTCATATTCGTTTTCTTTAGATGAAGTTAAAAATTGCAAAAAAAAAAACAGGAAATCAACGCAACGTACGTTCGCATTGTCCGTTTGTGACATTAATCGCTCATTTGTACAGCTCTGAAATAAATACTCGACTGATAAAATCAACTACAATGAGTAATTATTATATTATATATCATTATTAGTAGTAGTAGTAATAATAGTAATAATAGTAATAATAGTACAAAAATAATATAACGTGGATTAGGCCAGCAGGATAACCATAAAGAAAAAAAAAACAGCACTGAAAATTTTACTTTACAGATAATGTGTAAACGAATTCACATATTTATGATTTTTATTAAAATAATATTGTATACAATATATAAGTATTCGCTAATTATTATTTACTTTTTCTCTTAACAAAATAATATATAAAATTTTTGCATATCTTTTTTTTGTCACAAATTTATGTACTATTATATTTATCGATTGTATTAATTATTATTCTCTATAAATTTGTCGTAAATTAAAGTCGTATAGATGCTCTACGTCTTATCAGATGTAAATCATTGAGAGAATCATGTCACTAAAAAAAAAAAAAATAAATATGACAGAATAAAAAATTTACATTCATCCTATTAACACTAAACTCTAACCTTCACTAACTCGATTGTAAGTGGAAAGGGATATAACCTTAATAGAAACTTATGTACTGATAAGATGAATGTACGATGACAACAATAGCGTTCACTCTATTGCGTTTCTATTTTATATTTTGTCCATACTTGTCGCTGAAGTCACACACTCATTCAAAGAAAGATTATGAATACATATCTGTCGACACTAACGCCACTCTTAGATTTATGCATAGTATTAAGTAAGCCATGATTAGCCTATAAAAATTTTATGAAATTGATTTTGTATATAAGAGCTGCATGTATAAAATATAAAAGCTCGTGAGAAGATAATGATAATTCTTTTTTTTTCTATTTTCAAATATTCAAAAAATCTGACAAATTGTTATATTAAAAAATACAGATATATCTAACAGATTTTTTGGAGTTAAAACTAGCTTTAGAGTTTAGAAGATTTTATTTCTCTTAAAATTCAAAATTACCTTCTTCCAATTGTGAAATATAAAATATAATTATACATAAATCTTGAATATTTATATTGAACTACATGTTGTCGGTAAAGTCAATATATGAATTTTGCGAAGAATGTGAAAGTTGTGATGATGTTGGAGAAGGCGTTGTGTGTACCGAAGATGAAAGTGGACTTTGCGTTTGTGGGTACGAATATGTTGCTGTTTGCGTATGTGTAGTGGACCTATTTACATTGGATTGATTATTTTGTTTAAAGCCTTGCGTAAATTGGCATTGATTAGTAAATGGAAAATTTAAAGAAGGGATCGAACACGTTGAGGGTGATGTCGTAGAAGAGGGAAAGCTTTGGCTTAATCTAGCTTTCTTAAAGACATTTAATAGTTCACATTTAACATCGAGCTTGATATCATCTGGAATCTTTTTTAATTCAGGTACTAACGACAACACAAATAACGTGTCTTCGTCCTTTTCCATAGTCTCTTGACTCTTTCCTCTCATTAATTTTTCAGCTACGCTTACAAAAAGTTTATCTTCCTCCAACTGTTTCATATCAGATATACTTCTCTTATTTCGAGAACGCGATTTTAGACTAGCTTCCATTTCTCCTTGTCTTTCTGGTTCTTTCTTCACCAACATGGTCATATTATCTACATTTTCTATTACACCTGACATCGGTTTTACAACAGTTTGTAAAAAACTCAATTTGTTATAATACATATACTGCTTTCGATTAGCAGGGGTCCCAGAACCTGACTTTTCCTTTTTCATTTTTAATAATTCTCTAGAATAACAGTCTCGCAAACTCTTCCATTTTCTTTGAAAGCGTAAGGCTGCAAAGATAACGACTCTTTAAAACACCATAACATAAACAAAACTTGTTTTTTCATCAGTTCATTCTTTCAGCTAGTTTTAATTTTATTATTTATCGTACATCAATATAAACAAAAGATCGACATACAAGATATAACATAATGATATAAACAAAAGAACCTCTGAAGTAAATCAGAAAAAAAAACAATTCATTGTAATATCGAATACTATATTCATTTCAAAAATGTCTTGAAAATTAAAAAACTTACCAATATTATTTTTTTCTGCATTAGACTTTCTTTCAAATTCTGGACAAAATTTTCTAATAACTTCTTCCCAAGCATTCTTCTTGGTAATTTTATTTGTATAATCATCACTGGATAGTTCCCAAATAGCTGGACGTAATTCAATTTCCGAAATAAAATCTTCAGTATTTATATTATTGATATCTTCCATGTTGTATCTATATGTTCCTTATAAGTAACATTACCGCGCCACACTAGACCACAAGATACTTGCACAAAGCAACTCGGTGGCGCCACAAAGAGTAACAACGAACGTTTTTGTATTCAAGACGAAACATTCGGTTCAATACATCAAATTATTGTTATTAATTAATTATATAAATTGTTGTTGCATTTAAAAACACACATACAAAATAAAACTCGATGCTTTAGAATTTTGTATCCTTCACAAATTGATGATGACAATACAGTAACCTCTTCCACATAAAAGCCACGTATAGTAAGGATGTGGCGCCGCATTGGTGGCGCCGCTAACGCAGATGGCGTATAAAAATTTTTGAAACTTCTGATATAATGAATATTTTATGTGTAAGAACATTGACATAATCTTATAAAAATTGAAGAAATTTTGCTAAATCAAAATTCTTGTCAAAATATGCCATAGTTTATAGTAATAAGAAAAATATTGATTCAAAATATCATTAACTTATTTGTGGCGCAACAGACTTGCAACGATTTTGTCTAGTAAGAATGTTCATTCTGTTATCTTTTAGTAATTTCCAAGAAAGATTATAAGTTCTTCTTTTTCGCAAATGTGATATCAATTTTTTCATACGTTCTATTTTTGTATCTTTTCTATTTATTTGTTGTTTCAATATATGAATTTTATGTTGCAATTTGTCGATTATTATATCTTTCTTCGAATCTGTATACTCAACTTCCATTTGTTCCTCGCTGTTTTCTACTTCTAAAATTATTTTGCTTAATCCATTAGAATATAATTGTGAATCATCAAAATTTTGTTTCGGTTCATTAGAATAGTTAGATTCATTTCTAGCAGATGTCATGAACTTTTCTTTTTCTAATTTTGATTTGTTCGATACTAAATTATTAGAATAGTTTGAAAATACAGATGGAACAGCATCGTGCTTTAAACGTCTGATATATGGATACCAAGCTGTACCAGGACGATGCAAGAAATCTTGCGGCTTGAAATGCTCGCTACAAATTCTACTTGCCTTAGAAGGCTTCCAATCTTTTCTGTGAATTGCTGTTATCCAAGCTGCGAGTCTATGCTCATCCTTGAATGGAAAACTATAAAAAAAAAGACAGATATAAAGACAGATATAAGTACAGATATATTTATTATATCTATTCATATGTATAATACAATACAAATATTATTGATACTATTTTAAATTAGGTTAGTTCAGTAACAGTAAAGTTATATTCGATTATTTGATATATATATATATATATATATATATATATATATATATATACACATACACACACACACACAACAATTATTGTTTAGTTATTGAACGTTAGAGAAAAAATAAATAATACTTTAAGAAAAATAATACTTACGTAAAAAATTGAATTTTCTTTTCTTTGGAGAATCTATTACTACAACCATATACACTACACGATGTAGGCATTTTGTTAAACTGATATTTTTAAACGAAATTAAAATTTTTTAAAGCATCGTTTTTAATAGGTTCTTGTCAATTCTTACAAAATTGAACTTTTGTTTTGCCTATCGCTTACAAATGGCGACCTTTCAACTAAAACTACTTTCTTCTTTTAACACCAGATGACTCAGTAGTACTCTATAAATCATTATTTATATAGTAAATATTGTTCAAATTGCTGTTTTACATAATATATATATATATATATATATATATATATATATATATGTATGTATATATATTATTTATATATTTAATAATAAAAAACAAATGCTTAATAATTATTCTTTTATTTTTATTAACTAATTTATCTTAATTCTTTATCGTTAATTGCTTAGTTTAAGATTATTATTAATCAATTATGTTTACTTATCAATTGTATATAATTATATTTTTACGAAACATAATCTGTTGATAAATTTAATGGATTTAAAACACCGTCGATAAAATTACTTATCGATAAGAAATTTTTAACTTCTAATAATAGACAGTGTTAAAATGAGTAATCTATTGTAAGGGGATAAAAGTTTCGTTATTAATAAAATAATAATAAAACAAAAGAAATAAATGAACATGATTAAATTAATAAAACAATTATGAAAATTTTAATTAGTTTATTTATCCATATGTTCCTACGTAATTGTACTTGATTAATTCATCGTTAAAAAAAAAAAAAATAGGAAACAAAAAATGTTGACGTATCCAAAACTTTTGAAAAAGGGAGAAAAAAATAAAAAATTAATTTTAAAATCAACCAATAAATCATAACAATTACAATTACGAAATAATAATTTTGCACGCAAACACGCAATGTATCGAAATCGTGTACTTCAAATAAATCGTTTTAGTGAATAAATAAATATTTTTTTCTTTACCGATAAGAGAAGGAAATTGATTGTCAGCTATGAAGAGTAACGAAAAGGATAGAACGTTTGCGCGCGCAGAAATCAATGAGACAAATTTCAAAGCATGCGCCTGTGATATTCTGGTACGGAACACACGTCTGAACAAAGTGTTAAGAAGAAATAAATAACGCGTTGATTAGGTGCTGTTAACCGATCAGTGAGAAGTGTGTACATCGTGCGGCTTTCCATTCTTCTTTTTCTTCTTCCTCTTCTACTTATTCTATACTACTTATCTGTCTCTGTTCTTTCTTTTCCTCCCTAATTCTAGAGTTATCTGTCAGTTTGGAAGACTCAAAATAAACTACAAGTATCCAACACCGATCCTTATTATGTATCTCTAGAAAGAGAAAAAAATACATTTGATCGATCCTCCAAAGTTTCTAATCTTCGCCATCTTAAAATTCGTCGATCGTAATCATTCTAAGTGCATAACAACAAAAAATTAATAAAAAGGAACAAAATGGACGAAAATCTCAGTCGTGGATATGTGCAATTAGGAAAAGCAAGAGGCATGAACGAGTTTAAATTCTCTAAAGCATTTACAAATCTTTCGCCACCGGTCGACAAATGCAACTTAATCTATATGTCTTTGATACTTGGTGGAATAGGCTTCCTATTACCGTACAACAGGTCATATTAATCATTTTCCATTATATGTATATTCGCACATATATATAATTATTTATAGTGTGAATACGTATTATATACATTTTCAGAGTCTATGTCAAAGACCTTCGAATACTAAATAGTATCTCGTGATCTGACCTTTGTAAAACATAGACACTGTAATCGATTGAACCACCTTGTGGAATCAATGAGAGATTCTAAATTAGATCGTCAATTCAAGCACTAGTTATTATTATATGTTCTTTCCTTAGAAAAATTTATTTTGTCATGAGAAATTGTTTAAATTTTATAGACATATATATATATATATATATATATATATATATATATATAGTTTTTATATAAATTTTAAGTAATAATAATATATTTATTTATATTTTTTAATTCAATAATTTCTTTTAAAACTTGTTGAACAATTATATTAAATTTAATAATTTGTATTTTTTTATGGTAAATACTCAAATTATGTGTGTGTGTGTATATATATATATATATTATAATGTGTAGATAATTGTAACATTTTGCTTTATATTTTTAATTTACTTAGTTTTTACAAAAGTAATAAATAATAAAATAATGCCAAAAGATAATTCATATATACTTACACATATATAATATAAAAAAAATAAATATACGATATAAAATAATATATATATATATATATATATATATATATAATTTTATATGATATGCTTTAGCTTTAATGTTTATAAAAAATACGTACATTATACCACAATGTGTCGTCATATCTTATGATTACAGCTTCATAATCGCTGTAGATTACTTTCAAACAAGATACCCTGGTACGACAGTAATATTCGACATGTCAATCGTTTATATTACAATGGCCTTTATTGCAGTATTCGCTAATAATATTTTAGTTGAAACATTGTCCCTGAACATGCGAATTACTTTTGGTAAGGATATTTATATATATATAGGTATATAATACATTTTTATTGCATCTTATTTACAATTATTATCGTTATCGTTATCGTTATCATCATTTTTTTTACCAGGTTACTTGGTCTCGTTTGTTACATTGAATTTCATTGTAATATGCGAAATTTGGTGGGAATTATTTGGCACTGCTACTTCGTACAATATCAATTTAATGGCTGTTGCTATTGTCTCGCTTGGTTGTACAGGTATCGCATCCAATGTTATTATACCTTATTATAATTTCTTTATAAAATCTTCGAAATTATTTATTTCTTATTAAAAAAATATCTTCGATAATTAACAGTTCAACAATCGAGCTTTTATGGATATACTTCAATGCTTCCTAGTCGATATACACAAGCCGTTATGACCGGAGAGAGTAAGTAAATATTAAATTTGAAAAAATTAAAAAAGAAAATGAAAAAGAATTTGGAGAAAAGAAAAAGATCAATCGTAAAATATTTTTTTTTGATTTGATGAAAAAATACAGAAAAGAAAAATTAAAAAAAAATCTATTTATTGCTATGATAATTTAATTAATTTTGCAATAATTATAATGAAATTACAAGGTTTATTTAAGAAAATTTTATTTAACAAATTTGTATGTAGGCGTTGCCGGATTTTGGGTTTCTCTTAATCGAATTTTAACGAAATCATTGATGAAAGATGAACGTGGTAATACATCGATGTTCTTCGTATTGTCGAATTTGACGATCCTAATGTGTTTCCTGTTACATCAAATCGTACAAAAGTCTGATTTCGTACAATTCTACATAACATTATGCCAAGAAAGACATCGTATTATATTGGAACCAACGGAGGACGCTGGCCTGGTAACCGAGTGATTTTAACGTTGACAAAAACGACGAGAGATTCAGAGATTAAATGATTTCATTCGACAGATGGATCCGCTTGACCAGATCGGTGACCCAACTAAAAGTCAATACGGAATTTTGAAGATACAAACAAGTCCATTGGGAACTGATTCTGCCAGTGCAAGTACAGATCCAAATGGTAATATACTTTTTAACATCAAAATATTATTTAATGTAATTTTCATCATTTTCTTTTCTTTCTATGTATTTAAAGAAACAATTTTTTCTCTTTTTTTTTTAATGTTATCACAAATTATAACATTTATTTATATTTTTATATATACCGATGGAATAATTTATACCTTTATATAAATTATTTCATCGAATTTTGTGATTAATTCGTTGATTGGATAGATATTTAAAAAAATATATAAAGAGAGAGAAAAAGAGAATAATTTTTTGAATAGTTTTTGAATAATTATTTTTATTTCTTTCAGGTACCGGACAATACTCAGCATTCTCCTTTAGTAATCCCGTTTATGAGCCTAGTGCACCTTCTGGGAATCCACCAGGAAGTGCTGGTCCAACTTACAAAGTTGAAGACGTTGTGGTAATGAGAGGCTCTTACGCTAATCAAAAGAAAAATCCTTGGTCTGGTATTAAAAGTAAGTTTCTTATTCACATCTAATTGTCAAATTAAACAATATTTATTTAAATAATTATTTGAAAACTGTATACGATTAATATTCTGAGCAAATTTTTATAAAAAAACATTTTTTTTTTTTAATTCGACTCGAGACGTTTCGTTAGAGACTGACGATCAATATTTAAAATTATATCGTCGCCATTTTGAAATGTATTAAATAATGTATTTGATATTTATTAGAGAAAATTTTCATATTACGAGGCATTTTTCTTTTTTTTTTTTTTTTTTGATTAATTCTGATAAAAATCTATCCGGCCATTGTATTAAATGTTAACATCAAAATATTTGCTATAAAATAATAGCCATTTTTGAAGCAATCAAGCAATATTTATTTTTTCTTTTCTTTTTTTTATTAAATATAGAAAAAATAGATTCGGTCATTTTAAATGATCGGGTAATGTCAAATGATCATCATTTTGAAAGCATGCGGGCAATAGTCTTGAAAAAACAAATCGTCATTTATTTTTCTTTTTTCTTTTATTACTTTTTTTTTTAAATTAATAATAACTATTTCATTTGAATTATTTTCAGGAGGAATACAGGCAAGATACGAAGTCTCAAAACTTATCTTCCCATACATGGCTAGCATAGGAATAGCATATTTCGTAACTCTTTGTTTATATCCAGGAATAATGTCAGAAATTGTATCTTGCAAATACGAATCATGGATGCCAGTCATCTTGATGACAGCTTTCAATGTTTCTGATCTCTTTGGCAAGGTGATAAACAAAGATAAAATTAATATAACAATAGATTAAGAAAAATGAATTAAATTAAAAAAAAAGGAAAAAGAAATTCAACTTATAACACTTCAATTACATCCAATAGTTAAATTACTATTAATAACTAATGAATATTAACGAAATTTTATGGAGAAAATTAATGCGTTATTATATTTAAAATTAACGTTTTGATATAACATATAATAAATAATATTAACTTAAATATTAACTTTTAAGAAGATTCATTTGATTCTTATTTAAAACTATTTGTTAATTATTGTTAAATATATATATTTTTATTTTTTTTACAGTTATTAGCAACAATACCGTATCAATGGAAACGTATACATTTATTTTATTTCTCGAGTGCAAGGATAATACTGATACCTTTGTTTTTGTTATGCGCTATACCAAGAAGCGGTCCCATATTATCCGACGAATGTTATCCATTAGTGTTTTCCTGGCTGCTAGGTTTAACAAATGGTATTGTTGGAAGTATACCAATGATTCAGGCACCTAGCAAAGTACCGGAGGAACATCGCGAGCTTGCAGGTACGAATTAAATATTATTTTTTATTAACATATACATAAATATAAATTATGGTCCTATAAGCTATTCATTGTACGAGTATTTTTAAAAATTAAGATTTGAATAGATTTTACTCTTAGTATTTGTAATAATATATCATTACGTAAAATAAGTGATCAGTATTACAATGATTAATAACAATAATTATTAATATTTTAATTAAATATAATAATTCGTCGGTATTTTAAATAGATCAGTATTTATAATAAAACCGGAGGAAACTATAAAGCTTAATTGTTTACAATAATCGCTTATATTACGTACTACCATTTTATCATAAATATTCATATCCAAATATTCATATATTGATTATTTATTTTACAAACTACTTAACGTTAATTAATAAAAATACTGATGAAATAAATAGAAGTATAAATTATATACGTGTAAAATTAATTATTAACATCTAACTGATTATTCATCTTTTTGAAGAGTTAAGAAAATAATTCAAGTAAAATAATCGATCCGTTGATTGGTTCGTTTTAAATATTATCATCGAATAGTTATGTCTATTTATTAATTTTGATGTAATTATTGCTTTTTAATGCTATGTCTGTGAACAATTTTCATGTTCCTCCCCTGATAGCAGGCAATGTATGCATACAGACATTTTAATCTATTACAAGGGCCTCCAAATGGAATATGAATTATTAAAAAAAGATTCAATATTTAATATATCGTAACGGTCTATTGATGGAGTATGAATTATTGCCTATTTATGAGCATATAAACGATACTTGAAAAAAAAATTAAAACAAATAAATAAATAAAAATAATTGATCTTATAATCCGAAGAAAAAAATTTTTTTAATCGTTTCTTCGGAATAGATTTAAAAAAATGGATGAAGAAAACAAATCAATTAAACTAATTCTAGTTTTTCTTTTATTTTATGTATTATACCAGGAAATATAATGACTTTGTCATATATAACGGGCTTAACAATGGGCTCAATGGTATCGTATATAATGGAAACTTTCTTTGGTCCATCGTTTCAAACAAAATATTTATGTCAAAATTCATGGAAACCATCGACGACGCCAATCACTAACACGACCATAAATATTGTAAAAAACGTCATGTCTTCCACATTACCTACCTTGGAAAAATCAACAGCGTTACCAAAATTAAAGACAACTGCTAGCATTCTAACAACTGTATTGACGAGTACTATATTAACGAATAGCACAATTTACACGGACCTTCCAACGACGATCTCACCGAAAACATTAGCTAACGTTACAACCTCAGTCAGTAATGCGATTGTGCAACACTAAAACGCACACGTTCGTATGCTGTGTTGCGTCTGGTGTTTTACTTTACTATCGCAAAAAAAAGAAAAATAAAAAAGACAAAAGAAATAAAATTCGTGTGCAATGAATAAAAATTGCACGAACTTATGATATTCCCATAGAACGAAGAAAATATAATGAAAAGATATTCGAAGTAAATAAGAAAGGATTAGAAAAAGACGGAGAACACGTAATCGATCGTTTAGATGATTTTTCATAATTTTTATTTTTATTTTCATTTATCATCTTGTTAGATCTCATATCATCAGCTAAGAAAATAAAAAGGAAAATAAATAAATATTCTTGAAAATCTTATTGATATTGAACGATGATAAAAATTTTTAATTACATAATTAATTAACATATATATTTTTGATGTAACGCCAGATTGAACACGCATACAAAAAATAAAATCAAACTATTTGAAATATTCTTATCTCTATAAGTTCGTAGAACATTGTTTGAGTATATGCTAAGCTAGGTATTTAAACCTATAGAAATATTGAATAATATTTTAACTAAAAAGGATAAACTTGTCAGAGACTGAGACGATAAGTGTGATTTTATGAATTTATTGTTTTGTTACAGAAATATTTATTGTCAAATGACAACTTAACAATATTTTTTGTTTTGTTTCTAAGAAAAGAATTTATATAAATTAAAAAATTAATCAATCCGAATATGTTGTTGATACTTTGTTAACACGTTGAATGCCACTTGTATTTTATTTAAAATATTTCTAAGATCGATTGAATAGTATTAATTAATTTTATCGTTAGTTGTTATTTAGTAGATAATATTTGTTAACCAAGAAAAAAAAGAAAAAAAGAATACTGTTAATAGATAATAATTATCGATGATAGGTAGTGTAAGATCTAGTATATTTTTGTTTATAGAATAATTGAGATTTTTATTTTAAAAGTGGAATAAATCAATTGTATCAAAAAGAAAAGAAAAAAAGAAATGTTATTTTAAAGAAATTATTTTATCAACATTGTAATAAAATTTTGGTATATAAAAACGAATTGGAACTATTGAATATACTGATTGCGATAAAAATATATATGATGTAATCTAATAATTATTTATAATAATAATTTTCAAAATTGACGACCGGCTTAATAACAAAAACAAAAAACGATGTATTCCACTCTTGAAATAAAAAACATAGTAAAAAAGGAAGAAAATAAATAAATAAATAAATATAAAGAAGAACATCAGAATTAACTTCATCAAAATCAGCAATTGGCATTCAACGGTGTGTAATCTGTTAACCCCTGATAATAGGCCATATATGCATTTATACATTTTCGTTTATCACAAGAAAACTTTAAAACTTAATGAATAGATAAAGCGCAAATAACCTGTCGAGTATCAAAATCGTAATGCAATACGATTTCAATGACATAACAAAGAAGAGAAAAGAAACAAAAAAAAGAAGGAAAACAAAACAAAAACTCTTTACGTTAGATGAAGTATAATAGAAAAAATAAAAAAAAAATAAAAAACTGAAAAAAGAATAAAAAAAGCCTATCATCGACATTATTAGGGAGAAAAAAGATTAGAAAAAAATCAGTCTCCTATTTGGAAAAATATCGTTGATATAGTTCTCTCACTGTCCTTACATGAACTATAGTTGACTCATTCTCTCTCTCTCTCTCTCTCTCTCTCTCTCTCTCTCTCTCTCTCTCTCTCTCTCTAAATTGACAAATTGTTGGTTAAAATCAATTATTATTGTTGGAGTTGCTTGGAACAATACACGAAAAAAAAGAAAAATTAAATTAAATTAAATTAAATTAAATTAAATTAAATCAAAATAAAATTACAATAAAAAAAATGAAGAAATTCGAGATATTAAATGCAATAAAGTATTATATATTTTGGGAACTTTAATATTAATTCATGGACTATTAGATGGATGCTTCAAAATTAATTAATTAATATCAATTAATTAATTAATGAAAAATAATATATCGATTTAATTAATTCATATAAATGAATTAATTAGATAATTAACAAAAAAAGGATCAAGTACACTTGATAAAGTTATAGCGCAACGTATATTATGTACGAAGTTGTTATATTTACGTGAACTATAGTTCTGTCTTTACGTGAACTATAGTTGACTCTCTCTCTCTCTCTCTCTCTCTCTCTCTCTTTCTCTGTCTCTCTCTCTCTCTCTCTCTCTCTCTCTCTCTCTCTCTCTCTCTCTCTCTCTCTATCCCCTTTCTCTATTTTTTGCTCTTTCTGTCATATAAATAACAATATATGAATCACTTCAAAGGTGTTCACATTACGTGAAGAAATAAAAGGAAAAGAAAAACAAAAACAAAAAGAACAACAGCAACAACAAAAACAAAACAAAAAGAAATAAAATTATTATTATTATTATTATTATTATTATCGTTATTCATTAATTTTTGTCATAAAAATAAGTCGATTGTATTTATTATTATTATTATTATTATTATTATTATTATTATTATTATTATTATTATTATTATTATTATTATTATGTTGTTATTATTAATATTATTATTTATTATTATTATTTATTATTTTTTCTTTTTTATTTCTTTTTTATTTTTATTATTATTTACGTATCTAAAGACATATCCCAGAACGTGTGTAAAGAATACAATCAAATATTATAACATTAAAATATAAGAAAAAAGAAAACAAACAAACAAATAAATAAACAAAACACAACAATTAAACAATAAATTTTGTGAAATAGTGATGAAACAAACTATCTCTCTCTCTCTCTCTCTCTCTCTCTCTCTCTCTCTCTCTCTCTCTCTCTCTCTCTCTCTCTCTCTCTCTCTCTCTCTCTCTCTCTCTCTCTCTCTCTCTCTCTTTGCTCTTCTCTCTCACTTTCTATTGTTCATATATATATATATATATATAAACAAATATTTTCTTTCTCTCTCTCTCTCTCTCTTATTTTATACTATTCTAATTTACGAAATTGAGTAGAACATTTCTCTAACGAGTTATGAGACATCTAACTGAGATTGACAATCGACAGTATTGTCAATCATATAAACATATTTTATCAATGGTTAAATGTACACGCAAATCATATCCGCAAAAACGACATATCGTCTAGTAAGGAAAACATTAGTATCTCATGCATAAATATCTATATCTTTTGCGTATTTTGCATAAATAGTCTCTTACGCTAAGGAATGAATGGGGAATTAGAAATTTTGTGACTTGTATTAATCCTAAGTTCGTGAATGCTTTTCGAGAAATCAATAGATCTACTTTTTGGTCAATAGGTTTCTTTTTCCCTTTTATTCTTGTTATTTTCAAAATACGACAAATTCTTTTATTTATTATTATTTTTTTAACAGAGAATTTGGAATTGTAAATTGATAATTAAGAAAGTGATAGATAATACAATTTGTATAAATGAAGTTTATGATTCATAATTAAACAATGAAAATATCTGATTTATTGTGTTATTTATAATGAAAATTTATTGTGATATTTTATTTATCCTTGTTTTTTAATTCCTTTTTTTACTTTTCTAATCTTTTGCTCCCTTTTAAAAACAAATTAAAATTACAAATTTGTGTTATATAATATTTATTAATTATTTATTATATAATTAATATAATTAAAAAATCAAAATATTATATATTATTGTAAATGCTTTTCATTTCTAATTGCTTTTCTATTTCCCTGTGTTTAATTTTCTTTCTTTCTAAAATATATTCTAATACATATTCTTTTTTTATATTTTCAAAAATCCATTTCTTTAATTTGTGTCTGTAATATATATATAATACATTTTTCTTTTTACTAATTTTTGTCAGACACCAAATTTTAAAAGTATTATTATAAATATTATTATTATAATCACGAACTCGGTACAAATCAACAAAATTTTTAATTTTTCAAATTCGCAACCATTGCTATAATATAATCATTACCAGCACAAGAAACAGAGGAAACAAAATCAATAAATCAATTTAATTTTTAATCGTCTTAATCGATGATAAAAGAAAACAACATTGATCGCTTATGCACGTGCTACATATATCCATGTTAAACCTCTGTGTTTTATAAATGAAAGAAAAAAATAAAAAAAAATAAAAAATAAGAACAGAAAATTAAGAAAATAAGAAAGGAAAAAAAAGGAAAAGAAGCAGTACCAGTAGTCTTTCTTCGGAAGATAATAATTTTAAATTGAAAAAATAAATTTCAGAAATTTTCAAAAATTCATATTTAAATATCGTCAAGAAATAGCCGTAGATGTTTTTATATAGAAATTAGAAAGACTTCCAAATGTGTGTAAATGAAACATTATGCAGCTATGTAATTATATTTGGAAAGAATAAAGATGGAACATATATACATATATACATATATATGTATGTGTAAACACACACACACACATTTTTGTTAGACGTATCTACGTATCTCATTTTGCTACGTCATTAATCATATTGTATACGCATATAAACTACCATACGTACCAATGGAAAATATCATATTTAATTTAATCAAATATGTCGCTCATTCTATTGTACATAAAACGCATGACATAAGGAAGTCAAAAAAAAGAAAAAAAAAGATTTAATTCAAATGATGTTACTAAAGTAAATTTTAATCTCATCGATCGTTTAATCAAGTTATATTTAATGAACGAAAAAGAGAAAAAGGAAAAAAGAAAAAAAGAAATCATTTTCTCTTTTTTTTGCGAAACGTTGAAATCGTATTGATTAATTAATAAAAAAAATAATTCATTCCTACGATGAAGAATGAAATAAATGAAGGAAAGAAGGAACATGAGCTCTGTGTAGAGACTATATAAATGCTTTATATAGCTCTTATAAAATAAGACTCTATCTTGATACGAATTGTATTAATAAATATAAGTATAAGGTTATGAAAAGGATAAAATAAATAAAGAGACTATAATAATTAGTAATAACAATTTATGCGAATGGTAAATTATAATAAAATAATAACAAATCATTATGTTTTCTTTCGACTATACTTAGTAAATAATTAAAAAATCCTCTTTTTATTTTTCTTCTTTATTGTTGTATATTATAATATTATCATTATTATTATTATTATTATTATTATTATTATTATTATTATTATTATTATTATTATTATTATTATTATTATTATTATTACTATTTTCTTTTTCTTTTTTATTACAATACCCTACTTCCGTATATTTATTGTATCGTAACGCGACACTGAGTACGTTACTCTATTAGATCGAATAAATAAATTTAAAAAAAGAAAGAAAAAGATCGACATGAATCTTTCATGAATTATTCATATTACAGTATACATTAACAAAAATTTGCATGAAAGAACATTATTTCAAATAGTTTGCAGAGTTATTACTCAACGTTGCGATAATGTTATTATGTACAAATAATAAATGTATATATATATATATACATATATATATATATATATATATATATATATATATGTATGTATGTATGTATATATATATATATATATACACACACACGCGCGCGCACACACACACACATATACATACTTAAATTATTATCATATAATATTAATTAATCGAAGATTACGTTAGTATTTTCTATTATACCGTTGGCTCTGAAATTCGTGTGTATATATATATGAATTTAATATGATAATATGACTGCTAACTTATTTTAGTTTTCATTTATATTCATGAACAATAAACGATCACGCACACGTTCCATTCATTTCTTTCTAAATATTATCAGAATGTTATTCAATGAAAAATTCGGAATAATGAATATATCGAATTCATTTTTTTTTTCTTTTTTTTTCACATTGTCGGTAAGCGTGAATGCTTGAGAAAAAAAAAGAGAAAAAAGAAAAGGAAAGAAAAAAGAAAAGAAAAGAAACAAAGCATCATCATCTGGTAGATCTAATACTACAAAATAGAAATCTATTTTTCTAAAATAAACGATTATGCAAAATGCAAAATTGTCGGAACGATTGGAATCATTCTATCACAGATTAAGGTAAGTGTCGATAAAAACTAAATCTTGAAAGATTTTAGGAGGAATTTTAACGTGGTCATTTGAGATATTTAGCAGCCCAATCAGTTCGACCATGGAGTCCACCGCCACTTCCACGAACATTCAATACAGTTCCAAAGAGATTCGTTTGTAGAGCTGATTTATTTGGTTGTTCTAAGGGATAAGAAGAAAATTATTAGTGATTCTAATGCCATTAGCGAGAAATCATTCATTAGAGAATTATATTGTTCATCTTTTTCTTTTTTTTCGAACCAGAATCTAAACATTATGTGTCCATCAGTGTATGTATGTATATATGTATATATGTATGTATGTATGTATGTATGTACTCACTGATATTATGCGTACCATAAACACTGGGATAAGGCATTCTTGAATTTTGCTCGGCTATGAAACGATTTCGTGAAAGATAATGTTGCCTTGTTTGATTCTCAACGTTCTCTCTGGGTCCCCAAAAGTTGTCATTGTATTCCTGATATTTTTCTGAACTAGGTGGACCAATCATGCCGTTCATCGTCAATCTTGAGTGATTCGAGTCGGTGTCTCCGTTTCTTGAATGAAATAAATACAAAAAAAAAAGAAAAAAAAAGAAAAATAATAAACAAAATAAACAAAATTAAAAGTAAATATACATAGATATAAACAACAATAAATCGTCGGACAATTCAACAAATGGATTATGGTTAAGGAACAGTTTTATTCAAGGAATTTTATGTTTACATGGGAGGATAGTGTACACTTCAGGAATAATGGAAATTATAAGTACTATGAATTTAATTAATAAGATTTTACTTTTCAATAAAAAAAAAGAAAACAAAAAATATGATAGTTTTTTCAATGAAATTCAATTTGGTCTCATTTTTATATTTATTATTACATATGTGTTGATAATTATTCTGTTATTGATTAATGTTTTTTATTTGATCTTTTAGATATTCAAAATTATATATATGTGTATATATATATTATGATAAACTAATTTTTTTCTATATATTAGGCTTCAATAATTTCCATAATTATGAATGCACATATGTAATTATTGGCATTAATAGTTACCACCAATTATCTTTCTCTCTTTCTCTTTCTCTCTCTCTCTTTCTCTCTCTCTCTCTCTCTCTCTCTCTCTGTCTCTTTCTCTCCCTCTCCCCTAATTTCTTTTCTTATATTCGTAATAATAAAAAAAAAATAAACCGAAACAACACGCCCCAGTAAGAAACAATACCAAATAAATTCCAAACCACGTAATACCTAGATAATTTACAAAATCCGAAAATAAGTTGTACAATTTCAGAAAAAATACATTAGAATCTTTCCAAAGTTTTTCATCGCAAAGTTGTCTAATGAAATAAAACGATGTGAGAATTTTATATAAATATTTCAATGAAAATTCTCCTTCATTTTGAGTGAGAGACAAAAAACTGTTTAAAAAATATTTCAACCTGAAAACCGGATAAAAAATGAAAAAAATTATTTTACAAATTACATCGTTTAACTTGTTAGAAGCTTTAATAGAATATCGTCTAAGTTCTGTTACACTATTGGAAGATTTTGATAACGATTTATCTTCGAACAAATTAAACAATGTATTTTTTAAATGAACAATTAACGATCGAAAGCTCAATTTTGTATTCGAAGATTTTGTATAATTATAATTATCAGACTTGTGTAACCATTGTACGGAAAGAAGAGTTTTATCACTCTTAAAAAATATCATGATAATTTGATAAAAATATTGAAAAAGTTCGATTGGATTACCATGATAGAATAGAATACTACCAACTATTATTATTGACAAATGTAGAATCAAAATGACCACGATAATATTTCGTAACTTTCGATACCTGGACGACAAATTTGTGGTCTGGCCAGCGACGTACCGAGCCACGCTGAGATAATGTTGTTTAGCTGAAACCTTCCTAGCGTTCTTCGTAGCCGATTGAGATTGTTGATTCCAATTCTTTAATTGCATCGTCTCGTTCCAAACCGGCAATGACCAATTCGCATTGGTCTGCTTGAAATTTTCAGCCTCGGCATAATTGGTATTCCAATTGGCACGATTTTCTTTGTAAACACGATCAGGCAGTAGCTTTGTTTCGATGCTCTCTGGGATTATCTTGCTTCTGACGATCGGACAATTACTAGTATTAGATTACAGAGCGACGTCTTGATTACGACTGATTATGTTATTCGTGCAACACACCCTAAGATATCAGCGAAATCATCTTCGTCCCATTTGGACGAGTTGTTTTCACGTTTACGATTATTATGATTCAATAATGGTAATACCGGTTGTTGCTGTGGCTGTACAATCTTCTCTTGTACTCTGAAAAAAGAAAAAAAGAATATTTTTCAAACGTAATACATTGTATTTTTTTTCTTTTTCTTTTTTTTTTTATCATAATATCTCAACATATTTTACCTAGATTGTACTACGTTATTGATGACCTCTTCATGCTGATGATAATTTGATTGTTTTGGAATTGGCGGTGGAAGATTGACTTTATTCATTATCAATTCTCTCTGCGATGATACTCCAATTTTTTTACTGCTAACCACACGTTGAATTCCAATTTGATAATACGGATATCTAAAAGGATTCATTCGAGATATAAAAATTGAATCATTAAACGGTACAATGATATATGATGTTTATACTTCAATGATTGTTGTGCCGTTGGCCTTTTCAAAGGATTCCATTGTAACATATCTTCCATCAGTATCACAGCTTCTTGACTAGCATTGGGTATCAATATAGCTAATGACGTTTTCGTGAAATTTGGAAATTTGAAATTCATTGCCGATGCTAATTGATAGCCTTCCGGCCAGTCGTCCTTCTCCGGTGTCCCAATGACTGAACATATTTTAAAAATTTCGTCTATCTCACTTTTGCCAGGAAATAGAGGTCTGAATGTATAAAGTTCAGCCATGATACATCCAACAGCCCAAATGTCAATCGGACTGTTGTAATTCGTCGAATGCAACAACACTTCTGGTGCTCTATACCTGTCAATGTAAAAACGTAATAATATAGAAAAAAAAATTATTCGAACGGTTCACACATTTCAAAATTCTAATTTTGTATTATTGTGAGAAAAAAAATCGATTCATCCTATTGGATTAGCAACTAAGTTATTGCGGATTTCAAATAAGAATCTAACGACAAAATCTACAATCACTTAGTTGCCAACCCAATATATCAACAATTTTAATTATTTAAAATTCATTAATTACCATCTGGTCGACACATAGTCGGTGTAGGGTGGCCTTGACCGTATTTCTCGGGCTAATCCAAAGTCAGCTATCTTTACTAGTTCCGGCCCCATGCATAATAAATTTTCCGGCTTCATGTCACGATGGAAAAAACCGTGTTTATGCATAAAAGCAAGTCCTTGTAAAACTTGGTACACCATATTTCTGATCACTGGCTCTGGAAAAAGCTTTTCCCTAAAAAAAAGAGAGAGAGAAAGAAAAGAAAAGAAAAATTAATGCCAAAAAATACATTCATTTTGTTATTAACATTGAACAAATAAGTCTAATAATTTAAAACGACATATAAAATGCTTCTTGTAAAATATAAAAATTATATCACAATCGATTCGTTCATTAATTTTATATATATATTTACTTTTTTATTTAATTTTTGTAATTATAAAAATGTTAATTATGACACCTGGAGATATGCTACACTCTATTTATCAAAATATATCGGTAATTATTTACTTCTGATAAACAGATAAGTGTGTTGTTCCGTATTACATGCATATATTACGAGGTTGTTTACCGTCAGAAGTTCACAATTTTTAATAGACTATATTTCTGAAAAAATTACAAAGGGTTGCCTATTTGCAGGAGCAATATTTGTTATAACTCACAGACATCTATATAAAAAATAAATAAATAACTGCAACAAATGTTTTTCTTTCAATTAATTTAATTTAAGAACTAATAAATATATTGTTACAAAAAAAACAAATTGTAGTTATAATAATATTAACTATGGCACCTAGAGTTAAGCTATAGTTCATTTAATAAAATATATCGGTAATTTTTCATTCCTGATAGATAGACAGATAGATTATTCTGTATTAAATGCATATGCATATTTACTGAATAAATACGAAAAGTTGCCTATCTACAGGCTCAATTATTTATTATAATTTACATAAATATCTAACAAAAAATGAATAAATAAATGTAACAAATATAAATTAATAATTTCTTAACCCTTCGACTGCTAAAGGCGTATATATACGCCCTCTTTATTTTTTAACTATAACTCTTTTATTACTGTTTTACCAACTGATTCAACGTGGAATTTGTTGTCTTATATAATATATCAACTAAATATCGACTATATTAAATAAAAAATATATATATATATATATATATATATACTAAATAAATTATATATATATATATATATATATATATATATATATATATATATATATACTAAATAAAACTGTTTTGGTCACTGTCCACTACTCAGTGGACTAGTCGCAGCGACTGACAAGCGAAAAACGCGCCGTCCATATAGATGGATTCGTCCAAGAGCGTGCCACAATCAAAGGGCTAAATTAATAATTTATAAATATATATATATATATATATATATATATTTATATATATTTTTTTTTTAAGAAGAAAAATGTATACCTATCCTTCATTAATTGATACAAGTTCTCCTTCATATACTCGAAGACAAAGTATAGTACGTCATTTTCTCGAATAACTTCCTTCAATTTCACAACATTCGCGTGGCTAAGTTTCTTCAAGGACTGTAAATAATTTCATTATCGTCAATCGCGTTTGCACACGGAATCACGTATAAAACTTTGATCAGAGTAGAGAGAAGCGATAACAGGTATAACACCTGTCTAAGAAAAGGCCCTGAGTTATACCTCCATACATACATGATCATAACAAAAGTCATTATTATTTCAATTTATTCGTCTTCGTACACATTAAAAAAAGAAGAAAGGAATTTATGACAATATTCATTGTAATTTATTTATAACCGTTAAATATTTTTCTACGTGTGTTTCAATATTGCAAAAATTATATTTAATTTACATTTACAATAATTAAAACATAAAAAGTATAATCCTTACTAATTCTTATTTTTAACCTATTATATTGATAATAATTTTCATTTATTTTTTCCTTTACATGACCTTTGGAAAAAAATAATTTCTTAGATGAATAAAATTCATTGATTGTCAGAATAGGGGAAAAAAAAACAGAAAAAAAAAGTAAAAGAAATCTATATAAATCTCTTAAGCCGATAAAGATTGGGATGGTCGATAATAAAAGTGTGTGTTATTGTTGTTAATATTTTACCTTGACCTCCCGAAGATTCATGGCTTCCTCCCAAGAATAGTATTTCCTTTTCATTCTTTTTATGGCAACCTTTTCTCCTGTGTCGATACGTTCGCCGAGCACAACGGAACCAAAGGTACCGTCACCAAGTTGGTTCAAGGTTATATACCGATTCATCTTCTTCCGCATTCGTCCAATTCTCGTTTCGATTAGCAAAGGTAACCTTTGAAATCAGTATCTCGAGATCTATCACGCGAACCGCACGGCCTTACACGTGTCCAGCACTGAACTCGAGTAGTCTCGCATGTTTTCTCACATCACTGTAAATTAAATAGATTAATTATTAGATTATAGAAAATCACAATATTTTCTTTAACATTATCAATATTATTGTCAATTTTATTGTTATTTAAATTATTGAAAAAATCTTTTATCACACTATAATTTTAATATTATTAGAAAATCTCCGTTTCTCATTATTATTTTCCTTTATCATCATCATTATTATTATTATTATTATTATTATTATTATTGTTTTATTATTATTATTATTATTATTATTATTATTATTATTATTATTATTGTTTTATTATTATTATTATTATTAATTTAATTTATACATTGTGATGATTTTAATATTATTAAAAAATATCTATATTATCTTTATTATTATTATTATTGTTGTTGTTTTTGTAGTTGTTATAATATTAATTTAATTACTTCACCGTGTTAATTTTAATATTATTAGAGAATCTCCGTACTTTCATTATTCTTATCATCGTCATTATTATTATTATCTACAATTAGAATATTAGAATTGGATATACTATATGTATATGTACGTATAATCTTGATGTATATCTTGAAATTACTTCTTAAGTTAAAAGGATCGATGAATTCGATAACGTTACAGATATATTATTTATTTCAAGATAATTGGATTCTTTTCTAGATTATTAGAATGATATAAAATACTAAAGGAAGAAAACATCGGTTTTTCTTTTTCTTTCTTTTTTTCACTGAAAAGCAAAATTAATTTCTTTTTCTTCATTTATTACTTTCATTAGTTCACTTTACTTTACGTTTAAAATCTTAAAATGTTTAATTTTGTTTTAATTTAGGATTCTGTTTCTATTATTTATGAGTACTAATATATCAGTGAAATAAAAAAAAGTTACACTTATTGTCAGTTAACAGAAGTTACGCCAACTTCAATGATAAAATATTAAACACTTATGCGCATGTTCAGCAGTTTTTAAACGATTAATTATTTAATCAGTCTAGAGGTAAAATCGTCTGTTGTAAAGTTCATTATAAATGAAATAACTTTTTCGGGCAGATCGAGATCTCATTTATACATACACATCGCAGCATTGTAGAGAGAAACAAAAAAAAAGAAAGAAAATAAAAAAGAAAAACTATATTCCTAATCAGATAACAGATAACAACTTTGCGTGCTATCCACGTTAATTTTCCATTAAAAATAAGGATGAAATTAAATGAATAATAAAAAATGCAAAAGAAAACGAAATAAAATTAAACGATAATAATAATAATAAAAAAGAATAAAAAATAGTAATATTAATCATTTATTATTATTTAATTAAAAAAATCGTCGAATATAAATAAATCGAATATTTAAAAATATTTAGAAATATAACATTTTTAAATATTTATATAAAATATTTTGTAGAAAAATCATTCTTTTTTTTCTTATAACATTTTTGTCTAACTTCACTCAAACCAAAAAATATGGCTTGTTATAGTTGTGTCTACCATCAGATATTTTTTCAAAATACCTCAGAAAATAATATTTAACCACACTGTACTCTAATAGCTTTTTCATGGGAAATGATATCAAACATCAATTGATGCAATAAAAACATATAATTTGAAAAATACCGATGACCTTGAAATCTCGTCAAAAAAGAAAAAAAAAAGTTTAAAAATCATCTCAATTATTATCTTGATATGATTAGTAATGATCAAATTCTCTAATGATTCTTATAAATCATGATAAAAAGATATATATCATATAAATGTATGTACATATATCGGTTGAATTATATTGTTATATATTATTTTTATATTAATTCGATTGAAATAAAAGAACAAATTATTGCAATAATATCGTTTTTGCAATATAAAATAGATTAAACAAATATTCATTTTTCTTTTATCATTCTCATATAAATATTTATGTACATATATAATTTATAAATAAATATATATGTATAATATTATTAAAAAATAACTAATAAATATATACATAAATATATAAATAAAAATAAATAAATAAATATATACATACGCAATATAATAATACAATACAATTATAATTACTGTTCCCTCAAAGAAAGTATGTATGCAGTTATGTACATAAGTATAAATAAATAAATAAAATGAATGTTTCTTTTTCTTTAATCTTTCTTTAAAAAGAATCATAATTAATGAATTTTGATTGGAAATGATTTGTCCTCGCATTATTTCAGATAATCAACGTCCCATTACACTTGTCTTTACCACAATGGCATCATTTTACATACATGTTATAAAGGCTCGATCATGCCTACTTGAAGGTTGAATCGATATAATGTCATATAACTCGTATGATATCTTTGCGAATGACACGTCAAACCTTTCTTCGCTATTTTCATTCGAACTAGACCTTTATGAATTACTTAATCTTTCAAATATAGAAAAAATAATAAAAAAAAAAATTTAGGAAAAGAAATAAAAATAAACTTTTTCAATAAAAAGAAGAAATAAAAACTTGCTATAAAATACATCATTTTTCAACGTGGCTTCATAAAAAAAAAAATAATAACAATAATAACTGATTTGTATCAATCGATTTTATTCATTAATAATTTATTTTAAAAATTGTTAAATTATTATCTGTTACAAAATTGTTCGTTACAAAAAATTATTATAAAAAAGAAAATTGTAATAAAACCAAATCTTCCTGATTAATAAATAAACTAAGCAATTTTTACAAAGTAAAATATATTATTATATAATATAATTCTTTCTAATACGTAAAAATAATAATTAATTTATTGTAGTAATGTAATAATTTATATAATAATATAATCGATTGACTATATTTGATCTCTCTCTCTCTCTCTCTCTCTCTTCTTTCTAAATACGTTCTTTCTAATACGTAAAAATAATAATTAATTTATTGTAGTAATGTAATAATTTATATAATAATATAATCGATTGACTATATTTGATCTCTCTCTCTCTCTCTCTCTCTCTCTCTCTCTCTCTCTCTCTCTCTCTCTCTCTCTCGTTTAATTGAATTTTTCGATTGTAATTGAAAATATAACATTTGATACTTCTTATTAATCAATCTAATATTTTTTTCAGAAAGCTAATCAAAAACTAGATGAGAAATCAGATATTTATTGAATCGTTATGAGGAACGAATCAAATTTTTCTCGTTTCGGTGATACACGGAATAACGTCTTATATCGATTTTAGCAAGCGAATAAGGTCGATTCGAGTTGACACGAAAGAAGAAGTTGTGTTGTTTTTATAAAAGGTTGTAACCTGTTCGATAAAGATCGGGAGAATAAGCTAAGGCACGTTTACATACTATATAAATATACATATATGTGTATATATATACACACGTACATATGGACATAAATTTATGAATCTGCACACTCTTTTCATTACGAAAAAAGAAATTTCTTGAGTATTTCTTTCTCACTCTCTCTCTCTCTCTCTCTCTCTCTCTCTCTCTCTCTCTCTCTCTCTCTCTCTCTTTATGTTAGAAAATAAAAATAACAGAAAAAAAACAAATTATTAATTACTCTTTGTATTTTTTTTAAATCAATCTTTCTCGACATATATTTTTTTTCATCATAGAAAATAATTTTTCAATTCAAAAGATTAAAATTGTTTATTGCATTGTTTTTTCTTTTATTTTCTTTTGTTTTTTTTAATGGGAAATAAATATAAAATTTAATTTTGAGTTTGTTTCCTTTTGCCTTTTTCTTTATAATAAAAAAGAATGTTTGCTTTGAAAATAAAACTTATTTATTTGTTTATTTTGTTATTCTTATTTTCTTATTATGTTGTGACAGAACATAAAAGTATTTCGCTTGTTTCCTTTTTTCCCCTTTTTCTTTCTTTCATCCTTTTTTTCTTTTTTTTTTTTTCAGAGAAAGTAAACACAAAAATTCGTAATAGTCTAACATAAATGTAAATTTATGTATATAGCATCAAAAATAGCAAGCAATTTATACCATTACGTAGAAAATAATGACTTAACGTAAAATCGATGAATATACGAGGACTAATATATTGGATATTTGTAGAACCACGTATGTTCTGTGACATTTCCATTCACTTTGTTTTCAAGTTTTTATCCGAATACTAAATCTGTCGATTAGATCAACAATTATTGTAAAGAATTAAAAAAAAAAGAAGATAATACAATATTATTGATCTCCCTTATCATAAATTCAATTATAAAACCTTAGAATATGTAAATCATTAATTTTATTAGGTAATTTAACATTATAAAATTTGTACGATTGGAACAAAATGATATATATTTTTTTATACAAAAAATTTCATTAAAATACTCGAACATATACGTAGATAATACAAATTAGATATTTAATTTATATAAATAATCATTATTGAAATTTTATGATTCGAATAAAATTCATTTCTATTTCTTACACTATTTATATGATTTTAAACCATATTTCTTATTCTATTACATTCAAATGAAACATCTATATTGTAAAAAAAAAATTCCTAATCAATTTATCGAACCGTTTATCATGTATTTGTACGACCCAATAAAATAATTTTTATTTTCTAAACACATTCTAGACCAATAATATGAATACCTAAATCATACGAACTTTCTAAACAATTGTTGATATTAAATTTTATTTTTTTCTATTTTCCAAACACATTCTAATCAATAATTAGAATATCTTGTCAAACCATTCCTGTTGAACTCTATTTCTATAATTCGAATAAAATTATTTCTAATTTCTAAACACGTGCTAATCCAAAAAATTAGGATCAACAAATTTCTAATCTTGATCCAAGATAGTCCCTACATCCTCATAATAATTATTTTCATAAAATAAAATAAAAGAAAATAAAAAATATATATAAATATATATATATATATATATATATATATATATATATATATATAATATATACTATATTATATTAATTATAATAAATATAATAAATATAAAAAAAAGAAGTTAATTGAAATAAAGTCGAAAAAAATATATACCTACACATACACATATTTATATATAAATCTTAGTATATATATTAGAAAATTTTTCTATTCCTCTAACAAACCAAACCATTTCATCACTCAAACTATACGTTCTTTCTTGACACGAGTAAAACTCATCCGTCACAAATCATTAAATTTTCAATGTTTACTCGTTTCTTCCCGTTTATAAAGCTCTTAAAATAATAAATGCGGAAACTATACCGCAGACGGAAATAAAAAAAAAAAAGAAATTCGTACATCAAAGGTCCCCAAGTTAAATCATTATTGCTTGCATGTTAAGAATTCGATCGATCAATATCCTACTCCTTACGCTTACCATATGTCATTTATATCTACGCACGTAAAATATATACGGGGTGTCCAATTTAACTTGAACATAACTCTTTTCTTAACATTAACCCTTTTCTTCCTATTTATTTTTCTTTTTATTTTGAAAATACAAAATAATGTTACCAAACAATATTACACATTACATTGTAATGAGAAATGACATAGTATAAAAGTAATTTTCAGTCGGCATTATTTTTACTTTGGTTTCATTTTGTTATTGTACAAAAAAGAAAACAAAAATAAAAGCGAAAAAAGAATTAGAGAGCCTTACTTTTATTCCATTGTATTTCTTGCTTCCGTCAAAAATAACATTGTTCCACGACAAACGATTGTATAATACTTATACGAAAATATGGAAGATATTCGAATGAAATTGGAAGTATTTACTAAATAGTAAATAAATACTTGCATATACTTATTATTTTATTCAAATGTACGACACGAGTATAAAGATTTTGTACTTTGGTAGAAGAAAACTAACGTAAATTACAGCGCGATAATTAGGTCGCTTCTATCTAAACGTTGTATTTTGTGGTAAACGAAGATACAGAACCTAATTTGGGTTACTTCTCGTATATGTATGTATGTATGTGTGCCGTTTCCTGAGATTACCATTTTCTTAGCTAAGCTCGAGCACGCGAGGCAACTATGGATTTCTTAAGCACTTTCTTCTCTCTCACTCACTCTCTTTCTCTGTCTCTCTCTCTCTCTCTCTCTCTCTCTCTCCTGGCCTCCCTCTCAACCCTCATCCCCACTCACTCTTTCTCTCTCTCTACTTGGACGACTTGCTTCATAGAAGACAGAATTATTTTCTCCAGATGCATATATACATATACATATATGTACAAAATTTATGTATAAACTCGTTTGATAAGAGTCAGATAGGTTATATTTGTGATTACGTACAAATATGGAAAACAAAATATTGATTAAAAAAAAAAAAAAGAAAGATAAACTATTTATTTAATGATTTTAACATAACTATCAACTTGTAACTCATTTTAAATGGCTAAATCTGTATATTATGCGATTTCGTTTTATATAGATGCAGATAAATTATTCATGAGATTACGTATATAATGTATGGAAAAAAAATATTGATAAAAAAGAAATTGTCGGAATTATTTTCAAGATTTTTAATTGCTCATTTCAATAATAATAACCTTGATCGAACATTTCTCATCTTGCTTTATATAATTAAGAAAAAAAATCAAAAAGTTTATTTAATGATTTTTAAATATGTCAACTTGTAATTCACTTTAAATACCTATATATTATGTCACTTCGTTTTATATAAGTCCAGATAAATTATGTATGAAATTATGTATATAATTTATGGAAAAAAAATATTGATAAAAAAGAAAATATCGGAATAATTCAAGATATTTAATTGGTTATTTTAATGATAATAACAACAAAATGAATATTTCCCATCTTGCATAATTTAATTAACAATGAAAATAAAATTTTGTTTGTTTTACGATTGCAAAGATGCCTATAATATTTCAAATATAACTCATTCTGTATATACTATGTGAATTCGTTTTACATATATATATGAATCAGATATATTAGATATGAATTATGTATAAATATGAAAGATAGTATTGATAAAAAATACCAAAATTATTCAATATGGTCGCTACGTTATTTCAATAATACGACCTTGAATAAATTCGCTATCTTGTTAGAATTGTTGAATATTCGCTATCTTGTTTTATTTCATTAACACAAAAGAAATTTACATTACTGCATAGTTTTTTAAATAGTTACGTCTTGTACGACATGTAATAACTCATTCTATATATACACATGTACTTACGTATATTTATTTAGATATATATATTTATATTTATATATTTATATATATATAAATATAATTAATATAAATATATAATATATATATATTATATTATATTAATTTGTTTTATTTTACTTACTTAATATATATTTCGAAAAAAAACAGTTGATAACATTATATGTGATATAAGCCCTGTATGTGCGTGTGTGTATGCGCACGTGCGTATACGTAATGTATATTACGTAAATAAAACTTGTAAAAATATTTCTTCATAGCGATTAGTAATTCGCTGGCGTACAGTATATTCAAATAAATATTGGAGAACCACTGTTCTAAAGAAAAAGAATTTACAACTAAAATTAATTTATCTTTATACAGTAGGTCTCCTATATATAATGCGGGAAATACGATTATGTACATATGCGGGTTCTATAACCCAAAAAAGAAAATGTACAAATAAAAAAAAAATATTTTTTCTTCTATCTAACCTAATAACAATAAATTTGTTTATTTCGTTTTTAAGAGAAACGAATGTTTCGCATGTGTATCTGTGGACGTACGTTTCTAATCGATATTTAAAAATTCTTAGAATGAAAACATTAGCTTATGACACGTATAATATATGGAGACAGCCTATATATGCAAATTAATAAGCCATTTCTATGATTCCTACTCAAATGATTTACTTTACATGCATATATCAAAGACAATATACAATTATAATGTATTTACGAGATACATAAGTATACGTACGTATTTCATATAAATGAGTTTGTAAATTCATGCGATGTTTTTACAAAATCGTTCTTAGAAATGCAAAATAAAAGTATACAAATGCATCAATAAAAATTGTTTTTTCTACCTATTATCACTCTAAACAACTTTTATTACCGTGCTTTTGTTTACTGTTTTTTCTTTTTTTTTATACAAAGGTTATATCAACTTCATTCATGCTGCTTATAAAAAAAGAAAACAATATGGTATATGACAAGACACGGTTATTTAAATTATTTATAATAGAATCATACAACAATATCAATCAACGTTACAACGTAGTAAATGTTAATTATCGTCATAAATGATGGATTGTAATGATCACAAACAAAATTACGTTGTTCCTCGAAACAATAAAAAAAAAATCGGTATAATTAACTCGATCTATTTATGTACAAAAAAATAAAAAAAACAATCAACTAATTAATAAAATTAGACTACTCACCTAAAAAAGTGATATAATGTCGATGAAATATCGTTAGATATTTAATCATTACCTTCTTGTACGGCTGGTAATTGTAAACTGTCGTGTAATCGGCCATGCTTTTATTCGTTTCCATAACAACATGACGTCCAAACCAATAACTTTAGGCTCTTTCGTTGCGCAAGTGCATTACTCATCATTTTCGAACATATCACAATATTTTAAAAAATCTATATTAACATTAATTACAATTTTATTTCGATCAATATAATATTAGAATATAATAGGTATTTAAATATTAGAATTTTTAATTATAATATATCGAGATTTTCGAGATATATTGATTAAGCAAAATTGATTATTTGAAAATCTGATATTTGTATCGTTTTATTAATTTGTTTAACTTTTTTTTTAAATTGTCTTTTTCTTTTAATATAATAATAATAATAATACTAACAATAATAATAATAATAATAATAATAATAATAATAATAATAATAATAATAATAATAATAATAATAATAATAGTAATAGTAATAGTAATAATAATATATTAAGTAATAAAATAATATAATGAAAAAATTATTTTTTACATAAAAAAAAATGTATAAATAATTGGAAACATTTATATAACGTTTGAATTTCATTTAAAGACCTTAATTTAACTATAGAAATAATATGTAAATTTTTTATTTACTTTATAACCTTAAAATATAATTTGTATTTATGTTCACAAATTGTATTTTTCTATCGAAACGAATGATAAATAATAATCTTTTGAAAATAATTAAATAAATTGTTAAAATTGAATATATAGAAAATTATGAATTAATTAATAATGAATCAATTAATATAAAAAATAAATTAATAATATTATACTTATAATTATATTACTGTAATTAAACCATTTCAATAATAACATTGTCAATTTTTTTGTGAAAGGATAATTTTTTGAATCACGACTATCAATAATTGATATTCATATACATATGGCGCTCTCTATACCACTTGTTAGTGCGCAAGTCATGCAAGATTTTCTTTAGACGATTACCGTAAATATAAACATTCAGAAAATATATTAATTAAAATGTCACAAGAAACAAAAAAGTCAAAAAGAAAAGACGTAAAAAAGGAAAAGATAACTCAAGTTCAAAATAATGTGAAAGAAATTGTAAATACTAATGCAAATAAGAATGACAAACCGTATGTATCATATGTTTGTAACTTATGAATATATTTTTTATTCGAGAGAGATATTGATTTAATTGTTACTATATAAATATAGTGTAATATTTATGGAAAATCAAATCTGTCAACTTTCCTTCACCGTAATAAATTATCTGTCATTTTAGGTTAATCATATTATTTATAATAATAATAATAATAATAATAATAGTAATCTTCTGTTATTTTTTAGAAAATTTGGACCTTCCATATCCTTCCCGTATCAAAGAGTATGGTCACGTTGTATTCTAATAGTTGGAGTTTTATTTATTGTATGGTATAACAGTAAACACGGTAAAGAGATACAATTAGCAAAACAGAAAGATATACTGGTAAGCCGAACGCAAAATGTAGAGTGTTCAGAAGAGTATAAAAATGAATTAAATCAATTTCCTGGTTGTCTACCAGAAAAGTGTGGAAGAGTGGTGACAGATAAATTAGTTACTTCAACAGAAAGCGATGTTCTGTTAAGGTTAGCGATAAATGGTATGAGTCTAGGTGGTTCGAATGGTGGTGTGACTATCTTAGATCTTCATTCTGGTGCGTTAAGTAAAGGATCTAAATTCGTTAACATCTATGAACTAGAAGGAAAAAATAAAATATTTAATGCTGCAGATTTTGCCATTTATAAGTATGAAAAGCTAATTAGTTTGATAAAAATTATATTTAAAATTAATGTTTAATTTTATATAAATACTTATCTTTATCCATAGAATAGTTAAAACAAAAATTCAACATGCCATTGCACATAATTTTGGAGTAGACGTCGATAAAATTTATTTAACCAAACCAACTTTCTTTTCACAAATGACTAATGTGCCAGCTAAAACGATACATGATGAATACTGGCATCCACATGTTGATAAGGTATAAGAACGCTGTACCATATATTATGCTTTTAGAAAATATTCTAAGATTCTTTTTGTTTACAGGAAACATACGAGTATTTTCATTACACTTCTTTATTATACTTAAATGATTTTGATAAAGATTTCGAAGGAGGCAAGTTTATGTTTATTAACAAAAACAATGTTAATAGCACTGTAGAACCACGAAAGGGTAAGTCGTGTGGTATTTTGCATTGAAAGAATATTTAATATATAAAGTTAATATAATTTTGTAGGTAGAGTATTAATGTTTACATCTGGTAGTGAAAATTTGCATGCAGTTGAAAAAATAAGATCTGGAACTCGATATGCATTGACTATATCTTTCACATGTAATATGAACAAAGCAATTTCTGATCCAAGTAACCATAATATATTGATATAGAGTATATTAAATCATTTTTTATGTATAATTTTATATAATTTGTTATTACAATGTTTTAAGAATTGAAACAGACTTCTTATATTCGCACAAAGTATTATTTATTTTATGAATAATTAAGAAAATAATAGTAAATAGAAATAAATTGTAATAATTATTGTCGTGATTGATAAATTATAATGTAAAATATTCCAAAAGTTTCTGTAATGAACTAATAATAAATGGATGTATCAAAATAAAGATAATAACAATATAAAAACTGGTGTGTGTGTATAAACAATATTAAAGTTTTTTTTTAATTTTCAAAATAGATTTTGTGAGAAATTAACATTTATTATAATTTATGAAAAATATTATGCCCGAAAAAAAGCAATTTTCTTTACACAATGAAATAGATCATTGTTATCTACATTTACATACTTACCTAAAAATATTTAATCTCCATTAATTATTATTTAAAGTATTTTCATAGTTCATCAAAATTTATGAATAAAATAAAAAAGTATCGAATGCATTCGAAACGACACTATATTACATAAATCTTATCAAAATACCATGTATAATAATACACAAATCGGTGCATTTAAGAATTTATTCGATTAATACACATGAATATATAAACAACAACGGTCATTATGCTCAACATTGTATAAGTCTGATTGAATTTACCATAAATATCAACATATTCGCAGATTAATTTTAACAAAAAATTATACTTAATTACTAGCCAAAACAGATCTAATTCCTATTTTGAAAAGGAATGATTAAGTATATTATGTACTATGCACCATTTTCGATTTTACATTTTCATATAACGGATGTAATCTCCTTACAAAAAAAAAAGAATAATAATAATGAAAACCAAAAGATCTCCTTATTTCTTAAAAAAAGAAAATACAGTACAATAAAAATGTTGACGAAAGCGAAGACAGACATTAAAAAAAAATATATTTTTTTGCATATATTTTATAAATACCATTTATTGTAACGCTCTTCAACAAGCATTTATTTATTTTTATATTTTTGTTCTTATATATATATATATATATATATATATATATATATATATATAATTTTTCACTTAAAACTTCACGTGTGAATATCTTATACACTCTGTAACAACTTAATTATGATACCTGTATTCTGCATATGTGTTTTCATACTGATATTGAAAACAAACAGAGAGAAACGACGCAACAAATTATTATTATTATTATTATTATTATTATCATTATTATTAATATTATTATTATTATTATATAATAAAGGAATAAATATAATAATAATATCTATAAAAACTTAACAATGGTTACTTTGTCCACCAATAACCACTGAAAAGATTTTATAGTACTTGAGACCTTTCTGAAAAATACACTAGGCACCTCCACCTTTCTTCATCTCTTTAGAATTATTTTCGTGCTTATTAACTACTTATTTAAAGTAGTCCTTTTTTCTTTTCTTTTTTTTTATACACAATTAATTTAAGTTATATTAATTATAGCTTATGTATATAAACTAAAGCTCTGTGCTTGGCACGTTCTTTTATAATTTATGTAACAACACACATTTCTTTAAAAGATTACCGTGATCCAAATCGCCAAAGCGAAAGTTTATATTTTTATAAATGATATAAACAGTTACGACGAAGATTATGTTTGTACAAAAGGAACTTTTAAAACTTTACATATGAGTCGTTATTATCACTAAATTCTGTAGATACATATATACTTCTCTTTCTCTTTTTTTTTCTCTCATTAATAATATTTCTTAGCGAAACAGTATATCACGATACTTTGTAAAACTTAAATCTTCTTTAACGACTTCGTAGATATGCAATAAAATAAAGTATTAAATTTGGTATTGAGAAAATTTTCGTTTTTTTTTTTTTTTTTTTTTTTTAAATAATTTTATACTCGCAAAACGTTTGCTATTTTCTTGACGCCATCGCCAGCTAAGATATCTCTATGATTACCTGGTAGTTCCTCGACTTTAACTTTTTGCCTACAAATCTGTAAAAAGAAGAAGATAAGTATGTTAATAGTTCTATTTAAGAAATAAAAAATATAATAAGAATAGATTTTAAATAAAAATCATTACCTCTGAAAGACCATAATCGTAATTCAGTGCTACAAAATTGTCTTTGGCTTTGAGTAATGTAATTTCACCCTTAAATTTGTCATTAGGTTGATAAAGATTAGCAGCCCTTAATTTTTTGTAGAACAATATTCCAGCGATTTTTAATTCCTCTGGTTTAAACGGTGTACTACCAATTACTTCTAACATTTTATCTAGTGTCTCTTCTTCTGTTTGTGTGTCTTTTAATATACTGTATGCCTGTAAATATTATATTTAATATAAGTAAAAATATAAATAGTACCATTATAATATATATTAACATTAAAAATTTTAAGTTTATTATCTAACCTGAAGATAATTGATATCCTTTCTAAACTGTTTCAAGAAGAATGCCAAAGCTTTTCGACGACCATCAGATAATTCATCTTTATTCATCTGATTACCTTGTTTCCCAGTTTTTTGAGTATGCAAAGTGATAAAAACTGGCGAACCATCGAGAAGAGTTAACACAACATTTTCTCCAGCCTTTTCTAATTGCAACCCCATTTCAAAAGCTATACAGGCACCAAACGAATAACCTGCTATATGGAAGGGACCTTTTTTCTGTACCTGTTTCATGAGCTTTATATAGAATCCAGCTAATTCAGACATAGAATCGAGTGGAGCATCTTGGGTACATTGAAGTCCCCAAACAGGTCGCTCTAATAGAGCGGCTAAAGTTTTCAGAGGAGATATAATTCCTTCTATAGCATGAATCAAGAACAATGGTGTACCCTTTGAATTCTTTGTCTCTAATTCTACAAGAGAGATCTTAGGTACAATTTCTGTTTCATAATATTGGAAGAGTAATTCGTCTGTTACATTTTCTGAGATATTATTTGTAGTTGGAGCAGCATCATTCGTGTCTGCGTTATCGGACGATAATTCCAACAATTTGCTCAACGTCAAGCCACGAATTTCTTGAGCTGACAGAACTAAATCGTAATTCCTCTCAAGAGTTTGTTTTATTTCCGTTCCCATCAACGAATCCATTCCTAGATCAGCCAAAGTGTTATTTGGATTAACTGATTTTAGATCTTTGATCCCTAGAATATTTCCAACAGCTTGAACGAGAGTTACTTGACTTGTATTATCGGTCGATTTATGTTTATCTGCTAAAACTATTGACGATAGAACAGGATGTAATTGTTGAAGGAATACGTCCAATGATGAGAGACAACTACTTATACGTTGTGGAAGCGTACCACCAATTTCTGTATCATTATCTCCCATACTTTCTGTAAATAAGAAAAAGAAAAAAATAATAATATCACGTTAATATTTTTATAAGCATTATTGTATATGTTAGAAGTATATGTAGACTTTCGTAAGAGATATGATCATACCTAAAATTAAACCAACATCACCAATGGCACCCCATTGAATAGCCAAACCAGGTAAACCATTAGATTGCCTCTGTTCTACTATTCTCTCCATCGCTGAATTAGCAAGACCATAATTAGTTTGTCCTAAATTGCCTCGTCCGCAGGACACCGATGAAAAGGCAACGAAGTAATCCAAAGAAGGACAATGTTTCCTCGAGGCTAGATCTAAATTCTTGGTGCCATCGATTTTAGGTAATGCAACATTTTTGAAATTGTTTTCGTTAAGATTTTCAATGAGAGCGTCGTTCAAGACAACAGCCAAATTAAATATGCCACCGACAGGAGCTATCTTGTTACTTTCTTTTATTAATTTCTCTGCGCCAGCTAACGTAGTAACGTCGGTTGTAGAAATGACAATATTTGCACCGGATTCACGCCAACGTCGAACACATAATGCTTGATATCCAGTACGTATACCAGATCTTGACGTCAGAATGACATGCTTGGCACCTCGAGTTATCATCCAATTTGCAAGTTCTAATCCAAATCCACCAAGACCTCCAACAAGTATATACGATTTGTCTGGATTCATATATGTTCGTGGAATAGCTGCCACAGTCTTCGATAATGGTTGTACAACCTTTTGTGTTTCTTCCTCGCGAATCTTTAACAATACCTTGCCAATGTGTTTACCAGTAGCCATGAATCTAAATCCTTGTTCAATTTGTTGTTCCGAAAAGACAGTCGATGGGAGTGGCTTCACAGCTCCATTCTTAATTCCTTCACTAACCAATCTTACTACTTCTCTTTTCTCTGCACAATCAGTTTCAAATAATGCATCCAAAAGTATACCATGGAACGAAGTATTTTTTAAGAAAATAGACATTCCTAGGAGACTGTTATTTGCTAAATCAAATTTTCCAATTTCAAGGAATCGACCATCTCTCGCGAGACATCTCACGCTAGCCTGTAATTTTTCTTCTGCCAATGAGTTCAGAACAACGTCAACTCCACGTCCATTAGTTTCAGTTAGAATCAGCTGTTCAAAGCTCGTATCTCTTGAGTTACCAATATTCCTATCGGTCAATTGTGGGAATGTCTTCTTTAAGAAGTTTCTTTTCTCTTGAGATCCTACCGTAGTGAATACTTTACATCCAGCATGTAAAGCTATCGCAATACTTGCTTGACCAACTCCGCCAGTACCAGCATGAATCAAAACAGTTTCACCTGGTCGTAATCTACCACGTACAAAAAGAGCATAATAGCTAGTTGCATAGACAACTGGAATAGTTGCTGCTTCTTCTAAGGTCCACTTATTGGGTACTTCCCACATAAACCCAGGATCTGCTAACACAGTTGTTGCTAATCCTCGGGATGCTACCATTCCCATGACTCTTCGTCCTTTGGTATCTCTACCAGAAAATTCAAGACCTAAGATACAGTCTTGAGTAGCCATATCACCTGGTAATGCATCTGGTGGTAACTTTCCGGTAGCCAACATAATGTCTCTATTTAATATGCAAAGTTATATTAAGTTATTAAACAGAATGAATGAATAAACGAAAAATCTCAATCGGAAACTAACCTGAAGTTTAATGGAGCATAATAAACACTACACATTTCAGTGTCCGGATATTTTTCAGGCTGATAATAACTCAAAGAGCTTTCAATCCATCTTAAACTTGTCAAATCACCTCTAATCAAAGTATTGATATAAGCATGTTCAACTTGTAGAGACGATGCATCGTTCTGTTGCTCCAAACGTAAATGACGATAACTTCCCCAATGACCTCCCTTCAATACATTGGCCACTAACTGCTTGTTCAATTGTTCAGCGTAGGATCGTGAGGTTAAAGAAAATTTCGGTGCATTTTTGTCTTGAATGAAAACGTAACGAGCGTTGCTTCCACCGCTCTCAAAACGAAGACAATTCATGAAACCGATTAAACCTACAAAACGAAACATTTGTATTATTATTTATCAATCCTGATTCATTAACAATAACCATAGAAGATACAGTCATAAATAAAATAGATGATAAGTGATTCATTTTTATAAATTAAGAGTTTGAAAAAATTCAATTTTTTAAAATAAAATGATCGGTTCTTATGATAAACAAGTTTTGTTTATCACCCTATATAATCTCATATATAATTAAATAAAAAATAAATTTACCAAGTAACTCTTCCCCTTGACTAACTAAAAGAATCTCTTGGCCTTCTGTTTCAGATTTATTCAATGCAGCTTTAACTCCTTCGAGCCATGAGAAATTTTTTTCGGTAATTTGTATTATTATTGGTTGACCTTTCTGTTCGAGTTTCTTCAAAAGCACATAAGTCTTTCCAGCATTAACTTGTGTACTAACGACCGTTAATCCACTACCTTTCAATAGTTTCACATCAAAATTTCCAGTCTCTTCCAAAATAACGAAACCTCCATTTTTCAACGAGTTAGATAAGTTTCCTAGGACGGTCAGAGATTTATTACTAAGTACATCAGCTGCTAATACAAGATGTAAATCCTGCCCAGCAGGTGCATTGTTTATATCTTTAACTACAATCTTTACGTTAGATTGATCCAAAGATGCAGCATAATTATCTGGCGAAGTAGTTATCAATTGTAAGTCAACCTATGATAGAAAAAATAACAAAAATTTATACAATTTTATTCATTTTTATAAATTTTAATAAGCCTATCATTATTATACTTACATTAATTATTCCAGGTTCACCGTACAAAATTTGTAACACCAATGACGACAGTAACGCTTCCGCTGCTCTTTCTCCAGCTACTTCAGCTACTTTCAACTTCATACTTAGTACGTTTTCGTTGACGATACCCAATAAAACAGTTAGAACATGTAACTTAGCTTTGTCGGGATCTTCAGAAAGGATTTGATAATTTTCATATGGTACGAAAGTGTATCGTTCATGTTTGGGTGTTGCTTGAGTTTGTTGTCTCCTTGGTGCTAATGATGCTTTCAAACCTCTCATTTCAACACCACCTGACTTAATGCAAGAAATATTTGTATAGTTATAAACTGGAAGACTTCTTCCTTCTTGTGGTAGTTCGTTCAACAATTTCAAATGAACCGTAGGATTAATAGAGACATGTTGTATACGTGTTGGAATATATAACTCTTTAACACTCTTGCCAAGTATAGAGAATTGAAGCATAGTATCCAAAAATGAAATCCAATCATTATTCCAAGAAAGTTGTCCATTGATTCCTCGATTGTCTGATACCTTGATACCTTGGAAAATGCCACTGTAATCGTAACCACGTAGCCTGAGATCCTTATAAATGTCTTTTGTATTTAATTCTATAAGGGCAGATTCATCTTGAGTGGTAGGAGCTGGTAGGTTCAGTTGTTCTTTCTCAATATCATCTGGCAGACGAATTTTACCAGTAACCGTAACAGATCCTCCTTCACAAATCTCAAATTCACCGCTACCATCAAAAATGTTTATCAGGAACTTCACTGAGCCTTCTTTTGGAATGATCGTAGCACGTTGGAACTGTACATTTTCAAAAACTACTGGCATCTGTTCATAATCAACATTGTTAAGTTTTGCGAAAGTTTTCCATACGATCGTTAAATAACCAGTTGCAGGGAACAAAATTCTTCCATCGATTGTATGCCCACCGATATAAGCATCTGTTTCTTTGGATAAATCAATTTCGACGATACTTTCTCCAGAACGAGCTGCATTCTTTGAAAAATTAGCTACACTCCACGAGGTAGAGTGATCCCATTTAACAAGGGAATTTAACATTGGTGTGCCACGACCAACAGGATAGTTGATAGGTGGATACAATTTGGAAATTTTAGGTTCAGCGCCTGCGGCATATAATTTTCCTATGTTGCTCAAAAAGAAGCCTAAATTATCATTATGATCTCTTTTATGAAGACCGATGCTTGTTACAGTTGGAGGTAAAGATCTGCGTATAATTGCTTGAAGCAAGCAATGAGGTGCAATTTCTATAACAATTGCATTTTCTGGCACATAAACTAGTGCTTCTTGGAATAATACAGGAGATAAAAGATTGTTCACATGATACGCAGCTGAACTAAGCTGTGCAAGTGGACCACCCCAAGCATTCTCTGGTATAGAACTCGAGATCCATCTGGCAGAACGTTGCTTTGGATTTGGAATAATTTTCTCAAGTACTGTACGTAATTTTGGTCCAACTGATTGTATGTATTTGCTATGGAAAGCAACACCAGAACTGTCAATAAGTTTGGCGAAGATCTCTTGGCTTTTCAATTCATTTACGAATTTAAGAACAGAATCGGCTGGACCAGAGACAGATACGGAATCGGCAGCATTGTGACAAGCTGGCGATACGTCAGGTGGGCAAAGTTTTAACGTTTCCTCCCAGCCGAGACCAACTGCAGCCATACCTCCAAATGGTAAATTAGATTCTAATATACATTTGCCTCTCCAATATGCTGCTAAGACTGTTTGTTCAGGTGTAAAAGTACCATCAGCATATGCACAACCTAACTCTCCAACAGAATGTCCAATGATACCATCTGGATGTATATCCAATAACGTTAATAAATCAACAAGAGCAACCTGAATGGCAGCGATTGATACAAAAGAGTTCAATACATTCTTAAAAGTTTCGTTTGTTCCATGTAGAATGAGATCGAACAGATCAATGCCTTCTGGTTTCAATGCTTCAGCGCAACGTTGCAAACTACGTTGGAAAGTTTCGATACATAATAGTTTTTGTCCCATACCTGCCCATTGCGAACCCATGCCAGAAAATAGAAACCATATAGGTCGTTTAGATGAACTATTATATTGACCTACTTCACGAATATTAGAGTTTCCTAATACTTCAAATCCACGTACAGAATGTCCAGATATATTATTAGCATGTATATCATGTATTATTGAAATAAATTCATCGTCCTGTTCGTATTCTTTGATTGTATCTAACAAAAAGTTAACAGCCTCTTCGGTACGGCCAGATACATTTACGAGTTTTGGTAATTTTGTTTCCAATACTGGTGACAATTTTGGCTTTGGATTACTACGTAAAACAATGTGTGCGTTTGCTCCACCAAAACCAAATGAGTTCAATGCTACTAAGCCACCTTTCCATGGTGTTGGTTTGTCAATGACCTGTATCCTTCCATCCAACAACGCAGGTATGTTAGTATTAGGATTATTAAAATGTAAGTTAGGTGGAATAATCCCACTTTCCATTGCAATAAGAATTTTTGCAATTGAACATAATCCACTGGCTGGTTCAGAGTGACCCATATTTGATTTAACCGATCCAATGAGCAAAGGCCCTTTCCTGTTCTTGCAAAATATATCTGCAATCGAGTTGATTTCTTGTGGATCTCCTACTTTTGTGCCAGTTCCGTGAGCTTCAACGTAAACTACATCAGCTGGATTAACACCACATTCTAAGTAGACCTCACGCATCAACTTATTCTGCATATCTCCGTTAGGAAAAGTAATTCCTTGAATCTTGTTACCATCCACATTTGTTTTAGAATTAACAACAGTGGCATAGACTCTACGAGCATCCTTCGATTTTTGCAACAATATTGCCACAGCTGCTTCTGCTCTTACGTAACCCTTTCCATCAGCATCGAAAGCTTTGCACATGCCATCCAAAGATAACATGTTTAATCTGTGAAACTGTAGTGAACTTGTTGGCTTCAAAAGTAGATTACAACCACCGACTATAGCTGAATCACATTCTCCAGATCTTATTGAAGATATCGCCTGATGCATTGCGTATAATGAAGATGAACAAGCTGTGTCTACTGCGTAACTGGGTCCTTGGAAATCGAAAGTGTAAGAAATTCTATTGGGGAACATTGCCCGGCAACATCCAGTCAAACCATATCCTGTTTAAGTATATATATGATATATTATTATATAATATTATGCAGAGTGATCTAATAATTTCTAACAGATTTTAAGTATGACACAGTGATAACAATGTATACAATATAACAGTGATTTTGTAAACAATAATTATTTTGGAGATATGAAAGTTACGTCTATATATATATATATATATATATATATATATATCTTTTTCTTCGCAACGTATGATTTTTAATAATCTTGAACTTAGACCTTGTCTCGAAAATTGCTATCACATATAAAAATATAAAGATGACCTTCATACTTCTTATAATCACCTTTTAATGTAAAAAAAAAAATCGTCATCGCAACATCAGTTATTTTTGTATCATTCAAGTTTAATTGAAGAAATTTTTTTTAATTCTCGTACTTTTAGAGATATTTAAAATGGTAATAATTGTATACAGAGTGGCTCAAGGCAAACAGATAACCTGAATATCTTCTATAGTTTTGAAGATAGAACAAAACGTTTATGGTAAAAGTAGTTTGGATTTGAATGAACTATAAAGTTTTATCTAATATTTTTTTCTATTTTCAAAACTGTAAAAGATAGTAGGATAATACGTTTTAGTTGAGTCATCGTGTATATTTCTAATATGTTTAATAATTTTATTACTAATTGTATATAAAAAAATATAAATATCAGTAAATAAAAGATTTCTGTAAGCACTATTCATGATTCAACAACATGAATTAGATGTGTATACACACCATTAACGGTCTCTGGATCTTTTGTCCAATATTCATCAGATTCTGAAGAAGAAACACCAATGAATACACCAGTTCTTGTGCCTCTTAATGAAACAGGATTGATGCCAGCATCGATAATAGCTTCATAGGTTATTTCCAAAAGCATTCGAAGTTGTGGATCCATTACGTGAGCTTGCTTAGCATGTACGCCAAAGAAAGTGGCATCAAAAGACTCAAGATCTTTAATTTTCCCACTTCTGGTTGGTAAACCATATATACCAGAGGGCCAACGACGTTCATCATCTGTGATTAAATCGATTCCCTCGAATAATTGTGCCTTAAATTCTTCTATATTAGATGACTCTGGTAGACGACCTAGAAAATTATTTAAATTAGTTATAAATACAATAAGAAAAAAATTAGTATAACAAAAATTAAAAATATGTTCATACAAATAATTTGGATTTACCTGAGAAACCACTTATGACAATATCCTCATTGAGATTATGGGAAACACCATTCGAGACAACTGGTTCTCGTACAATAGGACTGTTAACACCTTCGAACCGAGCAGGCATCTTTGCAGTTTATTTTGTTTCTTTGATTAATTATACACACTTCCAGGATTCTTGAAGTGTCTGAATAATTTATTGGACGTGGTAGCCTAGTGGACAATAGGCTGAAAATTAAAAAAATATATACATTAGGTAGATAATTAGATAAACTTTATTTTTATTTAAAGTAGTAGTAATAGTATTAGTAGTAGTAGTAGTTTATTGTTTTTATAAAAATAAAACAAATAGAAAGATGTCTCTTGCTCTCTATATCTTACATTCTACATCTTAACTTATAAAATTTACCAATTAACTCTATATGTGCCTGCTTCAGCATGTGCGTATTTATAATAGTGTAGTAGCAGTAATTTATTTTTATTTATATTTTATTATATATATTTAACCATAATAATCTTTCAATAAAAGCGATATATATATTCACTGACCAGAGATGAGCTAAAAACCGCCATTGTCTACCATTTTTTTTGTTAAAATAATTAATATTTGTTACTTATCAATTCACGAGAAATTATGATAATTTTTTCGTAAACACTATAGCGAAAAAGGCTAAAGTACTTCTTATTCTTTCAATTATGAACACGTATTATCTACATAATTTACACGTGCGCATTTTTATCATATCGATCTTGTGTGCAAATGTGCGTATAACATTATCATTGTTTTATAAAAATATATTAAAAAAGGATAAATAAATGGATATATACATATATACAAATTATAAAATAAAAATTTCTGTTTTTATAGCGCATTTTAAACTGATATTTTTAAAAAATTATAAAATGAAGATTTTTTATTTTTCATTACAAATTTATTTATTTTTTTGTTAACAAAATCATTTTTTTCTTTTAACTTACTTTTTATCGTAACGTTAATGAATCATTATTGTTACCTTATTGTTATGATGAAAAGCTATAATAAATAGATGATCATAATAATTTATACAAAATTCATATATTTAATGTATCAAAATAATGATAAATATAATAAAAAAAGAACACTTTTGAAAACAAATACGAATCAATTTTCTTGCAATCAGCAGATACTATGAAACATTCTAATCAATAATTGAATGATTGATAAATGTATAACCCACGAAATGACAAATAAGGTTTAATCTAAAATTAATAAATGATGTGTTATCGTTGCTGCACGTGCTGACTGATTTAATCAAGTTCACGGCCATCGAGATCACAAGAATCTCGTCTTATCAGTATAGAATGACTACCAGATATATATATATGTATACATATATGTATTTTGCTCTTTTTCCCAAATTATGATATTCTAAGCATTATCTGATAAAACTTTAAGCCTAACTATAAGCTTAAAAAGTTTCGAAAAAAAGTAATTGATATTTTAAATTATCTAAGAATTTTTAATCCACTTTGTAGTTATATACACGTATATACATAAAGAAAAAGATATTATATATTCCTATAATTACATACATAATATTTCCTATCAAAAATATCTTCAATATTATCTATTTTTCACACAAAAAGAAATAAATGTCGTTTAGAGCAACAATGAATTTCATGACAATCAACATGTCAATAGTTAATAATCCAGAAATTTAAAAAGTATTATTACATTTCTGTATATTACATACTGTATAAAACTTCAATAATACTCTCTTAAACAATACAAAATTAAAAAAATATATATATTATTAAAGAAAAAATATTTCTTTTCCTTTTTCTTCTTTTTTTCTTCGAATATAAATTGTTATAAATAATAAAAAATTGTTGTTACATTAAATCAATAGGGTAAATAATTTTAATCGGTTATCTTCAATATAATGTTAAAAATAAAAATAAGAAAAAATAAACATCCACGTTGTAATCAACAGACGATTTTTTTTCAAATATGAATTTTTTTAAGCTTGCGATAAGTGTTTACGAATCCTATCTACGTTATCTAAGAGAAAGGTCACATGTCATCGACCTTCGTTTTCAAAATAGATTTTCATAAAGAAAAACGTAAGAAACAAATTTGTCAAAATTTTTAATGTTTTATTTATAAAATTTCCTCTTATATATACATATGTGTATTTTTCATTTTACATTATCACAGATGAGAGTTAACCTTTGATATCACACGAGGCATCATTTACAATTAAAACTAATCTTTTTCTTTCTTTCCCTTTTGCAAATATTTGAATTTAAAAAATTCTATGCTCAAATTTCAAAAAAATTAAAAGCACTACACATTCTTATCGATTATTGTCAGCAAATATTTAACTTAAAACTTACAAACGACATATTATAACATGATTAATGTTACCTAATATCTTGAATAATAACAAAATGACCATTTAAAAATATCCTTTAATTAATGAGATTATATTATAATTAATTAATATTGTTATTTTTTCTGTTTTAACAATAACTGATAATTATCAAATTTTATTATTTATTTATCGAATAGATATTATTTGACAATACCGCAGAATAAAAATAATTAGATATCCTAAATAAAAATTGTGTGTGTGTGTGTGTAATATACTGTAATCTTTTTCTTAATGCAATTTTCAAATAAATAAAAAAGAAAATAATAATAATAATAATAATAATAATAATAATAATAATAATAACAATAATAATAATAGCAGTAGCAGCAGCAGCAGTAGTAGTAGTTGTAGTAGTAGTAATAGTAGTAGTAGAGTAGTAGAAATATAAGTAGTAGTAATAATAAGTAATAATAGTAAAAGTAATAACAGCTTTACGATAGAGATTATGTCTAGAAAAAAAGGAAAAAAAAACGTATTATGAGTAAATGCGAAATGATCATGTTTTTTTGTTTGTTTGGCATTGCGTTTTTAATGGTAAACGTTCGTATCACAGTTCGATACATATTACGACATATATACGTATGGTGATATTGCTATCTATATAATTACTAAGATGACAACGAATGAATATTAAAGAATTTCCACTTAAATTTCGTATTTTAAGCAACAAATTATTCTATATTTTTGAAGGTCTTTCGTCATAAGATAGTACCCATTAATCGTAACATATGAATATCACGAACATCAGGAATATGTCGTGACCTATTCGACCATGTGAACTCCAATTTACGCCTACATGTCGGTAACATATTTCTACAGATTACGTGATCCGAAAACGTCCTCGAAAATTTTTCCTCAATAATGCATAATATATAGATAATAATTGTATGTAATTATATATATATATATATATATATATATATATATATATATATATATATTCATTGTCTTCTTTTTTCTTCGAGATTAAGTTAAAAAATTCCATTAACAATAATAATTGTCTACACACACACACACACATTTTTGTACAACTTAGAAAAATGAATAAGGTAAACGAAAATTCGATTAAAAAAAAGAAAAGAAAAGAAAGAAAAAAATAATTATTAATTCGTTCTATAACGATCGAAGATATTGTCCTGTTTTTGTTGTCTTTCTTTTATCTTTATTTCTATTAATTTCAGAAATAAATACGAAAGAATTTGATTCCTTGATCAAACGAAAGGATGACGATAAGCCAATGTATTTTTAGAATAACTGAATAACTTTTTTTAGATTTATGACTCTCAAGAGTTCTTCAGATCGCCTTTCTCATAATCGTAGATTATGTTTCATAACATTCGATTCTCAATTTCTTTACATTTTTTTTTCTTTTTTCTTATTGCTTCCAAACAGTTATTAAAGATTTACGTAATATTTCGCACATAAAAGAGATATTCATTCTTACTGATTATGACGTTACGAAAGATCAATTTGAAAAAAAATATAAGGTAAATCTCGGCGAGCAAGAGTCATAAGTCAAGCGTATAAATATTTCTCTATAGAAAAATACCAATTACGATACACGCATTTTTCATTGGAAATCCTAATAAAATGTCATGTACAATTTGTTAATTAATAAAAAATTGTTTCAATCGATATTATTGCCAAGATTATTTATTGTGTTAACTTGCGCTTAATGGTAGGTACAAAAAGAAAATTATAATGAACTGTAAACGCAAACTTGTTGCGTCTTAACATATGAAGCTTGTTTAAAGTCAAGGTTTGAGCTAAGGTTAAGTTTATATCACTCTTATACTTAGCATAACAATTGGGTTAACGTCAGAATTAGGAAATTACAGGTAGTTGGAATAAATACACTGTGCTGTATATATAATTTGGATATTGTTTGCATTAATTTTAATAATAATATACGTAATATACGTAAAGAAATGAAAATGAAAACAAAAAGAAGTTCAATCGATGATAATGACGTCGTATTTTCGAATCATCGAAAGCAAATACTTCAGTTTGAGCAATTAGACATTGAAGCCGATATATATTCTTCTACATATATTCTTCTTTGATGGTATGGTAAGTATGTTTTATGATATATAAATCATAAGGAACAATATATGTATATATGAGCCGTTCACAAGCCAAATCGATTAATTCCACTTTTTGAATTTTTTTAAATGTAAGTGTCAAAGCACTTGATATAGTCCTCACTTTTTATATTCACAATGAATTTCCCTAATTTGTTATTTAATATCATTAAATGACAAAATTTTATTTAAAATTTACATTTTTTAAAATTAAATTTTTCAGTCACACCGAATAAAAAATAATTTATTTGAAAAACCAATTTGATTAATTTCATATTTTAATATGAATCGTTGGAATAATGCAATTCAAACGCAGCAACAAGACTTTTATGAATTCTACAATGTTTATTTGACTTTATATTTTAAAGGGAATTTTAAAAAGCAATTTATATTATTTCATCATAATTCTCCGCTTTTTGTTTTATGAAGTTAATAAATTTGACGAGTGAGCGGCTCATATACAAAAAAAAATAATTAGTATATAACTAGTATTGGGTGTAGTAAAAAGAAATCCATTATTTTTCCAATAGATATTCATGCCAAAATAATGGATTTCTTGTTACTACACCTAATATATAAGATTTTTTTTTTGTAAGAAATTTTATGTACTTCTATATGGGTTTGTCATAAAACTAGCACGCATCAAACGCACGTCATAAACCATCAATAAAAGAAATAAATATGAAAAATTGGACAGTACCGTAAGTTTATTCTAGTAATTTAGTCCTGTTCATCATCAAGAAAGGAAGAACTTTTAAAAAATTGTGACTAGTATAGGAAATATTTTAAAATATTCTAATCGCTAATCAGAAAAATATATAGTTTTACTGCTATATTCCAAAGATTTTAAAAAATGGAAAGGATTTTTTTTTTATATTGTGTGAATATAATAAATATAAATAAATAAATAAATATATACATATATATGTACAAAACCACACGATATATAATAGTAATATAAAAGTGATAGTGTGTGCATTCCAAACTAATAAGCGATTAGTTTTTTTGTAACTTGAATTTTAATTTTAATTAGAATTTAAATGTAATTGTAAAAAAATATATAGTTGATTATATTTCTTTACATCGAACAAAAAAGAAAAGAAATAAAAAAAAAAGAAAAATTCTGATGGAATAATCTAATCTCTTTTCCAAATTACGCTTTTCATTTAATTTTATATATATAGAACTTTTATTAACAATATAACAAACAAAAATAATATACATCTATACATTTAACGAGTTAAGTATAGTGGTAACAAGATCTCGTTTTAAAGATAAAGTTTCTTTTTTAAGTGATGACATGAACTATTCTCGAATAAAAAAAGAAAAAGAAAAAAAATAGAACTTTTTCAAAAATTCGATAAAATTAACTCTTGATTCAAAATGTTACCTTTAAAATGAGATCTCGTTTTTTTTTTTGAAAAATTTGTTTTGCATGAAAACCATAATTTCGTATAATTACGAAAACTGCGAATAAGAAACAAAAAGCTCGTGTACGTATTCATTTATATTCATACGCATTCATTACATACGCTTTTGTTTAATGTAAATTTTGACAATGAAGATAATCACAAGAACATTACAAAGCAGTTAGTTTGAATATTCCTTTAATTAAGATTGCAATGCCCTAACTAGATATAATTTTAATACAGTAAATGCGATTTATTATTGATATAGAAAAGAATATACGATCGTTAATTAAGGTTATCTGTCATCTTTCGTTTATTTATCCAACATATACAAAATGAATAATTAACTACAAAGCGCAAGTAAGTTGGAATAGATAATATAGGCCATAAATTAACTCACACTTCTCATTCTTTTATATGAGAAACTTTTCCAATCCATTTGTATGAGAGAATTTTCTAGTCCATTTGTTTTTCTATTTCCATTGTCATACCTTTTCTAATTTTTACTTTATTCTATTAATTGTCCTATTATTTTTCTAAATTCCTCTCTCTCCTCCCATCTAACGTTTAATTTTCTTTCTACTTATTTCGTTATCCCCTCTTTCTAATTCCTCTTCCATTTATATCAATTAACTGTACATTTAATTATTATACTTTTTATTCTCATTCTGCTTCTTCACTTTTTCTCTATTTTATTATAGTCTTCATCGTAACTTTTATTTCTAACTCTGCCATATAATCTTCTCTTTTAGTAATCTTCATATCTCTATATTCAATAAAGATCTATGTTTACAGACGTGCGCGCACGCTCACACACACACGCACGCACAATTATATTATTTTAATTATTATATTTAACTATTAGATATATATATATATATATATATATATATATATATATATATAAGATTTTTTTTATTAAATTCTTTCTTTTATTTAACTGTATTTCTATGAGATATAATTATTTTATATTATTGGACTGGTTATGTATCGAACAACTCTTTCATAGAAACCAATTTAAAAACCTACCTCCAGACTATATTATTATTACTTTTTTTTTCTTCCCCCAATGTAGTTCATGGACCATTCCAAAACTAAGTTAGACACATGTTAGTCTCTGCTAAGGACAATATCAATTAATTCACCACATGCTACATTTAGGTTATATATTTAGCCCGTCATATATTTAATATTAATCTAGTTCAAACATTAATACTTATATTACAGGCGCGTTTACAATAATCAATTTTTAAATAAAAATAAATAAATACATATCCATTATAAATAGATGTAATTATTTGTATAGTTCTGATATCCATTGAGTAAACCTCATAACAGATTATGGATCCAGGATTGTTTTCTTATTGTTTAATCTCACAATTGAAAGACAAATCAACAATATGATGAGTATTTAACTGTTAACGATGAAAAGATCAAAGAGAAATGGATTATAAATAGAATGTTAGAAATGTTATCATCCAAATTTTATCATTTTTTTATTACTTGAGATAATATTAATGATGCAAATAAAGATCTAAGAACAGTGTTTAAAGTGATATTGTTAGTGTTTTTATGAAAAAATTAGTGTCAAAAAAAAGAATGGAACTGAAGTTTTCTGATAAGAAATAGAGATGAAAATTCAAGAGAAGAATGTAAAAATTCTAAATCCAAATACTATGTCTCTGAAGATTCAAATGATGATCTGACAACTTAGATCATTATGATTCTGATAATTCCATTTAACTATCCAATCAAACCAAATTCAGCATACAACATTAAGTCTGTGTAATTGTCATTCCCTGAAGATTCCTGTCAAATTCACAAATTATACAATGGGTCATTGTTGTAAAGGAAACCAAGCAAATGTAGCCATGATGGAGGAAGTAAAAGACATTTCTGCCTTAAAAGATGAAAAGTAACATAAAGAAATATTTGAAGAATTGAGATCTTTATTCAAAATTAAAACCTGAAGCATTGTAGAACCTTCTGAACAGATCCAATCTTTAATTTGTTGCTGGCTACTATGTCAGAAACACGATAAGATTCAAAGCCAAACTTTTTGCCAGATATTTTGAATAAAAAGATAACATTGATTATTCTGAAACGTTTAGTTTTATTGCTTGTTATCTGTCAATTCAATTAATCCTGTCAATTCAATTAATCCTTTGACATTATAAAATTAATTGTCTGCCTATATCCAAATGTTATTTGCTAAGTATATTAGTATACTTATACTATAAGTTATTTTAATATAACTATACGTTATAAATCTACTAGAAACTAATGTTATAGAACTAGATAGTATATTATATATAGAAACATAAGTTATAATAATATAACTATATATAATAAGTATACTATAAACTAGTATAACTATACTATACTATACACTATTATATATGTATATAACTTATTATAACATACAAGTTTTACTTCTATAATTCTTTTTTCTTATAAAGGAAATTTAAGTTACAAAAGGTTAGTATTATACAAAATTCTTCTCTTCCTCGCTAGATGGTAGCACTTCTCATTTCCTTACGCTTTTTTCTTATACTGATCTAGCAAGTTTATCGACCTTTACATATTACCTACCGAACACATATGTTAATATTATTTAAAAAAGTAAATATTATGTTTAATAAGATAATCATCTTTCCTCCTTTTCCAGATATTTAATATCATTATCTATTTATTGTCCTCTTTCCTCTTAATATTTCCTAATCTCTTTTATTTTATCAAATTATCCTCTTGAAAGTTTCTTTAACTTCTCATTTTATACATCTCACTTAATCTAACTCTTTATTGCTTTTATTTTTTACTTATAAAAAAAAATCATTTATCAATTTTTTTTTTCAATATTGCAACAATCGTACAAAAAAAATTACACCTAACTTTATGACGAAGAAGAGACTAATCTAATCCGAAACCATTGCTAAGGTCAACCACATATGCAATCATAACGGATTGGCGATCGGTAACAAGATTCTCGGTTTTATATGATATATATATATATACATACACATGTTGTTGAAAAACGAATAATCTCGTTTCGCGTACGTGCCTTATTTCTTAATTGTTTTTCAGATAATAATATTTTTTTTAGCTTTCGAATATCATTAACTTTGTCCCTGCGAATATTTTCAGTTTAGTTTATGAACTCAAAAAAAAAAATTAAACAAATAAAAGTATTCAATATTTTTAATTTAAAAGATGTATGATACCTGAGAGTCAAATAAAGATAACGCACGTCTTAATCTTTTAATCATGTCAAAAATATACGAATGAATATATCCAACGAATATAAATATTGTTTTCAAAACCACCAATGCTTCACTTTACTTTTTTTTCTTCTTTCCTTTCTCATTCACAAATTATTTATAACATGTTACTTTACCAAATGGCTTTTTCTTTCATCTTCCAAATGATAGATATATATGCAAAAATGAACAATTATTTTTCTTTTTGCAACTTTTTGTTATTTTTTTATTAAGAAAAAAAAAAGAAAACAGAAAAAAAATTAATTTATAGTAATTTTACATATATACATGTGTATGTGTATATAATGGAGCCAAAAAAGAAAATTCAAGGTTATCAAAAAGCAATTGAATTTGACATTTTCTATTAATTTTGTAAAAGTATTAATCATTGAGAACATGAATGTGTGTGTAAATTTTAATATTATATAAATTATTTATTAATTAATATATAATGATTACTATTATTTATATATAATAATATAATAATAATAATAATGTATAATTATATTAATTATTATAGAAGAAACTAAAAATTAATTGCTTAATTAAATATAATTAATATTACACAAAAAGCAATTGAAATTGACATTTTCTATTAATTTTGTAAAAGTATTAATCATTGAGAACATGAATGTGTGTGTAAATTTTAATATTATATAAATTATTTATTAATTAATATATAATGATTACTATTATTTATATATAATAATATAATAATAATAATAATGTATAATTATATTAATTATTATAGAAGAAACTAAAAATTAATTGCTTAATTAAATATAATTAATATTACACAAACACTCTCTCTCACTATATTATTGAGTATTGAAATACAGTCTTTTTTTAATATGTGCCCGTCAATAACGCGAAAGAATATAAAATAATTTTTATTTTTATCGAAATTTATCGAAAACTAGAATATCATTAGCTTTTTCTAATCTCGTCAAATGTATATGTTATTTCATCACATTACAAAAAAAAAAAAAAACAAAAATAAAGAAAATCTTTGAATAAATTACTGAAGTCGAAATCAAAGATCAACCACAAGCTGCGACATAGACGTAACATTGAAAACATTCGATACGTGGAATCGTCGCTATTGACACTCATTTAAAAACTTGTTAGAATATGATGGTATAAGTAATACGTATATACTATATACATATACGTATATTTCTAGTGTTATTTAGACAGACAAGTGTTAAGGAAAATCGTATGAGAATATACGTAAATCATTTGAATGAATTTTAACTTCTCATCTCATTGACATTCAGATAAAACATTTTCTTTTCTGTCTCTCTCTCTCTTTTCTTTTCTTCTTATCTTTTTGAAAAGAAGTTTTTTCAATGTTCCTTGCATCGATTAATATTTCTTACAAAACTAATGCGAAGTTATAAATTTAGTCATTTTTTCGCAATCTTGAATATCTACATATGCATATATATAGTTGTAAAAACAAAATTTTTTACTCAAATAATATATGAAAAGGGGTTTGCAATATCAGTTAAAAAAATGTTTATTGCGTAAGTAACATATAGCAAAGTCGATTACAATTACATTCGAAGGACGATATAGCAGCCATCATAGCTTTTCTGCATGATACGATTATAAATCAGTTTAGGGGGAGAATTTTCTTATGACATGATACAACATAATAGTAGTAGTATACCAAACATTTGACATGTGATACCGTTATTATTAAAATGCATTTAAAGACTCGTTTAAATACGTTATTAGATATACCTGATTTTTTATTATACGTAAAAGAAAATTATACGACAAAAATGACGGATCATTTGAATAAATCTTAATTTCTTATCTCATTGACTCAGATAAAGTATATTTTTTTGTTTCTTTTATTTTCTTTTTCCTTTTTTGCTGCTCTTTTTGTACAGTATAATCAAAGTTCAGAAGAAAAATTCTTTTGTAAAATAATTTCGTAGATTATTCGCCAAGATCATATGATTTGTCGTCATTCGATTATCTTTTTTTTTCTTTGTCAAAATCAAGTTAACATGTTGAATGCCATTGAGATCATCGGTGACTACCAACGCAATGATTTGTAGAAACACACAATTTCTAATAAATGTCAATAATTATAAATTTTTCAATACAATAATCGTTACTTAAATGTTGCGAAGACCCTCAATAATATAAATTCATTGAATATGATTATATATTTCAACTTATTTGTTTTAGATAATATTTCATTCGACGTATTAATGACTAACAAATCCGTAAAGACATTAAAGAGTTTCAAAATTAAATTCGATCGCTGAATTTGGCGAAATTGTAACTCAATTACGTGAAAACGCCATCAAAAATCTAGAAAAAAGAAAGTGATATCGTGCAAAAGGTGCTATGTAGCAATTTTATCGATATCGTGTTTCATATATAATTGTAGTCTATCACACTATGTTACACGCACATGCGCTAAACTAAAATATTTAGTTAATTTATATTATAATCTATATAATATATAGATATTAAAAAAAATCTATTATTCATATAAAAACCTTAATCTATGTATGTATTTGTAATTTATCGAAAATTCTTCTTATTTTTTAAATTATGTCCATCCAAAAGTATAGGCTACTTAATTTGTAATGATATCTTTATTATGTAAATAAGAAAACAATAAATAAATAAGTAAATAAAAAAAATCAAATTTTTTATGTACTTCATTATAAATTTATAACCATTGCAGGAGATCAACTTGAAATCGTCAGTCTAATTTGACTTAACTAAACTTTAGATACCCAATAAATAAAATTCCAATACGCATTACTAAATTAATAAATATTAATAATATAAAATTTTTGTTCGTTTACAACTTCCCTATAACTACAATTCATCTTTGTTTTATCTATGATGTCATGCTTGACACAGGGAAAATATATTATATTATACTATACTATACTATACTATACTATACTATACTATACTATACTATACTATACTATACTATACTATACTATACTATACTATACATTGTATGTACGTATGTGTATATATCGAGGATGTAACATACATGTAGGACCCATGGCAGATCATATGCTTAATGTGTAACCTTGATGAATGTAATTCAGCCGAAGTAAGACGTCTATACGTGAATCGTTTTCCTAATAGACATCTATCAGATAAGAAAACATTTCAAAGATTAGATGAACGTTTACGAGATACAGGTTATTATATCTGCAATTTGTGAAAGATTCAAAACTTTTTTTCATACGAATTTGATTGCAAGCTTGTATACAAACCGAATGTGTCCATTTGTATCATCTTCTATGAAGAGCAAAAGAAACACAAAAATGGGTATAACTTTGAAACCAGGTCAATTTTGGCACTCTTTTTTTATATGAACTTTTATTCATCGTGTTTTTTTTTTTTTTTTTTTCATTTTTTTTTGTCTCCTATTCACTCGTAAAAGCGGGTCCTGATATTATGATACACCCTGTATATATGAAGATCATAATATAATATTATCAACTAACCGGATAAGTATAAAGAGAACAATTCCGTATACTACGAATAGCTTTTATATCGTACTCTTTTACTTCTTCTATTGCCTCTTATCTCTTATCATATTTCGAATGACCTAATCTCATCATGCGTGTAATCAAGAAAGAAAATGATTCGCTGAATTATTACTCATTCAACATTATTATTATTATTATTATTATTATTTAAGACGATACTATCATTTAATATTTCAGTTTAACCCCAATTAAAAAATATGTAGACACTTTTATCAATCGATGAAAGTCTATCAAATAACTGAAATTTTTCACGTGGCGAAAGGAAAAAGGATTTTTTTTTCTCTGTTATGACAGCATTGAAGAATGAACACTTTGTAATAATTAATGACATTTTATTGAAAAGATTTAATATAAATTTACGATGAAAAAAAAAAAAAGAAATAATAATAATTTTTATTTAAATTGTAAACGAAAAAAATTATGAAAGATATTTATTTTGATATTACGCGAAATAATATTGCATAAATGTCGAATAATTTCGAAATTAAAAAGATAAAGAAAGAAACTACACATAATTATTGATATATTAAATGCGAAATCTTCGAATTTCACTCCAAGGAAATATTTATGATGTTTTTTTATTATTCTTTCAAAATAATTAAATATTTCGAAAGTAATGTTAAAGATCGCACCTTTTTATTGCTTTGTAATATATATATATATATATATATATATATATATATATATATATATATATATATATGCTCATATACATATATATATATATATGCTCATATACATATATATATGATACATAAATACATATGTAATCCTTTTCTTTTATATATTATACAAAACATGAGCCAGTGATTATCTAAATGTTCTGAAATAGTTGGTATTTATCTCGTACGAAAGACATTTTGACATTTGAGCTTGAATAATTTATAAAATTTATTTTTCTATAAAAACAAAAAAAAGTATGTACATTTTTTCTTGAATAATAATACTATTATGTAATATGAAAATGTTAAAAACAGGGTGGTATCAAACAAAATATATCTTCTAATATCTCAAATAACTTACTATTTAATCATTTCTATTGAGTCAAATTCAATTCTTTTCGATCGATAAAAACATACTCTCTAATCATTCATATTTTCTAATCGAACATTAAACTGTCATTCACATTAAACGATATATCAATATCTCGAATATAAATCTAATTTATATCAATACGACTAATAATCAATTTTCTGTTCGTAATACCGATATAAACAATATCAATTAACGAACATTCTTGGCCTCTTAGACATATCCTATATATATTTTTTCTTTAATAGATATATTTCTCTTAAAACAATACAGAAAAATAAATCGATCTTTTCGTTGAATCATTCGAACATTTGTTGAAAATGACAAATATTATAGTAAAGAGTACAAAAATCATCGATAATCTAAGTGTGCGCTCTCAATTGATAATTACTATTTGGAACAAGATACAAAAAATATAAATAAAATAAATAAATAAGTAAAAACAAATAAAAAATAAAAATGACTTAATATCTGAAAGAGAAAAGTACGCGTCCGGCATGACGCTGAGATTATCACTGCCAAGGAAGCATAATAGTTGAAAGTATCAGTTATAATGCAGTTAGTAGCATGTATCGTTTGAGTCAGACCTATAGTATTATCCCTTTCTCTTATATAAATATAAATAAATAAATAAATATATATATATATATACACATATCACGTGATCAAAATAGAAAAAGTTATAGAAGAAAAAGAAGAAAGGAAAGAGTGAGAGAATGTTATAAAATAAAAAGAAACACGTTGCAAGTTATGGAGCACGAAACATTAGTAACACATGCCATACGTATACGCATCATATATAAACATACATATTTTCTACGAAAAGGCCAATAGAAATTCTGAAAGGGCATGAACCATAAGCCGGAAAGAACAAAGGTATCATCGACCGTTACCATAGTTTGTAATTTACGCTCTCGACGAGTGTTCGTCTTACTACCATCACTGATACGTCGCTCGTGATGCCGTTTCTCTATTGTTCTCTTTCTTTCTCTCTCTGATATATATATATATATATATATATATATATATATATATATATATATCCTTCTTTCTCTGTCACTCATTTTATAGCTAGTTTGTCAGTTTTATAGGTTATTGTAGCTACGTATGTATTTGTCGATATCTTCATATACAATTTGCTTGACAGATAAATTGTTTCTAACTAACCATCTCTCTCTCTCTCTCTCTCTCTCTCTCTCTCTCTCTTGTATTTCGTTACTATTATTCTCTGATAAAAAGCCCTTTTTATATTATCATTTACAATGAAAAATATCATTTTTCATTATGATAGATATGCATACATGTATACATATGTATGATGTATAATGCATGTATGATGTATACGTTAGAAAAGTAAAGTCTGACACTCAAGTATAGTATCGATCGAGTAACTTGACACTTTGTCGTATCGCTCCGCGAAAACGAAAATAGTGCATTTTTATTCCTTTCTTTGATATCAATATGATAACATTTCTCGAATAACTTCTACATATATGTACAATGTCATATATGGTCTAATATATAATATACAGAAAAAGCAATGACATCGAACGAATTATATACATACTATATATGACACACACATGTATATATATATATATATATATATATATATATATATACGCACAATAGGTTAGAGTCGTTAGGTCCGTATTTATAAAAACTCAACAGAGGACAATGGCGGACATGAATTTAGCAAAACTCATTTTCTTTATATGTATATACATACCTTATTGAAAGGTCAAAAGGATTAAAAAATTTCAACGTATATTAAATGAAGCCGGTTCAGATTACGTGGATAAACAGAAAAATACAAATCTATCTGTTGTCCTAGCAATAATGACTATATATTCATACATACATAAATGTATATATACATATATATATATATATATATATATATATATATATATATATATATATATATATATTCATATGTTGGAAAATACAGGGACGATCGATCGGTCCTCCCTTCTTTAGTTAGGCGTCTCTTCACAAAGCGCGAATTTGTAGTACTATATCTATAATCGTCTTTTTCTAATCGATGCAGAAACGCTCTTACGAAAATCGACAATTATTAGAAATATACTTACCTAAACGGTATTATTTTATGTAATATGTAATGTTAAAATTAAATAAAAAAATTGGAGAAGGATGCTGGAAAGACTCACCAACACGAGTGAAACGTAATATCCTCTTCGTTGTGTTTCTCTCTCTCTCTCTCTCTCTCTCTCTCTCTTTCTCTCTATCTCTCTCTCTATATATATATATGTATATATATTCTTTTTCTCTATTCTTTTTTCCTCTTTTCGTTCGAAGAGCAACAGCAAGTCTCTTACCCGTTTACTTTTCTATTGAGATTCTAGTTTAATAGCACACACGAAATGGCCTCAAAGATGACGATGACGACAACAACGACGACGACGACGACGACGACGAAGACGGCGACGGCGACGGCGACGGCGACGGCGGCGGCGATGATGACGACGCACACAAAACGCGACGCGGAACACTTCCTTTTTAATGGCGTTAAGCTACAAGTGTTACCACCGGCTTGTCGCAGAAGACTGGCTGGCGTCCGGCTCGTGAGCATCTTGTTATTATTGAATTAGGCTGGCCCCGTGGTCTGACATCAGACCATGTGGTGCCGACCAATCAGAGCACGTCTTTTACTCGCGCATGCGTATTACGTATTCGTTGCCGCCGCGGCGCATCGACGTCGTCCTCACCGAGCCGGCAGGACCAACTGTTATTACTTCGAATCTTTACGTTGTCCTCCGTTGTTTCCTTCGATCGACGTCGTCAACTTCTTTTCTACAAATACGAGATATTTAATTAATTAAATAATTAATTAATTAATTAAACAATCAATCAATCAAACATCGATCAATCGTTAAATTTGGTATGAATATCAATATTTTACTCAAAACTCCTATATATTTCGTCCAATCAGAGCTATGTCTTATTAAATATTCTTTATTTCGAAATAGATATAATCTTTGATATTATTCGATCGATGTGTATGGTTTAAAAAAGACCAAAAAGAAATAGAAAATAAAGAAAATCTTGTTTTTCATCATTTAAAAGAACGTACGATGACGCTTTCAATAAGATCGTTCGATCGTTGCACGATTTACCTTTCAGTCTCTTACCTATTTTCTATTAAGATTGACCGAATGAATTTTGTGTTTTATACGAAGCTATTAAGCTATTCTTATTGTTAGTTATAATTAATTTCGGTAAGGAAGACTTATTTTAGTTCAGAAGTGATGATCGTTGTTATATGAGATAAGAAACATTATATCCTTTTCTCATAAACATGTAGAAGCAAATTATCATTGTTATAAGTTCGAAAGAGGAAATAGTTCTAAGTCAATGACGTTATTTTTAATGTTGTCACGAACCTCGTGCTGCCACCTAACGGAATTATTTTCTATTAACGGAGAAATGAATATGGAAAAACTTTACAGGAAGTAATGCTGATTATCTCATATCAATATTCATATTAATCAATTTTATATAATCGTTTTATAATTCCAGTCTATTATTATTGCGTTAGCTATAAAGAAAGAAGCATGCATAAATATCGATTGATCTCATTTAATGACTTTCTATGACTGAACAAGGTTATTTAAGGTTAGAGCACTATAAATTTGATTAGAATATCATTAAAATGGCTATCTATTTATTTAAATAAAAAAAGAAATTTAAACCACATAAATATTTTTATTAATCGATTTGACATGTACGATCCATCTTTAGTCGGATAATAAAAAAATTAAATGCCATTTAATCTCATTTATACGTTGATTATGTAATGTAAAAATGCTTTTGTTAATAAGATTATATGACATCTTAAGAAGTTAGGACATTCGAAATGTGATTAAAATTTGGTTAAGAGATAACGATTTATTTATTTTAATGAATGATAGCTTAATGTTGTGTTGATTAAGAACGTATCACAATTTTATATCAAATAATTATAGGTTATATTCAATTTTGTATATTGTTAATTATTGTTGAGTGTTGCAATTTAAAATTAAAAAGAAAATATCATCATCTATCATTTATTCTTGATATTTTTTTTTTTAAAGCTCATCCAATTCATCTAACGTTCATAAATCCATACACGGTGCATATAACTTATTCAATGAAAATCAAAGATTTACAGCATCGCACATTCTTATTTTTTCATTTTTCCAAGTTTATCAGACATTTCCTTCACCCCGATCACGTTATGTTTCAAATGTCTCAATAAGATATTCTTATCTTTGCATACATACATATATATTCCAATGTTTTAGCTGATATAACATAATAATTAAAAATACTTTTTTCTTTTTTTTTTTAATTGTTTTTCTATACAGATAATCTCTAGTTGGTTTCTATAATTTGATTAGAAATCAAAGTCGTGCGACGTAACGTCATATTACAAATAAGATTTCTTTTTTTCTTCTCTCTTCCTCTCTTTCTTTTTTTCTTGCATATACTATTCGTTTGTTCATTATAAACATTTTCTTCATTAGAGAAGTTAGAAGTATATATTCCCATGAACGTTACTTCTTCAAGGCACAACGAAACAAACAGCATAACCTCGCTCTTAACAAGACCTTTGTGTTACATCCAAAGCATCTTGCTTAACTCCATAAAGGCGATCTTACGAACTATTCGAATGACGATGGTACTATACACACAGTTAAGCCAAGCTTATTTCCGCTATCATTTATTCGTATTACTTTTTTATATAAAATGTAATTTTGCCATCTTATACATTATGCCTACGAAATTTGAAGGTTGAAACTTTTTAATTTAAATATATTTTTTTCTTTTCTTATCGTTAACCTAGCTACGTCGAAAAAATTCATTTTCTTTGTGACTATTATCTGTACATATTACTTTTTCACGTAACATTACAATTAGCCACATAATTTATTTCATATCTACAAAATGTTAAAATTGAAATATGTTAATTTCGTAATGTTTTTATTTATCATTAACCTTGCTTATACGCTACGTCGGAAAAAAAGTTAATTTCAATTTTTATCTATAAAAGTATTTTTAAATAGTTCCGAATAGTCATAAGAAAATATCTTACGGTCTAAACATAAATAATTATCAGCAAAAAAATTTGAAATAAATAATTAATTGTACTTAAAAGCATTAATTATTTAAGATTACATGTAATAATTTATTAGATGGTCTTCATTAGCTTTTTTTCTTCCTTTTTTTAGGAATATAATTGCGTTCATTAGTTGAAATTATTTGAAAATAATTGCTGATAAGAAAACAATGTAATTATTTATTTCATTGTCAAGAAACTTGCTAACATTTTACGTCTTAAGAAGAAACCATCTCACTTGAATCTTCTGTTCTTATTAATGTTTCATTCATTCTCTCTCTCTCTCTCTCTCTCTCTCTCTCCCTCCCTCCCTCCCCGTTCTCTCTTGTTATCATAGGATGATTACTGGTCATGATTGATCGTCGTGTCAAACGCGTGTTGAAAGTGCGCCTCTTATACTTTTAATCAGATGTAATGAATGTACATACGTAATATCAATCGAGTAATGACCCATTGAAACAATGATTATGGTGTGATCATTCAATAATCACAAGAACAAAACGTTATCTTTTTGTATGTCCAAATTTCGTTCATAATTTCGAGAGATCGCTATTTCTTCTTCTTTTTTCATTTTGTAATAAATAACATAGGCAATGAACAGTTTGAAATTAGAATAAAAACTGGTTTATGCAATGTATATTATGATTGGGATTACGTAAATCTTTATTGGATTTGTTCGTTTTATCAAGTTCATTAATAACAGATATTTTCCTTTGTAGGATTTATTTCATAATATTTGTGTCATGTAATAAAACTTATATCGTTGTTATGAAATATTCAATGATTAGATATATGTATTATATTTTTTGAATACAATTGGAATATTTTTAAATTATTGTTACTCGTTTTGCTTTCGTCTATGGTTTTTTTTTTCTGAAATTTCTATGAAATATTTACTGATTAGATCGAAAATATTTTTCGAAATAAGAATTTTGGAATATATTGAAATTATTTTTATATTAACAAAATAATTTCCATACTTTCATTCATTCATTTTGTTTTCGTTCATTTTTTCCTTTTTTTTTAATGGCTTCATTTGCTTCCTCGAGCCTTAGTTGTTCCAATTCTAAAGCTCTTTGTTTTCTTCGACAAGTCGGCGTTTTTGAGAACCATGCTATAATTAATGATATGTAATTTAATGAAGTAAAGTGACGAAATACTTAATCGATAAGAAAAAATATATTTTTACATAAAAATGCGTCCTCTTCTTCACGATAAACAGGATTTTTGGTACTAATAGCATTAATTAATTCTGCATGTGTTAATGGCTGTGTTCTTAATTGTACCATTCTTTTCGTCGTCATTATCTATAACGCAATTTATTTCATTAGTTTATACACACACACACACACACACACACACACACACACACACACACACACACACACACACACACACACACACACACACACACACACACACACACACACACACACACACACACACACACACACACACACACACACACACACACACACACACACACACACATTCTTTTTCGATATATATCAGGCTAATGAATTTTTTATATTTTCAATTGAAAGTCATCTTATTACGTAAATACCTCATTAATGGCGGCTAATATCGTACCAATTGTAAATCCGTCACAGATTCTGGTCATTGCTGATATATCAAATTGTCTGCTAATTCCAGGATACTGTATTAAAAACAAAACAAAAAATGACGTAAATATATATATATATATATATATATATATGATGACGATAAAAATTATTCGAAAATTGTGGACAATTTTTAGTAATTTTTATCTATATATTGTATTATATATTATTGTAATAATTTTATTGTTAAAGGCTCACCTTGTATAATAAATTTCTCCAGACAAGTGACATACTGCCGTAATCTGGTCTAGGAACATATATAATTTTGTCATAAGTTTGATACAATAATTTTTGATCTGCATCCCAAGGCGAATTGGTTGTTCCAATTAATATGATTTTATCTTCATTAGTGATACCTTTGATCAATTTTGGTAAATCTTTCTTGAGACGTTTTGGATCAGTTTTATCAGTTTTAGACGGTTTTTTGACGAATGGTTTTTCAGCTCCATCCATAAAAATGATTGACGGTTGCAATAATCGCGATACCTTGGAAAGGAAAAGGATACTAACGTATTAATCATCAGGTCTTCTTTCTTTCTTCTTCATCTTGTTCAATATCGAAATCGATTATTTATATATGTAAATTACAAATGATAAATTACGTAGATACATACAATAATTATATTATCATTGAGATGATATATCTATATATGATATATATATATATATATATATATATATATATATATATATTATGTTGCGGGTTGTCTTTTGATTGCTTTATCGAAATTCATTTCGATTGCTTTAGATATACCAAAAATAAAAGAAAAATGTTATTTAAATAATAGTAAAAACATCAACGAATGTGATGCTTTGAAAAATTGTGTATTTAATCTTTTAGATATGGTGGAATTGGCTGATCTCTCGCGAAATGCATATAAACATATTTTCGCGAAATGCATATAAACATGTTTTCGCTATCGAAAATTTCGTTTAGTCATACCTGCATTAATATAAACTAACATCGGTATAAGTTATAATTATTTTTATTTATTTTCATTTATAAAAAATAGGAAATAACCAAAATGTCCACATCTTCCACGTAACGTATACGGGTTTCGAAGCAAAAAAAACAAATGAGCAACTATATAGTGGCCCTTCCTTAAAAAAGGTGATCCAAAGAGAAGTTACTGTAGTAGAGTAATTTCCCAAAAACAACATACAATAAGTATGAAGCTATTATAATAGCACACAATAGCTATAGGGTTGCAAGATGTTTTGTTTATATAAAAATTATATGATATGTAAAAAGTATATTTTGTTTATATAAAAATTTGTATGTAAAAAATGCCATTGTTAACGTTATCCTAATAAGACAAATGTCAATCTACCTTGGATATCAAATGCATTAACATAATCAATCCAGTTTTTCCAGGATATTTTCCAACGATATTGGCAGGTGTAATATCGAAAAGAGTAGCACCTAATTCTGTACAAATTGCGTTAACTAACATTTTTTTCCCACTTCCACGAGGACCTGCTATTAGAACTGATCTTACAAGAGGTGTTAGCTCTTTGAGTATACTATTGCCTAAAGGAAGAATGCAATATTCGCTGATTAATTGTCTGATGTCACCTACAAATAAGTAACTAACTTAAGTAATAATTGTAAATGTATAGAAAAAATGAAAAAAAAAAAACGTATGTACAGTGTGACACAAAAGTATATATATATATATATATATATATATATATATATATATATAGCATTAAATAAATAACGTAGTATTAAATAAATAATTATGTTATAAATAAATTATGGTTTTTATAATTTATATATATTAAAAAACTATAACTTTATATACATATACATTATATAACATTTAAATATAAATCTTATACTATAATTTGTATAAACATATATATATATATATATATATATATATATATATATATATATATATATAATTACATTTTTAACAAATTAAATTTAAATTAATAAATGTTTGAATACTTTTGCGATCCATTGTACGTTCATTTTTTAGTAAAATAATATTTACCTAACGTTGGTAAAGTATTTTTATCATTCTGAAGTAACTCATAATTCGCATAAGATTTCTCGACCTTAAAATCAGATAATGGAGTTTCTCGATATAGTTTAATAATACCTTGAGTAAGAAGTTCTTCGAAAAGTGATTCTGTTGTTCTATCAGGTGTCAAATCCTTTTCTTTTTTCTTTTTATTCTTTTTTCCACTACGACGAATCCGTTTTTGCGTTTTCTTACTACGTTTATTTTTATTACCTTTATCTCTATCCAAAGCTGCTTGAAGAGCTTCTATGTCATCTGTGATTATTATAAAAATAGTTAGATATTATTTTTAAATATATTACAATGGAGATATTTATAATGAAACGTTTACGTTACACAAACAACTTCTTTTTTTTCCTTTATAAAACATTTTATTACTTAGTTAAGAGAGAATTAATTTAGTAAATAATAGAATATTAGTAATATATTATAAATTATATATTAACACATTTTCAGCCAATAGGGTAAAACTACGTTTACGATTTTTTAGATGAGTTTGGTTTTGAATATATCTATTAAAATTTGGCCAGATGATAATGTGTTGATTTAATTGTATATTAAATTAATTGTTAAGAAAGTTTTAATGAATTATTTTATCCTTCTTTTTGTTATATTATCTCTTTGTAAATAAATTTTAATAATATATTTTATATTGAATTAATACGAAATTTAGAAAAATCAACTAATTCTTTTTTTTATACAAATTAAATTATTTATTTTCTCATTTTTCCCTTATTTGTTATATTTATATAAAAAAAATATAATTATTATAAAAAATATAATTTGTTATATTATATAAAAAATTAAAAATTAACAATAAGAAACCTCTTAATGTTTGATCCACTCCAATTCTAACTTCATCTTCAATTTCTCGAATTTTATCAGTTTCAATCATATCTTTATAAGGTTCTTGCATAGGATTCATAGACTCATCTTTGTTCTTCCATACTTTTTGATACTCTTCCTGTAAATTAATCAATTCTGGAAGAAAATTAGAAGGCATTGATTTGAAATAACTCTGCTCTGTTTCATCTTCCGATTTTTCTGGTTCGCTGCCCCTCTTCGGTTTTGACTTCTTCGATTTTCTTGATTCCTTCGAGGACACCCCGGTTGATTTACTTATCGTACTTTCTGTTCCCTTTTACGTCAGATTAGTTGTATTAATTATTTAGAATGAGTCATAGCAATGTTATATTTTTCTGTAGTTATGTAGAAATTAATTATAAGTTAATTATAGATTGAAACTAGGCTCTATTATTTTCTTTGTTTTTTCTTTCTTTATTTTTAAATTAAATTTAGCTTTCTAATATATTTCAAATGAATATTAATAATAAGTATGATAATAAATAAAAAAGATAAATATATATACTTTTTTTAAGGCCGATATATTATATTACTAATTTTGTATAAAATATTATATTTTTTCAATAATAATGGTATATTACCAATTTTTAATAAAAAATAAGTAAATAAATAAATAAATTGCGAAACCAAATTACTGAATAATTATAAAAATATTTGATTATGCTAATAAAACGTTGTATATCCATTATTGATTTATTTGAATAATAAACAAAAACATAATCGCACATATATATGTATTTATAGACATTTAAAATACATATACCTATATACCTGCCTACTGAAGATAAATCGGGAACCTCCACTTTCAGCAGATGGTAAATCCGGTATTTTTCCAGTTTGTTGAAAGTAATCATTTATCCAGTTTCGAATTTCACTTCTCATATTCTCTTCCATTACGGCACTCCTTTCTTTGCGAATTCTTTCTGTTGTTTCCTTTATTAATTTTTCATAAATTTCTTGAAATTTTATCTGCTTTTCATGACGATAATGTATAATATTTTCTGTTTTCCGAATATTTTCCATCTTTACTTGATTAGGTGGAAGCATACCTAAAAAAATGTATGTATTATCTATTTCAGTTGTATATATATATATATTTCTTTTATAAATTGATAAATTCATTTGTATTCGTTATTAAATCTTAAATCTCTTTTTTTATGATTATTGAAATTATAATTATTACGACAACAAAAAATGTTAATTGAAAACTATTTCTATTTATTTATCACTTAAAAATTAAAAAGAATTAAAAATAATAACAAATAAATTATTTTTTTCTCATAATTATTTGTTTAAACTTAGACCAATAGTTTCTTATGTGTTAAATGAATCTAAAAATTAATTAAAGAAAAAAGAACTAATCCATTTAAAGTTAATTATAATAATAATAGTAATTAGAACAAAAAAAATGTCAAACCTATTAATAGCATTTCATCTAATCGTCTTTTCCGGATCCAACATCGAGTTCTATAACCTCTCCAAATTTTCTGAATCTTTATCGCAGCAGCTTCAATATTTTCCTTTTGTATTTCCTTCGTTTCTTGTTTAGCTATTGATTTTTCTTTCATTTGTCGTATTTCCTTCATAAACTGGAATTTTACTCGTCCTTGTCTTGCTCTTTCGTGAGCCTAAGATAATTTTATATATTTATATATATATATATAATTTTTATTATTATATTAAATAAATTATATTTAATTATATTATTCTATTGTTTGAATTGTTTATCATGCGAACGTTCCGTAATGTCAGAACGATATATTTTATTACAGAACTTTGGCAAATAAATAATTATAATAGCAAATAAATATAATAATCTCAAATTAAATAGAAAATATTTTCTTTTTATTGTTTTGATATGCCGTAATAATTTATTTATTTATTTATTTATTTATTTATATATATATGATTAACATATAGTATAATATACTCTGTATATGTGAATTTATATACTTCTTTTTCATATCAGAAAGTATTTGTATCTTTTTTAAAATAAATAGCTCTCTTTCAATCAATACATAAACCTGTCTTATTTTGCCAATTCTCCAGATATTTTCTAAAAGAAATTATAATAATTCCTTACAATTTATCTAGAGATAAATTTTAATTCAAAATCAAATTATGCAAATTCTATTGTTATGAATCGAAAAAAAGACTACGTAAAACAAATCTGAAAGCGGCAGAGCGGGAAATTCAAAATTCTATAAACGAAATGTATAAATATAAAAATCATATCATAAAAATGTCGAGTAATAGAATAATACAATTTAATATAATTAATCGAATATAGTAATAATAATATATTATTAATAATATAAAAAGCATATGTTATTACATATATTCTATGATAATGTTATTATACGAACATTACTAAATATAATTATATAAATATATAATATAATAATGTGCAATATATATTTATTATAATTAATGGTATATAAAATTGATATGAAAATCGATATTAACAAAATCTCAGTTCTACCTGAATCAATCTCACAGCTTCCAATTCACTCATTGTTTTAGATACAACAACCTCATCGAGAAAACCCAAATTTCTCAAGGTATTTTCTATGAATTCTCGTCTATCGTCTATTTCTTTTCGACGTTCTCTCGTAAAATATCTTGGTATTCGAATTTCTACATCTTCTGGAGTAACGCCATATTTTATTAATACGTCATCATAATAACTGTGTTCAGAAAGATCAACGTTTACCAATTCATGTTTCAATTCTAAAACTCTTCCTATAACTGAGTTCAATAATCTCTTCAGTAAGATTCGCTTTTGTGGTTGTATTATTTGATCGTAACACTCCTCTAACTTGTTACAAACAATGATGTACTTTACATACAATTCCGAAACAATTTGATGTGCCTTCTTTAGATCCTTTTGAGGTTTTGAGCCTTGCACAGATGAATCAGTTCGAATTAATTCATCTAAAGTGTTTTGAGTCTCTTTCCAAAGTTCATTGTACGTTGCATTCGACATATTTGTATTTTATTTTTAGAAATATTTCGATACTGCTAACTAAGTTCAACTAACTAGACATTTCTAACTGAGAATGAAAATTACAACTAATTTTCGAATGAGAGTATATGTATACTGTTTTCTTTACCTTAGCGACGTTTGATCGTTAAAAGCATTATAATTCATTCATCCGGTTACGTCAATCAAATTTCGCGCGCCGCGATTGAAGTTGATTGTGCGTGTCTTATGTTTTAATAATATATTTATTATAACATTGTTTCTTTTTTGCTTTTTTCTTTTCTTTTTTTATATAAAAACATTTATTTGTATGTATTATTTGGTTATTATAGATATTACGAAATGATGTTAATAAAAATATTTGAAATAGATTGAAATTTAGGTAAATCTAACCTATATGGAACAAAAAAGTATTGTTCATTGAACGGAATAATAAAATATTTGTTTATATTAAAATATTTACGTTTCTTATATTTTTTTTATATTATGCAGAGATTTTTTTATTTTATCGTAACATTATATAACGAGTATAGTTTTGAGATGAAGCATTTAGACATACATTTAATGATATTGAATTTTGTTGAATTAATATCATATAATTTTATAAAAACTGAATACGTTTTGTAGTTTTCAATAATATTCTTATATTGTTATTTTTTTATACAAATTATAGAGACTAAAAACAAATTCTTCTAATCCAGACATTAACAAAACATTATTAAGTCTATATATTTCTGATTGGTATTATATATTAATAGAAGGCACATGTATAATTTATCGTAATATCAGTTCAACATGTGTCTGTTTATTGACATTTAAAAGTAATATGGGTATATACATGTTATGATTAATAATTGTAATTGTCATCTAATTGTAGTTGAAATGATATATTTAGTTTGAAAGATTTGTTTCTTTAAATATAGTTAAATATTTCAATTAGATATATAGAAATATTTAAATATTAAATTAGAAAATATTTACAATTATGTTTACAAAAGTTCTATTATCACCTCTCAAGAATAATATAATTTTTTTCTAGAGGATAACCGAGTATCATTTTAATATTCAATATTGGATAAGTGATATTTGGATTTTATTTTCTTACCACCATATTAAAAATAACAATAATAACCTAATATTATTATTTTCTCCAGATATATTTAATTGAAAAATATTTTATAATTATTAATAGTTAAGAATTTCTTAAATCCTATCAATTACTTAATATTCTCATATAAATTTTAAACATTAAGGTAACAAAAATCTATTTCTAGCCTCTATAAAATTATGCAACGATAACAAAAAACAAAATCTTTTTATTTTTAGCATATACAAAATAAATCTATATATACATGTAAATAAAAGTGTCGTTTCAATGCAAAGTAAGTATTAATAATAGGAAAGCACGGTGGGTAAGGAAGACAGTCGTGATAAATTAATTGTTAATAAGTAGGAAAATCAAATTGCAAAGAAATTTAAAAAAAGAGTTTTATTTCTACTATGGTTCAATTTATTTATAAAAATTTTGAGATTACATCAAGATTCGTTTAGAAAACGAAGTTTATATGAACTGCCACATTTGTTTGCTTTAACAATTTCAAAGTTTGTGATCAAATTACTAATAATAATTAATAATGAACGTTATTGTAAAAATATATTTTTAAATTTGAAGATAGAATTGCATACACTTGGAGTAAAAAATATCATTGTTATTAAAGTTATTATTGAAAAATATTTTTACACTGTTTTTAAACTTTTAATAATAAATAAAATAAAATAATATATATATATATATATATATTATTTTATTTTATATAAAGTAAATGTGAAGTTTCAATATAAAGTTAACAATTCCATTAATTCAGGTAAATTTGTATTTCTTACCGATTATTATTTCTTTACATTTATAATGTATATGTATTATATTGTATATAAAGAAACACGCGCTGGGCAGCAACAGTTTTGAATTCGATAGAAGATTCACATTGCGATGCAACTAACTTAACATCGTAATGTGCTTCAGAGCGTTCCGGTTGGCCGCAGTCGCTCGTTTCAAAACGTCATCTTGGCTGGTAGCTGCTGGCTAAAATAATATTCTTGTAAATATACCGAAAACCACCGTTTACGGGTGGTGATGATAACGAGACATTCGTAGAAATGGCGACGGCATTAGAGCAGTTTGTAAATAATGTGCGGACGCTTTCGAAGCAAGGTACGGTAAAAATGTGTGAGTTTTTTTCTGATAAATGATAACATAACCTCTAAATAATATGTACTATTTTTCTATCCTACATATGTATTATTTTTATATTACGATATTATTACTTTATCTTATTCTTAAAATAACCTCTATTACTTGCCTCGTTAATGAAATGATTTTTCATTCATTCAACATTTACTGTTATACTTGCTTCATTGAATCAAATTATGCATTTTACAAGGGATGCAATTTTCTTGAATTATTGTAAGATCAAATTTATTACTTTTATTAATAACCTTTTGATACGATTGATAGGATTCTTTTAATGTAACTGATATATATATATATATATATATATATATATATATATAATAGGTGACAAGAATAATGGGTATATATTCTATTGGTTCTTTATCATAGGTAATTTCCGAGAATTATATGAAATTATAAATAAGAGTACTGACGTATTAATGAAGAATGGACAACACCTAGATAATGTTTTGGAAACGTTGGACTTGCAACAACACTCCCTTGGGATTTTGGCAGTATTATGTGTTAAATTTTCATTGCCTAATCCTAGTAGTACCAATAATCCTGATGCATATAAGCCGTTATTTAATCAGGTACAAGAATTTATCATAGGGTGCAACAGTGAACAAGTTCAATTTGCATCAGATACATGTAAGCTTATTCTGTTTTATAATGTTTATAACAATTATGTAGTCTTTTAAATATAAAATTTTTATTAAAATTGAATATCTTGTTTTAGATGCAGAACTATGTCATTTACTTACTCAAACTCTAGTTGAATTGCAAGTGCCGTTACGTGGTATAGAATTACTGCGTAGAGCTATACGTAAGATCCAACTGTTTGATAGTCAACTAACTTCTATACATGCCGATCTCTGCCAATTATGCCTTCTGTCTAAGTGTTTTAAACCAGCGCTCGAGTTTCTTGATATTGATGTTACTGGTATTAGCCAGGAAGGTGGACAATTTGACTCAAAGTTTTTTTTACTTTATTATTATTACGGTGGTATGATATATACAGCACTGAAAAATTATGATCGTGCATTATATTTCTTTGAAGTGTGTGTAACAACTCCTGCTATGGCTGTCAGTCATATTATGTTAGAGGCCTATAAGAAATATATTCTGGTCTCTTTAATATTGCATGGGAAGATCTTAAATTTACCTAGGTACACGAGTCAGGTAGTAAATAGGTACATCAAACCATTAAGTCTGCCATATCAAGAATTAGCAACAGCTTATCTGACAAATAATTGTGAAGAAGTGCTGACTGTTATTAGAAAATACCAAGAACTTTTTATAAGAGAGCACAACTCGGGATTAGTTAAGCAAGTGCTCAGCTATTTGTACAAAAAGAATATACAGAGGCTGACAAAAACTTTCTTGACACTTAGTTTAAGCGATGTCGCAAGCAGAGTTCAACTGGCAGGCCCTTCGGAAGCAGAGAAATATATTTTAAATATGGTAAACTCTGTTTTACTGAAAATTTTTTCATTATTTCATATATACTTAACAAATTCCTTTTAATTGTAGATAGAAGATGGAGAAATTTTTGCGACTATAAATCAGAAGGATGGTATGGTAGTATTTCACGATGATCCTGAAAAATATAACTCGCCACAAATGTTAGCTAAACTTGAGAAAGAAATGCAAACGTGCGCAGAATTAGATAAGCGAGTGCTCGAGATGGAAGAGGAAGTTGTTCTTACGCCACAATATGTTCGAAAAACTTGTGGTCAAAACGATCAGGACGATCAAACAGTTGGACCCACAAATGTCACAAATGGTCAAGCTCAGTTGAAACATAACACCTACTCTATGTAACATACATACGCGTTGTGCATTATCTTTATTAAAAAAGAAGGAAATTAACGAAAAAGTCTTGTTAAAGGTCAAGCATAAGTACATTTTGAAGCCTGTTTTGGGTGAAATATATAAATCTGTCAAAATTTGGCTAAAATAATCTATTTTGTACAAAGATTACAAGACTACGATTAAAAACTTGTAAAGTTTTAAACAATAAGAAATTAAGGCTGAAACTAATCGCAGTTCATCGATTCTAGAATTTTTCTTAACAGTTGTATTGACGCTCATACTTGTAAAACAATTTAAAAACAACATATAGCAAAAACACAAACGTAAGATAATAAAAAAAAAGTGTAGTACAGTATCTGTATAAAGTTACCAATATGCTTTATCTCATAATTATTATTGAGTTTGTTTTAATGTGCATATAAAATATATCATGAGAGAATTAACATCTGAAGCAGGCTTTATAAGTAAAATTATGTAGTATGATTAAAATATTGTGGTAGTTATCCACGAGAGGTCGTATTGTTTTGAAAAATAAGGACACACACGCTGGTTCATACATGAGCATTTTTAACACTAAAAGTAAACTTAATAAATTATTGAAATAGTACAGCTTTCTAAATGTATAAGTATGTGTTACAAAATTAGTACTTAGTAGTATGATCTTAGTTATTATTTCTTTTTGAGCGATTTACAAATTTATTTATATTTCCTTTATTACATTTATATATTAGACAAATTCAAAGTTTCAGGTAAGTAATATATTTTTTTTACAGTGAAAAATGAAAGCGAGTCTTTTTATATTAGATGTTTCAAATATGAAATTACCAAAGCATGTAATATCTTTAATAACATGATAACAGTAAACTATTACGCAAATAATTTTGTGCTTAATAATAAAAATATAAACTTAAGATTTTTAATTGATTCTTGTGTTAATCTATTTTGATCTGTAAGTAGAAATAAATTTGTTCTTCGTTTTTCTTTTTCTTTGGGTCCATCCTTATAATAAAATACAACAGTTGTAACTGCTAATGCATAAAACTAATCTCTATTCACAAGCATTTGTTTAGAATAATAACGGTAGTACGTTAATATTTTAAGATAACAAATCTTGAATTTTGGTTAAAACCATTTGAACCATCTCATGTGACTTCATTGTTCCGTCAATGAATATTAGTTCTGTACATGCCTGGTCATCTTGTGTAATTACTGATAGATGTTTTAAATATTCTGGCCAAACAAATGCATCAAAATATCCTGGAACATCGGCAGGACAATATGTTCTGATGCTCCTACGTTTCCAACACTCTTCTTTGGTCAGTGTAAGGAAATATTTAAGCTCACATAAATTTGAAATTGGCTTAAATCCAAATAATAAGAAACCTTCTAATATTAATACTCTTCTCAACTCTTTATCAGATTTATCTGATTTTTTTGGCTTAGACTCTATCAATTTTAAAATGTCTGAATACATTTTGCTCATATCCAAGCTTGATAAAATTTCCCAGTTAATATGATTTAATGCTGGAATTTTAATGTGCCTTGGATCATGCGGAGGTAAAAAATAATTATCTTGATGTATTAAAATAGAATTGTCTAACTTTCTATGTAGTTCTTTAGCTAAGGTACTTTTTCCACTGCACGTTACCCCTGAGATGCCAACTATTAACCAGTTTTTTCTGTTCATTGTTGACTTTTAAAACATCAACTTTACAATATAATGTAATGTCAAATTATAATTATATCTAACTGTTATATGATTTTATTATACAATAATTAACAAACATTTCCTGACAAATTCTTTCTAAGAATTACATATGTATAGAGTAATAACTATAATATTAAATATGATTGCGATAATTATCTGTGCATATTATTATGTAATACATTATAATTGTACTGAAAGATTATTACATTTAATAATTAATTATTAATACCATCATTTTTCTCATTTGTTGTTCTTAGAAATATATGATCGTATATGGTATAACGTAAAAATGACTAAACCACCAACAAAACATAAACCACAAATTGCAGGTATCAATAAAGCCAAATGCTGTGGATAAAAGAAAGATTGTAATCTATCATCATCAATGAAAGGCAAACCAATTATCCACAGAGTATAATACAAAAAAATGATTGAAGTAAATATTAATATTTGTTTTCCTTTATCATGATCACTAATGGACATTGTAAATTTAGTTTATGACTTATTACTTTATCTCGATTGACTTAAATTTAATCCAATAAATAACATCCTCCATGTATAATAATTTTACAATGCATGCAAATCTTATCAGTTTAAATATTTATATATAAGTGCATGAAAGCCAAAATTTATAAAATTATTACTGACAAGAACATTTTATAAATATTTATGTACCATCTATATTATTCTATCTTCTAACTTACAAATAAAGCTTAGTAAAATTAACTTACACGCAATGGCAATATAGTTTAATAACAACGATATAAATATAAATATAGATGTAAGTCTGAGATCTTATTGTTCTTTTGCAAAATTACATCCATGTAAAACGTATTTTTGAATGCTATAAAAAAAATGCAATAAATTAATTACAAATTTTTACACTCAAATATTTGTGATTAAAGAAAATTCTATTACCGATCATTATTGATTGATATATAATTTAAATTTTAACCTTCGTGTATACGTATCCTGACATAATTAAAATCGATATTTCAGATGTCATTCGATATACGTATATTTTTCTTGTACATACATATGACCTTTATCAAAAAATACAAGTTCTAGGATGAATCGTCAGTTAATAATTTATTTAATGTACACTGTTTCATTTTCTCGTTGTGTACGACGCGTAGTATTTCGTGTGTAATATATACTGTGCGTATTATGTAATTTGAGACGCGTGCGTGACATTTCTGTAAACTTTGTGACGTACATCTTTAGTCTATATATATTTGTTATTATTATTAATTAGTAATAAATTTGTAAGAAAAATAACGATATCATGTCTAATTCGCTTGTTCGTAAGAGTCTTGAACTCTCTGGGTACGATGATTTGAAGAAAGGTAAAATTCAATGAAATTTGTAGGTTATACAAAGCATGTGAAATTAAATGTTATGGTTTGTTTATAGAAAAAAAGAAGAAGAAACATAATGGTTATAAAGGAACTTTAGAATTAATTCCTGCTAAGCATAGAATTATTTCTTCCAAGGAAAAGACAAGTATATATTTATTATTTTGATTAAAATATTAAATATGTTTTTATTTATATGTTTTTTCATTAAATATTAAATATGTTTTTACAGATATTAATAATATTTTGGGTCGATCCAATAAAGTTACTGTATATGAAGCTAAAAAGCAACTAGAATCGAAGAAGGATTTAATAGAAGAAAATGTACAGAATCTTTTATTATTAAGTAGTAATTGTTTGGATCAACATACAGTTGACAAGGTATGAAATATAAGAAGTATTGAAATTATATAGAAGCGAGCGTTTAGATTTTTATATTATTGTTTTATACATTTTAGGTTTTAAAACGAGCTGTTAAGAAACGATATATTCCAAAAGAGAAAAAGAAGACAAAACAAGAAAGTACTGTATTTACGGAGGAAGATTTTAAGAAATTTGAACAAGAATATATAGATCACTAAGGTAGAATTATATCTTTTGTATATTAATATGTAAAGAAAAATTAATAATTGTTCGCATCATTTGTTGTAAATTATTTACAACAAATGAAAGAAGACTGAAATTATAATAAATTTAAGATTATTCACATATGATTTCTATTTTATATTATTCTATTTTATATTTTTATTTTATAAGAAACATTAAATTTTAATTTAGAAGATGTAAAAGATTAAATGATATTATTTTCGTTTAGGTTACATGAATTTGTAGTTTCACGACATAATAATATGATGTAATTATTTATTTAGATAGAAAATTCTGATAGATATATTACAGTTTCTCTTATTATTTATTGAAGATAATCTTAATTTATCGTTCGAGTTGTCGGTAATATTTCTAATTTATCATATGAATTGTTGGTAATATGTTTAAATTACCTTATCAGTTGTCGATAATATATTTGAATCACCTTACGATTTGTCGATAATATATTTGAACTGATTTTAATTTATCTTAAAATTTGGATAAGTTTTCTCCATCATCATTTCAAGGCTTTGGGACACAAATATTTTTATTTATTTAAAATTGAGATACAAGGACCTTTATAGTTGAAAATGAAGCAATATTTGTTTGGTGCAAACAAGAACACACACACACAAGAATGTGAGAAAGCAACACTGTGAAATAAAATAGTCGCCACTAAAGAGAAATATTAATCCCTTCCTGTACTTTAGCCAGCTGATTCGCGATGAAGATTTTGGCCCAAACATGAATATCGCGAAGCAGACACGCGATGAGATACTTGGGCCAAACGTAAACATAACAAGCCGAGCTCGCAAACAAACAAACAAACAATTACAGAATGTAATGAAGCCGAAATGTATCGTGGAATATAACAAGGGTATGGGTGCAGTTGATCATTAAGATCAAATGTTAGCCTGTTTCCCAATAATGAGAAAAGTCATGAAAGAGTACCGAAAGCTTTTCTTTTACATATCAGATATGGCTCTGTTCAATATCTATATTACGCAGAAAACAATTTACATTCGAAAACGGGAGACTTATGTTGATTACCGTGTAAATATAGGGGAGGCAATTTTACAAATTGTTAAATTATCGGACTACAAAATGCGTGGGAAATCATCAGTTGAAACACCTCTTTAACTCCAAGCTCAATATTGGGCTCATTTCCCCAAAAATATAGATCCGAAACCTCGGAATAAGCAACCAACAAGGACGCGCAAAGTCTGCTATACACATAAAATTCGAAACGCAACGAAATGGGAAAGCGCGAAATGTAAAGTGGCTTTATATCTGCCAGAATGTTTCAAGAGGTATCATACCATGGAGGATTTGTAGAGTTGTACGTATTTTCTTTTTAGATATTCATTCAGTTTTATGATTAAATAATATGCCATTTACTTTTAGGCGTAATATTATTACATTTATGAGAGGACCAAACTACATTTGAAGACGCTTCTTGAGACATTGTTTATTCATGCAATACAATTTTGAAACTGTCATATATTTTCTGCAATAATAATAAAATTGACTATACCAAAGGTATTGCGGGCATCTACATTTCGGTTCGTTTTGCGACTGTTTACAAACATCAGTCTGGTCTGTTTAGCGCGCGTCGATGTCTACCGCTTGGGCCCGAGTTTCGTCGAGCTAAATGGCACGGGAAGGGGTTAAGGAAGAATGTTCTTAAGAAAAAATAGCCCAAAACTCGACAGACGTGATTTTCCAAGAACTTCTATTTTTTTTTTAATTTTCTAATGAAATTTTTAGAAGGAATATTTTTAAAGTATAATATCAGCAAATGAAAATATTTTTGAAAAATTATTATTATTTTGTTTTTCAACTTTCTAGATACATACATACATACTTATTGGTAATCAGCCCAAAATTGTATCTTTAATTACGATGCATTATACATAACCCAGACGCAACTTCTTTTATTTTTATTTTTTTTATGCAAGAAAGTTTATTTATTACGTTAAATCGTTTATGATAATACGTTAAAAATTAGGTTTAATTATTATTTTAAATCATTTCAATCTTCTATTGCTTTTCTTTCAATATCAAATAATCGGACGAAGAAGTTAAATGAAAAATAATCTTTTATTATTTCTTTTTTTTCATATCAACGATTTTAAATTCGTTGCCGTATTGAAATATTCTACGTAGGATATCATTCTTCTTGCTCACAACTGTTTACTACTTAGAAAATTAATCATCGACAATACATTTTCCTAATTTAAAAAGTTTTCAAAATTTACCGTTAGTGAAATCATAGTAGTAGTAACAGCATTCCAAACTTTCTAACAAAAATATATTAGCTTTCTACGTCTCTGTTAATCCGTATAAAGACGAAGGTCTTCTTGACTATTAAATTCGATTCGTTCAAAGATCTATTTGGAAGAAATCAAATGGAGATTTTCTGTAAACGAAAAAATATCCATTCTTCATTTAGGAGTATTACAATTGAAAAAAGTACGAGTTTACGATTTTTACAAGTATTGACGAGTATTAGCGACTAGAACGATGTTGAATCCTCCACCCACACTCCCCACATGCAGCGGGAATCTACGCCTTAGAATTTTTCATAAATATTCTTTCTTCTTAAATATTCAAAAATGTATAAATATTCAAATGTATTTTCAAGGTCTGTAACAGCTTTGACAGAAGCTAAATGAAATAAACTGCGTCACAATCAGCAAAGCGTTTTCCTTTTCTTTCCGTTAATTTTAAATAAATGATTAGTATTATATAATCAAAAATATCAATATGTAATATTATAAGTGAGTAATGTTGAATAGATTAATACAAGAACATGTCTAGAATGTTAATTAAAATATTTGTAAATATAATAATAATTTATCAGTATTTTAAATAGATCGTTAATATTTATAATAAAACGACGCATAATTATTTATACTGATTTACGAACTCGTCGAAATATACGACTGCTTGCTTCATCCATAAATAATATATTTCTATAGCATGGACTACAAATTACGTTAATCAGTTAATTATTTTATAAACAACTCGTAGTAGAAATTGTTTTAATATATATACTTTCAATTGTAAATGATCACTACATATAAATATGCAAAAGAGAAACGAAGGATAAGTATTCGACCTACATAATTAAGGAAAGTCATTAATGAAAAAAAAATGTTTATATAAACTATAGTTTACTAAGAGCTGATGCAAGTTTTTTTTATTACATTTTTTTTGTAATATCAATAAATAATTAATATATGTGCTCTTATCACATTTTGCTTGTAATTTTCTCTTCCTCCTGAACGAATAATTAATGTTTTGATAACCCGTATTTTATATTCATAAAAAAAAAAAATTAACTTATTACCGCTTCTGTGAATCAAGTCTAATAAATAAGAATTTGCAGAGACATGCGTTGATCGCATGAGCGAAGTCCATATTCCGTACTCTTTAAATAATTCTTTCGTTTTTTCATTGCTCTTCATTTTTTTTTTGAGACACGGAATAGTAAAGGTTACTACGTTGTGCCAACATAAAATAAGTGTAAATCTCAATAATTATTATTTTAATCATAGAACTGTTTTTAATATTCGTTTATTATGAAATATACATAACAAATATTTTGTTTAAGTAAAATTTATCATGATTTAAGAATAACAACGTTAATCGCCATTGTAACCATACCTGTTGGACTGTTATATATCATAGAACATTATTTCTAAAAATTATATATTTACATATAGAACGATCAAAAGAATTCTCAAAAAATCAAAAGAATTTATATTGTCTTTTCTTTTCTTCTTTGAATGCCAGACATAGTAAACCTCATGAAACAAAAGTAAAGCCGATCTTATGTATATTTAGTCGTATAATTTCATGGAATGCAATTAGATATGCAACTTTTAACTCCTCTGCTTTACGATTAGTAATTGTACGAATTATGATTAGCTATGTTGTCAGGAAGAAATCATTAAACATTCGATCATTTTGACGCTAATATTTAAATCTTTAGTTGGACAAAAAATAGACATTCTTCATTACATGATTCGCTGTATCTTAGCTATATTATATAATAAAATTTGAAAATCTGGAAATTTGTACAAAATTTATATACATTTAGGTAAATTTATTACAATTTTGTCACTTTTTTTAATTGTAATATCTCCTGTAGGATACTCAATTAAATTTGGAGACCAATCAAGATTGTAAACTCTGTGAATCTATAGAAAGCTAATAATAATAGTTTAAATATTTTAACTGTTTTAAGATCCTTCCTGTAGCTATGTTTATCCAATTGGAAACAAAATTATAAATAAAAAATAAAACATTAAAAATATTAAATCTTTATTATTATTAACATTATATAGATTTATTTAAATTACAATCGGGATTGGTTTGCGAATTTATTTGCACATCCTACATGCGGTCTTTCGATTAAAAAAATGTGAAAAAATTATAATAAATTTACCTAAATATATATAAATTTTATAAAGATTTTTAAATTTTCAAATTTTATCATATAATTTATCCAGGTGAATCACATAATGGCGAACGTCTAATTTTTCTCAGACTAAAGATTCAAATATTTGCATTAGTGATTGAATGTTTAACGATTTCTTGCAGACAACGTAGTCAATCATCGCCCGTACAATTATTTACCATTCAGCGGGAAAGCTAGAAATTGCATAGCTAATTGCATTTCAAAAGGTTATATGATTGAATACATGTAAGTTTGATTTTACTTTGGTTTCATGAAATTTATTACATCTGATAGTCAAAGAAAAACAAAGACAATAAATTCATTATAAAAAATTATAATAAAACTAATGAATTTTACGATACTGATAATGAGTATGAAATAACAAAGGTAGAAAGAATATAAAATATATTAAAGTTACACTTTATATTCCTTATCTTTCTTTTTGTATTTTCTAATTCTTAATAAAGCCTATTTTTACAATATTGTAATGTAATTTCTTTGAAAAATATTGCAAGAAATATAGTTATAATAGCATTTATTGCTGTTATTGAAATCACGATGAATTTCATTTGAAAATAAAAAAAAAAATACACTTCTTATATTTATATTTTATAATAAACAGATATTTTATGATTATAATAGTTAAAAGATTTACGTATATCATATTGGCACAGCCCAGGAAGTTCTATTGAATACTTCCTTGTATTTTAACAGGAAGTGAATAAAGTAGTTATTAATTAGAATTACAAAAATGTGTACTGCTTATATATGTAGTATATGCAAACTTTAATATTTAACAGTAACGTAACAATAATAATAACAACAACAAGGCTATTATTATTGCCTAACAAATACATATGTGTATTGATTCTTTAAATAAATTAAATTTTTCTTATTGATAAGATTGTATTTATTATTTTTGCCTTATTTTAACCTAAGACCTTTAAATTTTGTCGTAAATATTTGATTTAACTTTTTAATTAATCTAAATATTAAACTTTAATGATTTGCCATAACTCCTTTCATAAACATCAAATAGAAATGAAACGAACTACATAATCAATAAACAATTATTATTTTATATATATATATAAAATATAATTTTCTATCTTGTTTGAGATATATTAATTATAGAATTATTATATTTATGTTCATAGACCATTATATATGAGTAAAGCTGATACCATTCAGTTATATGAAGTTTTTTTTTTCTAATCAAATATCTTTGTAATTACTTCTACCAGGATTAAATTATATGTTAAATAAATAGGAAAAATATAATAACAATATTTTTTGCTTAACTTGCTACCGTTACTTTTGGTAGGATTACTGGAATTGCAGGAGACACATATAACGCTATAAGAAGATAAAACAAGAAAGTTACTTAAGTAACTTAGGAAGTGAACTATAGCCATATTTTTACAGAATTGCAATTTTCCAGATAAATACTTTTTTATTTAAAAAAATGCTTACATTATAATTAAACAGGTACATATATAAAGAAGAGGTAATTGGTTGAAGGTGGTATTCTCTAACCACCACCTATGGCCATCTCCTGATTAGATTTCTTTGCTTATATATAATGGTATGTTATCCCAGTGTTTACCCAGTATCTTCGTTCTATTTATGATTTTTCATAGTTCCGGTCGCTGGGAGTGTCTACTTTTTTCATTTTAATATTCTTTTCCCAGTTACATGCTCGATATAGACATCGCAGCTTTACTCTATAGCGTTGTTGTATATTAGTTTCCTTATCAGCTTACCATAGTACATGTTGATCCCCACTTTCAACAAGACTATCCTCATTGTAGAGAATCCAGCTCCCTGATGCACCAACAATGAAGCTTTTCAGGTATATCTCGAAAGCTTGCTGCTGGAAATAGCATATTGCTGCTGGATTACCATATCATTCTTTTTCCTTCAGCAAAGTGGTTCAGTAGAGTCACTGCTAACATAACTTCGTCATATCTGTCTCTGTGTTGTAAGTTGTGAGAGCTGTGAGATATCTGTCAGGACGTTGATTGATAGCATGTTTATTCCTCCCGTTAAGAGTCAGGCATAATATTTTTGCTCTGGCCTTTTGCAGAAGATTGAGCCATCTTTTACCGACTGCTTTGATTTTTTTGTCCAATGCCATTAATGGCTTCTTCCGGACTATTCTATTTTTCAGGTGGAACGAGATGTATGATAGGATGAATGTACAGACCACATCACATTTTTGCCATGGTACTAATAATCGACTCGGTTTATATCGTTGTTCATTATGTCTAGTACTTATATTGCCAATTGTGTTACATGGAACTCAGTTGGTACTCTGAGACAACTGTATAGCTAATGGCTACTCCGTTAGTAACTTCAATGGTCTTTTCTGAATGTTAAAGATTATCAGGAGAGCTATGTTGCATTTATCAATGTGGAGTACATTTCCTTGTGTTGAACACAAGTTGGCTACTTCATTTGTACAGTTGAAGAACTTCTGAAGCCTTAAATCCATGGAATCACTTGGTCTTTAACATACCTGTAACGCATTTGGATTATAGATCATAGTACAGGCTTCATGGCTAGCTTAAATACAATAGTGCTAAGTGAGCAGTCTTGATTTATTCTGGCATTAATGTTAAAGATATATATAATTTTATTACTGCTTCTTACCGGCACAAAAGCGTTGTATTACAAAAATTCCCGAGTCATTTGGTCCTGCCTAGTTCAGCATATTTCCAGTTCAGAATATTGTCTGATGCGACATAGACTCAAGGGCATTGGACAAGTCTAGCCATGTTATCGCGCATTCTTTCTTCTTCTGATGTGCATTCACGATCACCAACTAAAGCGTAATGTGTTCAATGCATCCGTCGACATCCATGAAATCCTTTCGTGACACAATTTGGTGGTTGCTGAAGGCTCATTTATTCATTGAAAACCATCCATAATCGATATTCAAATATCATTGAATTATCTGTAATAACTATTATTAATGATTATATTCGATTCTTTCGAAACTGTTTTTATCACAACAAAAATCATGGGAGAATGAAGAAGGAGAAAATAGATACACTATATCTATTTATCTTTATCATTTTATTATACTCTTTTTCTCACCTTCAACCTCTTTTTTTTGTATGATGCCATTTCTCTTCCACCTGGCAGCAACAGGCAGCATGTGTTTTTTTGTCTCACGGAATTTAACATGACGGAGTTAATCTATCGTCACCTGTTAAGTTTTTCGAAAACAACTGCTAAAACGAGAAGAAAAAGTATATTACCATAAACAAACTCGCAAGTCATCGAACTAGTCTAATGTTTTTCTTAATCCATTCGTTTTAAAGAGAAGCACTGATGGTGTTAGGAAAAATAGATATTAGAGGGTGCATCGACGCAGATTGACCAATCACACGACGACTTGCCGACCAATGAGTGAGCCCAGCAAAGAGCCCATCGACATAGACTGATCAATCACATGCCGGTAAAGAGTCTCTACTGATTGATGATCAATATATTTATATTTTTTTATTTAATTAACACATTAACGACGGGGAATTTTTATTAAAAATTTCCTATACGACAGATGATTTTAATGGTATAGAATTCCTTCAACATGTATATACTAAAAACGTGATAACTATTTTTGTAATTATTATATTTTATTAGAATTTTCAGGAGTTATATGTGGATAATATTAGAATATTTTTCTTGTGTGATACTTAGTGAAACAATATATTTCAATAAAACGAGAATTCTCGTTTCCCGTCGATAATGCGTTAACTCATTTTTATATACATTTAGTTCTTTTTATTTACTTATTTTTATTTTCTTAAAAACAGGATAAAGTTTACCGTATGAATATTAAAACTAGAGTCGAAATCTCTGTATTATTGGTTTTTATAATAATTATATATGTATGTATATCTACTCTGTTCTTATTTCTTTCTTACTTCTGTACGGATTGTACGATATGAAGAAATAATTATATTTTACGACACCAAATAGTTGAAAAATATGGGATTTCAGCGGAAAACAAGTTCGGTGATCAAAAAATCTATTATTTTCTTCATCTTTTTTATTAACATTTGGATTTTATTATAATGTATAATAATAAATTTCAATCTTTCCATCAATTTTCTAATTTGTTTTCTAATTAAGAAAAATTCTTGAAACATTGTTACCAAAATAGTCGTTCATCGTAGAAAAAAAAGGTATTTCTTGGGAAAGTTTTCTTAACCATTTGTGCTACGATTTAACTTTCGTTTGTTGTGCCGCGCTCTACAGTATAACATGCGGTAAGGCGTTACATTGACGCAACACCGCGTCTGTGAGCGCAAATCTTCAATTTTCGGGTTGCATCTCCTATTGTTTGACTCGCGTAACGATTGCTTTCTGTAATAATGATATTTCAAAAGTGTTTTGGTAAAATTTGGTTTGGAATTTGTAAAGTTGTTCTCCAATTTCTATGTTCATTCCAGGAACCTGTGAGTACTGCCAAATTTTGTTTTCCTTTTCCTTGTTTTCCCATAACCATTCATCAGATGTAAAATTAATTTCACGATCTGCATTGTCACTTTCCTTTTCACTATCAGATACTATAATTCTACGCCGATTCCGAACAGGACAAACAATTTCCTCGCAGTCGCTATTTATATCGCTATCAGACGTAATAACTAATCGCTTTCTCTTTGTACTTGTCGAAGCAATATTACTGAGATTCTTGTTTATTATTCATTTTATAATATGGGTTGATAAGACTAAAATAAAAGAAAATCTGTTATTCAATTTTTCAGTGTATAATAAGATTTATCGCAAACTACAAGAATTTTCGTGTAAAAAAAATCCGTACAACATACCACGGTATCGATTTTGAAATACTTCCAAGATATCGATGACGATACGCGATATCATGCTCTCTGGAATTGTAGATTGAATAATGAACGATCTAACTGTTAGCCGACGTGACGGACAAGTCGTTTTTGTTTCTGCGACAAATGTCTATCGACGTGGTATACACGTCGCTGGCGGCTTTGGAACACATTATAGCATTTCGACGTGCGTGGAACGTCTTTATAGCGCAAGTGATTAATGTGCAACTGACACGTTACATATTTATGGTGTCTGCAATTAATCGGTTAAAATTAGATATAGCATGTGATTAAAAATAAATAGCCTAAATTACTATAAATTTTAGTAATTTCTCAAATTCTTTAGTTATTTCCAAACATACAAATTCTACAATTTGTAACCCCAAATTATGTTTTTATGAAATTAAAACGGGCTGAATCCAGCGGCACTGCAATACTGGCTCAACCCACGACAGAGGCGGAGCAAGCTCCAGCCTTCCGCCAAGTTCCAAAAATCTAGCTAATATTCTGGCTGTTCCATGAACAGCGTATCAGATATTAAGCTGATAAGAACAGATACTACACTTTGATCTTAGCCATAGGCCGAGAAGCGATAAAGCAAAACGTTTAGGATCGGTTAAATAAACATGTCCATAATGAAAAATGGATTCGAGTATAATGCGACACATTGCGGTCATCGCTTGAATCATTTGTCTTCGAAAAAAGCTTCCAGCGCTGATGGTAGTAGGATCATGTTCACAATACGATTGTTAAAAAAACAAGGAGAATACTAATATATTTATCTAATAACCTAAAACTGTCACGATACTTGCATCATGTTTTACAATGAAAAGATAAAGGAAATTTTAATATATATAAAAGTTAATATTGAGGTATATAATATAGGTATATAATATTTAAGTTATATATTAAGGTAATTATTTTATTAATATTTATAATTATTTATTAATATATATAATTATTTTATTAATATATATAAAAGTTATACTCGTAGATTTTTTATTTAAGAAGTATAATATAGAAGATAACTATAAATATGTTAATTGCTCATTGTTAATATATTTGTATCTTTTTACAATAATTACATTGAATATCATATAAAATATAATTAAATTTGAATATTTTGCTGTTAAAAAGTTTTATTTTATTGAAATTAACTTTAAGTAACATCAATTTTTCTTTATGGAAACTTTACGAGTTTAACTCTGAAGGTTTAAAGTTTGAGATTAAATAGATTCATTCAATATTATAAAATATGATCTGAACATATTTGAATTTACTCTAATAACGGTTTTTAATTTATATTGGTTCTTCAAAAATTTCACGTCTTAAAATTTTAACAATTTGAAATACAGTTTTATACACGGAGTTTCTAAAAATAAAAATCCCATTATTTGAAATTCTTTAAAAACTGAACAAATTTTTATCCAGGTACCATGTTATTATTACTTTTTGATAAAAACATGCATTTGAATGAACATCCGTTGTCTAGTAATAGACAAAATATAATCTTTTTTCGCTTTTGTTTATGCTTATACTTATTGTTAGATTAAAACACAGTATAAAACTGTGTAACTACTTATATGAAAAACATCTAATATTAACAGTTAATGGTCATATCACATTTCTGGACCAGTTTTTGTCCTAAGATTCAAATCGAACAATGTAAATCTCATGAAAAATATAGTGAGAGCCTTATTGATAGCCATAATGTCAATAGAAACACAACTAGATCAGCTCAGAGAAAAGGTAACATATCTATGCTATATTAAGTACGGGAACACCGTGTACTGTTAGTATTCATTTTGGCTTTTGTAACCCTTACTTCTACTGTCCTTTTTACCTGTATAGGTTTTGATGAACGAAAACCACACTACTTTTTCTTCTATCAATAAAAGTAACTTTATTAGTAACGTACATGGAATATTAAATATATATATTAAGCCCAAGCTTTTGCTAGTAATCTGTTCAAATTATAACATTTCTTTTGTTTATGATCACCCCTAAACGAGAACTTAATATAAAATTGTATAATTACTACTATAAAGAGTACATAAAATTTTCTATTAAATAATAAGCCGCGCGGTTCTATCTGTACGTACTCGGTGCGCATATAACCGGACACTTACTTTTTTTTGCGTTTTTTTTTTTTGAAATTATATTTTTCGACTTAACTGAAAAGAAATCTCAGAAACTATCGAACCGATTGACTTGAAATTTGAACACAATATTCTCAGATACATTATCTACAAAGTAGCGTAATATTTTTGCGATACGTTACTTAGTTTTTTGTTGTATACTTTTTCTGAAAAAATAATATTTCCTTTGCTTACCGCCATTTTCTCAAGATAAAAAAAATACGTACGATACTATATAGCTACAATATTCACAAATAAGAAAATAATTCTTTTTTTCAAATGCGCCATTAGAGAGGTTTCTTTTCAGTCAGCGACACGCGTTCCGGCGGAGGACCTTTACGACATCAGCTGCAGCACGTCAATTTCTAATATTTTTTAATAATTTTTATATGAGAAATGGATTAAACTAAAAACTACTATGTGATCAAAAATAAAAAAGGTTTGTTTAATACTTTTGAGTTTGTAGATTTTTAAAGATAAACCCATTTTTCGTGGGCTCTGGGTGGTCAGATCCCTTAATAAAGTTTGATAGTTTTAAGACTGCCAATTGATTAAACTCTATGACTGTAATTGACTGTGATGAAAATTCATAAAAGATTAGAAGATTTTAGAGTAGACCGAGTTAACCAATTGTTCATAATGAACTGATTGATGCAGACAAAATTTTAAGATTTTTGTTTGCTCCTCATGGTCGAAGTAGGGTTGTTTAGTTACAACATTAATTCTTTGTTTCGGTGGATTATCCAATCGTATAGTGCTGATGGTGATAAGTATCTTCCTCGAAAGAGGCTCTTATGCGTGCCTTATCTGAGTCAACTGGACCTCTTTTCTAAGGAGTAGTTTAGCTCTGGCTTGAGTTGATTTGGGTCGTCGATCTGCGATGTAGTCAGTGATGTAGCAATTCTCTCGCCGAACACGTTACATACCTAATGATAATGTTAATGTTAGTGTCAAATAATTATCTATAGATATTTGATTAAATGAAGGATCTAGCTACGCTCGTTTCGCATTCGATCTCGATTGGTTTGCGATTATTGTGCAATTAACTAAAATTTATCTCTCTCAGATTAAAAAAAGAAGTGCGTATGTGATTATACAGGTTTCGCATGATAAATCTCGAATTTTTCAATATTTCCAAGTTTCTCGATTTTTTCGGACGTTTCAATAGATCTCTATTTGAGCATCAGGATATCAATGACAACCTTAGTCCTCGCTGATCGCATTTTCTTAGTAACCGTGCCGAAACTAAAAAAGTTAAGCCGATTGTTCTTCTATTTTATTGTATGTTCTAACAATAATTGAGATAAAAAATGTTACCCAGATTTAGATGAAAAATGATATAGATATTCTAATTAACTAACTTCTAAATAATAATTTTTTTTTAAGTATACGTGTATTATGCCTTGTTGCGGAACTTATTTTTACAAGTATACGACATTTGACAGATAGTATTATCAATAAATTATTGATATTTAATGCATTGTGTTAACGACGAATTTAATTATTTAGTTAATGCGAAAAGCACTTTCTTTTTTTATGGTGTACTATATTGTCCAATAAACATAACATATATATATATATATATATATATATATATATATATATATATATATATATATATATATATATATATGTTGACATACACGTGTCCCTTAATTCTTTACAGAACTTTCTCCTAAGGGTCGTATATTATTATTAGATATATCTGCTCTTGAGAATTTGTTGGATACTCACTAAGAAAATGCATAGATAGAAAAACACATTGCCACCTTTGTCCGAGCTTAGGCTTTTTTAGTCAAGTACCTAGTCTTCACAAATGTGTCGAGCTGGACAATAAATAAGCTATGAAAATAAACTCCTAGGCGCGACGAACTAAGGGTTTGTCTGGCGCCTACCCTTCAAATATCAATGCAACTCTCATGGTTCCTCATGGTTACCAAGACAAAGGACCACACATGAGATTGATGGATTGATGGTTGAGGTTTAGATAAAATAAAGTGTATTCGTTTTATTAGATAATAATATATAAGTGATGATTAAAATGCGCATTATGTATGTTTGGTATTATTGTTTGACATTAAGAGACTTGTCTAGTATATTAGTTTTTATAAACGTAATATTTTCCATAAGAACTTTTTAATAATCACTTTCTCAAGTATACGTGAACTGCATAGTGTTATGGAGCTGTTTTTTGGTAAGTATAACAACATTTAATAAATCGTATTATCAACTAACTTAAGTTTTCTTTATTAATTATTATAGCGATCTCTTTGCTCATTTTTTAACAGACAGCTGTGTTTGACGACTATATCCGTTATGGAGAAATGGCAGTATTTTATATATTGACGATTATATCCGTCATGCGTACAATTTATTTACAATTTGCTATTTAAATTGTAATTTTAGTGAAAAATAAAATATATTCGTAATTTTCAATATTTTTAGAATCTTTGGAGGTCAAAAAAAATACAACAAACCAATAAAAAATATAAATAATTTGAATTGGATTCAAGCATCCCTGTATGCATTGGCTGGAACTGATTATCAGTTTGTATAACCAATTTATACATGTGCGACGTGTTTAAATGTTTCTGCTCGTCTTGTGCTTTATTTTTAGAGCGTGGATGAAAACTTTATTTAGATAATTGGTACATCAATATTCCACTCATAGAAAAACTGTGCGCGCATAAAACGGACGTAGTTGGCACAATTCGGAATAACAGGATTGGCATTTCTAATGCAGTAACAGAAACGAGTACTAAAAAAGATAAATATGTTGTCAGATTTAAAAACAAAATCATGTTGATGGAATGGCAAGATAAGAGGGAATTCTATCTTGTTAGTTGTGTCCATAACGACAACATCGTAGAGGTACAGAAAAGGAACGTAATAAAAAAAAATATCTTATGTAGGTGTCGATTACAATAGTAAAATGGGTGGAGTGGATATGAATGATGGCGTAATTATTGCATATATAACAGCAAGGAAAAGACTAAAGAAATATAAAAAAATATTTCTACATCTTCTGGATATTGTATGTTTAAATTTGTTTCTGTTATATAAAAAGAATGGTGGAAAGTTGACGCGAGTGAACTTTTCATTGGAGTATATAGTCACAATTGCATCGTATCCCACCGAAACATCAATATCAGCACAATCTCGACCAACAAGATTTAATGTTTTGCGCTTGAGCGAGAAACATTTCCCGGATTATATACCGGGTAGTTCATCAACAAATAATCCTTCATGAAGGTGTGTACTTTGTTATAAAAAAAGGATTAGAAAAGAATCGTGGTATTAGTGTTCGATGTGCAAAGTGCCACTATGCGTCGTTCCTTGCTTCGGTGAATACCACTCAACAGCAGCAGCTTGAATTTTAAACTTTTAAAGATATTTGATATTTCCTAAGTTTTTCGTTTATTATGTATGTAGTATATGCTTGTGTTAAGTGAATGAGTAAATATTAGTAATAAAATTGTTCATTTTATAAAATAAAGCCATTTTTTTTGATTCAATATTTTAATAGCGTCACTTACTCTATGTTTGACGTCTATACCCGTCATCGTTTGATTCTCACGGCATAAATAGGTGTGCGCTCTGAAAAGAGATCGATACAGCTGATTAGTTTAAGGGGGCAGACCATTCAGAGCGCTTGAAAAATGAAATTATATTTTATATTATATTTTGAAAATTATATTAAATTTGACAAAAAATAATAAATATTAAAAGCTACTTTGTAGATAATGTATCTTAGAGTATTGTGTCCAAATTTTAAGTCAATCAGTGCAGTCGTTTCAGCGATTTTTTTTCGGTTAGGTCGAAAAATATAATTTCGAAAAAAACGCAAAAGAAAGTAAATGTCCGGTTATATACGTACCGAGTATGTTATCGCCCGCAGCTGCTTGATTGTTTTACCTAGAAACACCCATAACTCCGTCAATTATTCGAATTATAATATCGAATATGGCTTAAATTGTTCGCAAAACTTAGAAGTTAATAAAATGCAAAACAATGATTTTTTCTAACTTCTAGGGTGATCTGTCCCCTTAAGGGGTTACGCCACCTTGAGAAAAAATATCGTTTCTTTTTGGCTAGATCAATTGTTTATACTTTTAAGAATATTTTAAATTTTAAATCATTCAAAAATTCAAACTATTACCGAAGTTATAGCAATTTTCAGTGAGCGCGGTGGAGCCGACCCGAAAGTGCTCGGACCGTTACGATAACCAAAGTTTTGACAAAAGATTTTACATTATTCCTTTGGGTTTCGAAAGTTAAAAATAACTCAAGTATATTCATTGTCGTAAATATCGGACCCTCTTTGTTTTGGTCTTGGTTTTAAACTAAAGGTGAATTGTGCTAAATGTGAAAAAGTTTTAATAAACTCATGTCCTTTTATCGATGATAAAGCATATGATGTGAATAGAAGAATAGTTTTTGCGTTCAGACTTTTTGGAATCGGTTTAGCAGGAATAGAGAAATTCTGTGGAATCATGGACTTACCTAAACCAATTTTCCACTTGTTCTACGATGAAGTTGTGAATGACATTCACATTACTACAAAAATTATTTGTGAATTGTCTATGAAAACTGCTGAAAAATTGTTGAAATTGTATCTTATATTGCAGTTGGTATATAATGATGGATATACTAGTGTATTAAAAATGATGCAATTACTAAATCTTCAAATTGGCCTAAGCGCGCTGCAATTTATCGAACACTTGGATTTGTATCGAATATCCATAGTCAACGTAAGAGCGCAACGTAAGAGGCAGAAGATGCCAGAAAATTGAAAAGAGTTGCACAAAAAAAAGCGGAGGACATCACAACAACTGCAGAAGACCTCATGTATGGTCCAGAAATTGCAGATTGAATGTTATATTTGATTGTAAGACGCTGACATCGTACTAAATTTTCTTTTGTGTTTTTCTCGAAACTACATTTTTCAAACTAGTGTACACGATATCTCAAGATCTACTTAACCGATTTAGTTCAAATTTACAACACTTATTTTCTATAAGATTCTTTACAATGTGACGTAGGATTTTTTTGATTGGGTGACTTGTTCGAAAGTTATCAATTTTTTAAACTGAAAATTTCGATAAAAAATCGATTTTTTTTGTCAAACGGCTGCCATTTCTACAAAAAATTTAAAAAAATTTGTTCCCTACGTCACATTGTAGCTATAACCCTTCTAAATAAGACGAAATTTATTATTTATGTTTTAGACGATGCCTCATAGAGAAATCATGTACACCATGAGCAACGATTTTCAAAACATGGTCTTACTTATCAGCTTATATCTCCGCCATTTTTTTAATTTTTTTTTTTTAATCGTTAATATTGGAAATTTTTCTTGAAACTACAATATATATGTGTGAAATAAAGATTATGTTATATACTTAATAGCAGCGTCAAAAAAAATAATTCACTTTTATAATTACTTTTCCGAACTCTAAGTGGCGTAACCCCTTAAGCAAGTGTTCTAGACCGCGGCCGGAGAACAACAGACAAAGGTTGCGATCGATAGAACCTTCTGCGCATGTCCAGAAAAATTAACAGTAGAAGGTATATCTCCCCTCGACTAATTGTTGAGAACAACCACCTGTTTCTATACATGCAGACAATTTAGTTGTATTAGAAGGAGATGGATACTACAAAAGTATAAAGGGGTGAAACATTTTTATATTGCGTTCTATCGATTAAATTATTATGGTTATATTTTTACGTTAGACTTTTACATAACGCGATACTTGCTGTGTCTAGTAAATGGCAATTAGAATTTATAATGAAAAACGATAGTGGGGAGTATATTGATTACTTCGTTGCTGAAAATTTTAGTTATTTCACAATGGCTACGAGAAGTATAAACTTCTTTGAACAACACTTCCTCCTTTCTAATCGACTAGTTCAATTAATATTAGGTTTACGTCCTTATCAAAATTCGAACGGCCAATTGATTGCACTTTGTATAATAATTATTTTCCTATTCCCTGGGATTTTCCATCAGGTAAGAGTGTTTTTCTTAAATGTATAAACGATTAATACTTTTATTATTATGGTTATTATATTTACGTAAATTATTTCTTTTTTGAATTAATGCACGTATGCGTAGAAATTGTTTGCTGAAATCAATCGAAATAAACATTTATCATGTATATTTAAAAATCATTAATGTATTAGTACATGGGATTCATAAAAGTATTCTTTGACTGCAGTTGTATCAGCTTTTTACATCAAACTTAACATTGCAATCGACTATAAAAGTGCTGCAGAAAACGATAACGTCTATTATTATGCTCATGTCTTACATCATCACTTGCTTTAGTTTCAAAACAGTTTGTATTATTTTCTTTTTGAATTAGTTTTAGTTTTACTGAATAAAGATAAATTTATAAACGCAGAGGGAATATATTATTTTTTAGATTAAGTTAATTATCACTCGTTTTAAATTGGATTACGAGGAGTTTTCCGATGAGGAAGAATTAAATATTATGAAAGAATATACGAGGGAAACAAAATTGTATGCGTATAGTGTCATAGGTAAGCATGACAATATTTATTCGAACTGCTCTAAACACGATATTGCTATGGAACGTTTTCATGTATTTTGTTACAGTTATCTTCAATCTTTATGGCTTATCAGTAATATTTTCATCCATTCTAAAGGTTTTTTTCTATCTTTTTGATACATTGGGAGATAATCAATTAACGTTAATCAATCCTGTAAACAATGTTTCAAACGCAAGTGCGCTTTTTTTTAGTTTGCTTATTTATCAAATAATAAGCGGTTTTATCTTTCTAATAGTAGGAAGTGTGTTTTATTCAACATATTTGGTATTTACACAACACGCGTGTTGTCAATTTAGCATTATAATGTACGTTCTTAATAAAAAAAAAAAGGATATGTGTTATAACTCGAGTACTGTTATGCATCTGAGCGTCATGTTACTAATCTATTTATTATAGTTCGAAAATACGGCAACCATTTAAAAAGAATCAAAAATGTATGGAAAATATTTGGAATAACAAATCAGTCAGGGCAGAATGGGATTGGATAGTCGACATTATTAAGCGCTATAGAAAAGTGACGGAGTCAGTTCTACATGATTTGTTTGATTCTCGCATATGTAGGTAATATAGATGTATAATTAATATAATTTATAATTTATATTTCTTTCAAGGTATATCGATTTGATAAATAGTCTTTCAAAGATAAATTATTTAATAACAATTTTCTTTGCGATGATTCTTATAGCCCTTGATTTCATTTATGTAAGTAATACCATTTATCATTAATTAAAATTACGATAAAAAGTAGGACTTTTCAGTTTTTTATAATTAAAAAAGAAACATTTTATATTCTATATTTTTTGAGGAAAAATTAAAACATTACTACAATAACATATTTTTTGTATGCGTATAATACACCCTTTGTGTTTAATGTATATTCCTAATCTTAGCATCATTGAAGAATGTTTATCTACCACGTGATTTATTTTTAGTTGTTTCAATTATGTAAAGAATCACTAAATGTATTCGATATAATGGAAAACAGCGCTTACATTATTGCTTCTGTATTTACTACATATATTAATTTTTACATTGGACAAAAGTTATTGAATTATAACGATGCAGCTTCTGAAGAATTGTAAGATGTTACAAAGTTTCGTTACACCAGCGATCAGTATACAAAATTTTATAAACTTATAAAGCAAGAATGAGTTTTATTAATAAAACAAATAATAATAAAAAATTTAATTTTGAAATTATTCATCATTTATCAGGGATTAATTATTTTATACGAAAATAAAAAAAAATCTTTTTACAGGTGTAATATTCCATTTTATATGCTTTCAATAAATACTCAAAAATTGCTGTTATTTATGATAGCCAGAAGCGGGAAGCCGTGCATGCTTTCAATTGGAGGTATGTTCGTGTCGTCACATGAAGTTTTTATTGGGGTAAGTAACAAAGTTATTTATGTTTAATACATCGTGCTAATGAAAAATTTGATCATTTAGTTAATGCGGAAAGCACTTTCTTTCGCCATGGTGTACTATACTATATGACTACAAGCTTTTTGTCACAGTAACAAAGTTATATGTACATATATATGTATATATATAAAATATTTAATAAGATCTAGGTAAAATAAAGTGTATTCATTTTATTAAATAATAATATATAAGTGATGATTAAAATGCGCATTAGGTATGTATGGTATTATTGTTTGACATTAAGAGACCTGTCTAGTATATTAGTTTTTATAAACGTAATATTTTCCATAAGAATTTTTTAATAATCACTTTTTCAATTATACGTGCACTGAATTTTTCTTTGCTCATTCTTAAGTAAGTGTTTTAGACTGCGGTCAGAGAACTACTGACAAAGATTGCGTTGAATAGACACTTTTGTGCATGTCCCGGGAAATTAATAGTGGAAGGTGTATATTACCTCTTGTTTAATAGTTGGGAAAAACCATTTGTTTCCATACATACAGGTAACTTATTAGTATTGGAAACTATCGATCACTACGAGAGTGTAGAAGGATGAGAAACATCTTTACATGTTTATCAACTAAATTATTATAGTTATATTTTCATGTAACCTAATAGATAGCAATTCGAATTTTTAATGAAGTATTAGTGCGGAGCGTTTCGATTATTTCACTGTGGCAAATGTAAGTTATTTCACAATGTCTACTAGAGATGCGTACTTCTTCGAACAGCACTTTTTTCTTTTTAATCGATTAGTACAATTTGTATTGGGTTTACGTCCTAATCAAAACTTTAATGATCAGTTTTTTCTGCTTTGTATAATAATTGCTTATAGATTACCAATAATTGTCTATTAGGTGAACATTTCTTTCCTTAATATGTACATTATTATTACTTTTATTATTATTACTATTTGTATTGTTACATTTTTGTTAATTACATCCTTGTTAATAACTATTTTATTTTGACAAGCAACGAGATAATATCTACAATATTATATATTTTTACCAATTTTTAAAGCGTTATAATTTATGTTTCATAAAAGTGTTTTTCTGATGCTGTTATATTAGATCTTCCTGACAGATTTTAAACTTAAAACAACTATCATTGAATTGGGGAAAATAATAGGAGCTTTAGTTATGCTTTCTACTTATAGCACCACTTATTTTCACTTCGTAGAAGTCCGTATTATTTTTGTCGGATTAATTTCATTTTTATTAATCATTTATTGATCGGAACAGAATAAGAGAATTTATTACTTTTAGGTAAAGTTACTTTTAATTCGTTTTAAACTGGATCGTGAACAGTTGTCTGATGAGGATAAACTGAATATTATGGAAAAGTATACCATACAATCCAAATTTTATGTGTATGTTGTCGTGGGTAAATATGAAAATATTTATGCAAACAATCTTAAGCAATTTGTTGCAATTATTTATGTTATCACATTGTTGGAGTTTAGTTTAGCCTTTATATTATATCAATAATATTTTCGTGTATCTTAAATCTTATTCTATATCTATTTGGTAAATTGGACGATAATCAATTAGCATTATCCATACCCGCTGATGTCTCAAATGCACTATAATTCACATTTTTTATATTTTGTTGCTTCAAGTATCTATGAAATTGAAAAACACAAGCGAAATGATCGAATACAGCTTCTAAATTTCTGGCTCTGTATTAACTATATATATTAATTTTTACGTTGGCAAAAGCTGCTGAATTATAGCGATGCCGTATTCGAGGGATTGTAAGATATTAGACAGTTTCGTTATAACCCCTGTAATTATGGTGCAAGATTTGATGTCTTTATAAATGTAAAATTCATTTTATTAATTAAATGATTAATAATAATAAGTCTAGCTGAAAATGTACTTTAACGATGGAATTGTTAACATTTTTCAAAATATGTTTGTTCGTAGATGTCAAGTTCCATTCTATATTCTCTCTATAGAAACTTAAAAGATGTTGTTATTTGCGATAGAAAGAATCATGAAGCCATCCATGCTTACAATTAGTGGATTATACATATCGGCACATCAAGTTTTTGTTTAGGTAAATAGCAATTAATTGCCGATGTTTAATACAACATTTTAACAACGAGTTTAATATTATATTTCAGCTGATAGAAAAAACATTTTATTTTTCAATGGTACATTATCGTGTCCAGTAACACTAAATATGAATGGTATATTATAATTTTCAGTAACAGCATAAAAAGCTATACGCATTAATACCATAGATGTAGAAGATTTAATACATTTTAGAAAGAGTAAAACGTCTTTACTTCAAAAAATTAATCAAAACGCGCATTATGTATATCTTGTATAATTTTTTGATACTAACAGACTTATTTTATGTATAAGTTTTTATAATCATATTATTCTCCCAGAATAACTTTTAATGCACTGCATAATGTCAAAGAACATGCTTTCGTGAGTATACCTTTGATAGATTGTATTATTGACGAACTTTATTAATTGTTAGATTCATCTGTTTGCTTATTCTTAAGCAAGTTGGAGAAAGACTGACAAAAATTGCGATCAATAGATCAAATTCAAAATACGATTCAATGGGTGGGTCATTAATTATTTGTTATAATAAAACAATATATTCTTTTCACAGATATAACATTTCGTTTTACACATTTTTCAAAAAATCTGAAAAATTGATAATATTTCTGATAGAAATGGTAGTAGTAGTAATAGTCGAAGTAGTATGATGTGAACTAGTCCTACAGGAGAAACCACATAAAATAAAAGCGCTGGTAGTTCTATTTCATAGGTAGTGTGGAAATGAATTCATGTTTCAATTTATATTAAAATAATATTATATATAAGTATTTACTAATTCTTTTTAAGAAAATATTCGACAAGTTATTATTTTTGTCACAAATTTATATACTATATTCTTATATGTGTCAATTATATTGATTATTTTCTATACATTTATCGTAAATCAATTGCGTACCGACGTTGTATCTAGCACGAATCACTGGGTAACGCACGCTACCATTAAAGAAAGATATACATTTAAGAGATTGAAAAGTGTGAGTTTGCAGTGTACTAACACTACTTATTCTAATCCACACGATACGAAATTAGCAGAATTATTTTGCATACTAATTTTACACGCGCAATTTGCAACCTAGATAATTTTTATATAATTACTTTTTACTTGTAGACGTGCTGTGAACCGTTGCACAACTAGTTTTCGCAATTATAGAACATTTCACAGATTGTATTACCGACAAACATAAATTCTCTTCACTAACTGTTATAGCGAGTTCTCTGCTCGTTCTTAAACAGGTGTTCTAGAGCGTGATCGGAGAGTGACTGAAAAAGTTCTTGGTCAATATACCCTTCTGCGCATGTCCGCGGAAATTTACAGTAGAAAGTATATCTCCCCTCGTCTAATTGTTGAGAATAATCACCTGTTTTTATAGATACAGGGGACTTGGTCACATTGGAAAGTATTGAATAATACGAAAGTATAGGTGGGTGAAACATCTTTACACTGCATTTTATCGATTAAATTATTATAGTTGTATGTTCATGCCACCCTTTTATATAACGCGCTACTAGCTGTGTTTAATAGAAGACAATTAGAATTTTTAATGAAGTAGTAGTAGAGATTGTATTGATTACTTTCCTGTAGAAGACATAAGTTAGTTATCCTTGGCTACGAGAGGTGTGAGCATCTTTCAATAGCACTTTTTCTTTTTGTATCGATTAGTATAAGCATTTACTTATAAGTATTGGGCTTATGTTCTAATCAAAATTCAAAAAATCAATTGTTTGTGGTTTATACAATCACTGTGTATATATTTCCAAGAATTGTCCACGAGGTAAACGTTTCTTTTCTAAATATATAGATGATTATTATTTATATTATTATTGCTATTAGAATAATTACAGATTGTATTTATTTAACTAAGAAAGTTCGTTTCGATACTTTCGACACCGTAATGTCTCGAAGAGGTCTGACTTATTTCGAACAGCACTTCATGTTTTCCAATCGACTAGCTGCATTAATTCTGGGTCTACATCCTAATAGTAATTTAAAAAATCAATTATTTCTAATTTGTGGGGTTACTATTTACCTAATCCCAATAATTGTGCATCAGGTAAAAGATTCTTTTCTATTTTTATGCACGATTATTACTTATATTATTATTGAATATTTCGGTATTATAATTATATTAATCATATCTTTTAAAAGAATGCATTTGTAAAGAGGTATCTTATGTCGAATTACTATAAAATGTTTCTATTATCTGTTTTTAACAATCATTAATGTATTTTTACATGGGATTTATAAAAGCGTTCATTGACTTTAGTTATATCATCTGACTACGTCAAAATTGACCATGCAATCGTCCGTGAAAGTGCTGCATAAATTATTCGCTACTATTGTTATGCTTTTTACTTACAGTACTACTTACTTTTGCTTTATAACAGTTTGTATCATTTATTTTTGCATTAGCTCTATTTTTACAAATATTAATTATATTAAAAAAAATTCATTATTTGCAGATGAAACGAATTTTTGCATGCATTGAATGTGATTATCTGCAATATACTGATGAAAAGTTATTGAACATTACGAAAAAGTATACATTACAGTCTAAATTGTATGCTTATATCGTCGTGTGTAAGGACGAAAACGTTATTAAAAATAATCACATATAAGCACTATATTGTAATGTATATTCCTTTTCGTATTATTATAGTTTTCTTCAGTCTCTATATTATTTCAATGACGTTTCCAAGTATTTTAAGCGTTCTACTCTATATCTATGGTGCATTGGATGATAATCAATTAACGTTACCTTTTACCGAAAATGATGGTTTAATCGTAGGAGTCTTATATTACAATCTGCTTATTTATCAACTAATAGGAGCCCTTATATTATTAACGATAGGTAGTTCGTGTTATTCAATGTATTTGGAATGTGTTCAACACGCGTGCTGTCAATTTAGCTTGATAATGTTGGTATAATTCGGTTTGAAAAATATGCTTAATTTTATTTCAAATATTATCACTTATCACGTATCCATTTCAGTTTTAAAATACGTAAACAATTTAGAATAGATCAGAAATATACAAAAACGATTTGGAATAACAAAATACTTTCCGACGAACATGATTGGATAATCGATATTATAAAGCATTATAGAAATGTTACAGAGTAAGTCTGCAATTACATTTTTTTATTGTACACATTGCTTACTTGAATCAATTTTTTTTTAAAGATACGTTCAATTGATAAATTGTTTTTCCGAGATAACTTATTTGATTGCAGTTTGTTTTGCAACAATCCTTGTTGTCTTCGATTTTCTTTATGTAAGTAATAATTTATGAATAAATCGAAAATTATTACAAAAAATTCAAGTGCTGTATATTTTACAAATTTATAGAATTGTATTCAACCTTTCTACGTTAATACATCCTATATTATTTATTAGCTTCTGTACCAGTTTTTTTCTTGTACGAATCCAAAATAACCATTTGTTATCTTTAATGTTGCTCATACATATATAGATATTGGTAAGTTTTGGAAGAATTTTCTTTCATTAAATCGTTTACTTTTAGATTTATCATTTGTCCGAAATGTTGCATAATGTAATGGAAACAATCGGATGCAGTATTAACGTTTTTGCATCTATATTGGTCTTATACCTTAACTTTTACGTTGGTCAAAACTTATTGAATCATAGCGATAAGACTTTCGAAGAATTGTAAGATTATACATAATATAATTATACCAGCAATTAATATGGAAAATTTGACGAATTTGTAAAGCTAGTATAAATATTAATAACGGAATGACTAATAATAATAAATTGAAAATTTAATTTAACAGCTGGGCTATTGATTATTTGCTATAAGACATAATGTTATAATCTTTTCGCAGATGCAAAATTCCGTTTTACAATCTTTCCATTGATTCTCAAAAATTGCTGTTATTTTTGATTGCGAGGAGTATGAAGCCATGCATGCTTTCAATCGGAGGAATGTTCGTTTCATCGCATAAAGTGTTTGCTGGGGTATGTAGCTACTTATTATAGATTCTTAATGCATCGCGTTGATAATGAATCTATTATTTTAGTTAATGCAAAAAGCACTTTCTTTTGCGATGGTGTATTGTAATGTTAGTTAACTTCAATATATCTTACAACTGCGATAATTTGATATCTATTATCGAATAATGAAGTTATTATTAAATAGTCATACAAAATCAATACTCACATGTACTAGTTAATAAAATAGTAATTATGATCAAAATGTGCATTAAGTATTTCACGTTTTGTTGTTTGATGTTAGTTTATTTATGAATTGTCCTTCATTCTTAAATTAACTTTCTGATTCACTTTTATGTTAGATAATCTTATCATAATCATTTATTATCGTCGATGACTAGTTCTTACAAGTATAACAAGTGTTACATTTGAAGAGTTCCGTTGTCGATGAAGTCAATTACACCGAACCGTAATCGCCATTTGTTTGAACATTCTTAACATATATGAAAGATTTATTTGGTTATTGATACTTATTTTTGATTATAATATGAATGCAAAATTTTACTTGAATAATGTAATCAGATGGTCGTAATGGTAAAATGTGTAATACGTATGTCTCTTATTGTTGCTTGACATCAGCAGAATTATTTTGCATATTAGTCTTATAAACGTAATATGCTCCCTAAATAACTTTTATATAATCACTTTTTACTTGTAGACGTGCTGTGAACCGTTGTACAACTAGTTTTCGCAATTATAGAACATTTCACAGATTGTATTACCGACAAACAAATTCTCTTCACTAACTGTTATAGCGAGTTCTCTGCTCGTTCTTAAGCAGGTGTTCTAGAGCGTGATCGGAGAGTGACTGAAAAAGTTCTTGGTCAATATACCCTTCTGCGCATGTCCGCGGAAATTTACAGTAGAAAGTATATCTCCCCTCGTCTAATTGTTGAGAATAATCACCTGTTTTTATAGATACAGGGGACTTGGTCACATTGGAAAGTATTGAATAATACGAAAGTATAGGTGGATGAAACATCTTTACACTGCATTTTATCGATTAGATTATTATAGTTGTATGTTTATGCCACCCTTTTATATAACGCGCTACTAGCTGTGTTTAATAGAAGGCAATTAGAATTTTTAATGAAGTAGTCATGGAAATTCTATTGATCACTTCGCTTCGAAAAACGTAAGTTAGTTCACCATGACTTCGACAAGTGTGAGCTTCATTGATCAGCACTTTTTCTTTTCGTATCGATTAGTTCAATTAGTATTGGGCTTACGTTCTAATCAAAATTCAAAAAATCAATTGTTTTTGGTTTGTATAATCACTGCGTACATATTGCCAATGATTGTCTATAAGGTAAACTTTTCTTTTCTAAATATTTATATTATTAGTACTTTTATTATTATCACTATTAGAATTATTATATTTATATGAATTATTTTCATACAAATTTGAGTAAATATTTTATGCTAGCATTCAATGCAAAAAATTTGTATCATTTATTCTTAAAAATTTTTTTATAAAATCTAAACGCGTTAATTATAGCGTAATATTACATCGTTTAGTAATAATTTTACTTTTCTGCAGTTATATCAACTATTAACGACGGATTTCAATTTGACAACGACTGCCATTGAGCTGCGAAAAATAGTAGCATTTCTTACTATGATGTCTGCTTACAGTACCACTTACTTTCAGTTCGTATCTGTTCGTATTAGCTTTGTCGTATTAGTTTCTTATTTACTAGTCGAAATCATGTGTAGTTAAAGAAAAAGAATTTATAATTTTTAGATAAGGTTACTTTTAATTCGTATTAGATCAGATTGCGAGCACATGTCTGATGAGGTGGAACTGTACATTATGAAAAAACATACGAAGCAAACTAAGACGTTTGCGTATGCTGTCGTAGGTAAGTACGAAAATAGTTCAGATAATAACTTCAAACAAAATATTGCATTTCTTTACATATTGTTACAGTATTGTTTAGCATCTATTTTATTTCAATAACATCTTCGTGTATCTTTAATGTTGTTCAATACCTCTTTGGTACATTGGACAATAATCAATTAACATTGCCCATTCCCATTAATAATTTTTCAAACTCTGGAGCTTTATATTATTGTCTGCTTATTTACCAAATTGTAGCATTTTATATTATGCTGATAATAGGCTGTGTGGTTTTCATATCATATTTGGTAGCAGTACAGCACGCATGTTGTCTATTTAGTATTATAATGTACGTACTAAGTTAAGAAATGTTATACGTTTTTAATTTAAGTTCTATCAAATATTTAAACGTAATTTTGCATGTTATTTATTGCAGATGGAAAATACAGCAACAATTTACAAATGATCAAAAATATATGCAAAGAAGTTTATGCAGTCAAAGACCTTGGCATGAGTTTCGTTGGATAGTAGACCTTATACAACGTTATAGAAATGTCACGGAGTTAGTTCGAAATAAATTTTCATTATTCCCTCTTATTACATTAAATTCTAAATCAAATCTTTTTTTTTTGTTTCGAAGGTATGTGGATTTGATAAACCATTTTTCCAATGTAATTTATTTAATTGTGGTTTTTTTTGCGATGGTTATCGTTGTAATTGATCTTCTTTGTGTAAGTAATACTATCAATACTAAGCAATACTATCAATCAGAAATCGTAATAAAAAGAAGAATTTTCGACGGTTTTTATCTGAATAAAGTAAATCTAATTCAATAGTTTTTACTATACATTTTGGCATTATTTATTTGCCACTCTAATAATTTGTCCGTAGTATGTATGTTTATTATTTAGAAATTATTGTTAAATATTCATTTTTTATATGATTTACTTTTAGATATTTCAATTATCTATAGTATTGCAAAATGCATGCAAAATAATCGAGTTAACAATATACATTATTGGCTCTGTATTTACTACATATATTAATTTTTACATTGGCCAAAAGATATTGAATTACAGTAATGCAGTTTTTGTGGAGTTGTAAGATGTAACAAAGTTTCTTAACACCAGAAATAAGTATATAACATTTGATAAATCTATCAGATAAAATTAATCTTATGGATGAAGTGTTAAAAGTTCACAAAATGTAATTCATCGTATGAGCTATTAATTATTTTGTGTGAAAAACAATATAATTTTTTTGGCAGATGTCAAATTCCTTTCTACCTGTTGCCTATAAAAATTCAAAAGCTACTGCTATTTATGATAGTAAGAAGCATGAAGCCATGTATGCTTTCGATCGGTGGATTATTTGTTTCGTCACATGAAGTTTTCTCTCAGGTAAGCAGTAATAAGTCGTCGATAATGAAAGTATCATTTTAACGGCGACTTTAATATTTCAGTTAATGCAAAAAGCATTTTCTTTTGCTATGATGTATTATAATGTTCAATAACTCCAAGTCAGAACCTTAATTGAGCTATTACTATATGTAGTAAATTTAATTACATCAAATAAAATAAAATTTATTTATTTTTATTAAATAAGACGATATACCCGGAAATTTTAAAATTTACATTAGGTTTGACACTTATTATGTGTTGAAACAAATGAGTATATTGTTTCGTATTGATTAAATATTCGCCAAAGAGATTTTTATTTTTATGCGAGATGGTTGTTATGCGGAAAGTTTGTTCCGCGTTTGCTGAAAAGAATTCATGGACAAAATGCGACTAAGAGCTTGAGAAAAATAATTATTAATATTTTAGACGTTCTTTATGAATGCACAGATTTACGGATTCTCTTAGTCCGGGCAATAAAGTCAAGAAATAAATTTGTACGCTGAATTATTACTGACGTTTGTCTTGAGTTAGAATTGAAAATAGTTCTGATTATAAAATGCGCAGTTGCTTGGTTTAAGAAAAAGTCGCGCACATCTCTTCCAGTTAAGGATCATTCTTTTCATCCCTCATTACTCTCCAATTCTTTCAAAACTTTTTCCTCTTTTTTTCCAATTATTTTTAATTGTTTTGCTTAATAATTAGTCGTTCTCAAAGTTTCTATCAACAAGAACATACATTAGTCATTGACGAGAATCCGTAATTCGTATGACTTTAACTATTCTCAGTGAACATCTGAACCTTTAACGTGATGCATATCTATTCAATCACGTGTCTATTATAAATCAAAGAAACGACTCTCATAAACATTGAACTCAACAACAGACCTAAAATTGTATCATATCAACAATTTTGTTCATCAGGAATATCTTATTTCATCGAACAGCTCAGTTATGTATCTTTTATTTCAATCATCTTAACATTCGACATCGAGCGATTATTTTCAATGTATTTGTTTGGTGCGCGTACCTCAGAAATAAGGTAACATTTTTGCGAAGCGTTACACCATTGATGAGTATAAGAACGAGCCTATGTACTAAAAAAGCGAATTATGTACTGCACGGTACAACATTACCTTGCATCCTATTTCACATTTAAAAGGTTACTCTCTTTATCAATACTTTCACTTCACAGAAACGATCGAATGTTTTTTACGAGTGCACAACATTTTAACAACTGTGTTATCGTGTACTCACTGATTATTGTAAAGAACTGTTAGTGTCGTCTTAATCAAGTGTTCTATACCATGGTCGGAGAGCGAGTGACAAAGGAAAGGAGACAACATTTTCTATTGCGCATGTCTCAGCATTAAAAATAGAAGGTATAAGATACTTCGTTTAATCTTTGGGAAATGAAATAATCAACTGTACTCACACTTACGTGAAACATGACAGTGTTGTTTCGCGGGGTAATCGATACTATAAAAATCAATAGGGGACATATATTACCACATATCATTCTGTAGATTCAATAGTTTTAGAGCAATTTTCATATCATCGGTTTACATAACGTTCTAATATATGGTGTATGAATATTTGATGACATAGTAGTAGGGAGGAAGTTCATTTCGAAGCGGCGAACGTCAGATATACCATAATGTCTCAAAGAGGTCTGACCTATTTCGAACAGCACTTCATGTTTTCCAATCGACTAGCTACATTAGTGATGGGTCTACATCCTAACAGTAATTTAAAAAATCAATTGTTTCTAATTTGTGGGGTAACTATTTACGTAATCCCAATAATTATGCATCAGGTAAAAAATTTCTTTATAATTCTATATGTATGTTCATTATTTTTATTTTTACTAATTATTTTGTTATTATATAATAATTATGTTAATTATTATTTTTAAACAAATACACATGCGAAGAAACATTTTAAGCTGGTTAGCAATAAAAAAAATGTATATATATATAATTTTCTTTTAAAAATATTAGTTTATTTTTATATGGGATTAATAAAAACGTCAATTTGCTCTAGTTGTATCAGCTGATTACGTCAGAGTTAACCATTCAATCGACTATGAAATTGATGCAAAAAATATTTGCTGCGCTTCTGATGCTTATTTCTTACAGTACTAGTTACTTTTGCTTTATAACAGTTTGTATCATTTATTTTTGCAAATATTCTATTTCTACAAATATTATCATCTATTTTTACAAATATTAATTATATTAAAGAAAATTCATTATTTGCAGATGAAACAAATTTTTGCATGCATTAAATGTGATTATCTGCAATATACTGATGAAAAGTTATTGAACATTACAAAAAAGTATACATTACAGTCTAAATTGTATGCTTATATCGTCGTGTGTAAGGACGAAAACGTTATTAAAAATAATCACATATAAGCACTATATTGTAATGTATATTCCTTTTCGTATTATTATAGTTTTCTTCAGTCTCTATATTATTTCAATGACGTTTCCAAGTATTTTAAGCGTTCTACTCTATATCTATGGTGCATTGGATGATAATCAATTAACGTTACCTTTTACCGAAAATGATGGTTTAATCGTAGGAGTCTTATATTACAATCTGCTTATTTATCAACTAATAGGAGCCCTTATATTATTAACGATAGGTAGTTCGTGTTATTCAATGTATTTGGTATTTGTTCAACACGCGTGCTGTCAATTTAGCTTGATAATGTTGGTATAATTTGGTTTGAAAAATATGCTTAATTTTATTTCAAATATTATCACTTATCACGTATCCATTTCAGTTTTAAAATACGTAAACAATTTAGAAAAGATCAGAAATATACAAAAACGATTTGGAATAACAAAATACTTTCCGACGAACATGATTGGATAATCGATATTATAAAGCATTATAGAAATGTTACAGAGTAAGTCTGCAATTACATTTTTTTTTTGTACATATTGCTTACTTGAATCAATATTTTTTAAAGATACGTTCAATTGATAAATTGTTTTTCCGAGATAACTTATTTGATTGGAGTTTTTTTTGCAACAATCCTTGTTGTCTTCGATTTTCTTTATGTAAGTAATAATTTATGAATAAATCGAAAATTATTACAAAAAATTCAAGTGCTGTATATTTTACAAATTTATAGAATTGTATTCAACCTTTCTATGTTAATACATCCTATATTATTTATTAGCTTCTGTACCAGTTTTTTTCTTGTATGAATCCAAAATAACCATCTATTCACTTTAATGTATGCTTACACTTATATAGTGAGTTCTCGAAAAATTATCTTACATTTAATTGTTTACTTTTAGATATATCAATTGTCCGAAATATTTCATTGTCTAAAGGAAACAATAGGATGTTTTATTTATATTTCTGCATCAGCATTGGTCTTATACCTTAATTTTTACGTTGGACAAAATTTATTGAATCATAGCAATAAGACTTTCGAAGAATTGTAAGATCATACAAAATATAATTATACCAGCAATTAATATGGAAAATTTGACGAATTTGTAAAGCTAGTATAAATATTAATAACGGAATGACTAATAATAATAAATTGAAAATTTAATTTAACAGCTGGGCTATTGATTATTTGCTATAAGACATAATGTTATAATCTTTTCGCAGATGCAAAATTCCGTTCTACAATCTTTCCATTGAATCTCAAAAATTGCTGTTATTTTTGATTGCGAGAAGTATGAAGCCATGCATGCTTTCAATCGGAGGAATGTTCGTTTCATCGCATAAAGTGTTTGCTGAGGTACGTAGCTACTTATTATAGATTCTTAATGCATCGCGTTAATAACGAATCTATTATTTTAGTTGATGCATAAAGCACTTTCTTTTGCGATGGTGTATTATAGTATTCGTTAATATCAAATTATTTCTGAACTACCAAAATGTGATATCTATTACCGAATATTCTTATAATTTATATTCTTACACTTTTTATTAAAATTTCATAGATAATCATACATCAACTGACTTGTAGTAATTAGCACGATAGTATATATAATCAAAATGTATCTTACTTATTTATTGTATTGTTGTTTGATATTAGCCTCGTTATAAATTGTTCTGATTATCACGAAATATCCTTTTGATTCACTTTCATTCTTTTGCTTTTATAAAAGTAGATTTATGGGAAGATGTTTGTCTTTCATTTGCCCGTGCGCACTCATGCACACACACATTATATATACGTATGTAATATATCATGTTTTAAATTATACTGAATCGTATTATAACAAAATTTCTTAAAAGTTATTGGTATAGTACGAAACATGACCGATTATTAAAATTCGCTATTATGTATAAATAATAATGATAAGATTAATTTTTTTTTCATAAATAATTTCGATTTATCTATGTGAGAAATTTTAAGATAAAATAAAAAGAAAGGAAAATTATTCTTTGTTATCTTAGTACGAAAAAAAGAGAAACACAACATTTTTAATGGATTACATATACGACCATTAATTTCTTGCGATGGATATTTCTTTTTATATTACGTATATGCATATTGTTTATTTAATCCTATTTAGTGTTCAGGGAGAATCAATATGAATGATTAATGTTTGTATGTATTATAGATATGAAAAATCGATGATATATTATTTACAAGCAGTTAACACATTCTAATGATTAACAATTTTTCTCGTTTTATGTTGCTTATTTATAAATAATGATATCTAAAGATATTTTTAATTAAAAGATTCCCAGTAAATACCATAAACAAATTCATTATTCCACCCTAAATTTATATAATAAATATTTAATATCCATTTATATTTAAGAATAACACTCATATATGTACAGAAGTTATTTCCAATTTTTATTACTTAAAATGACATACGTAATTATGATAAAGCTAACATTGACGTCTCGTTGTTTGCTTTTCCTTAAATCAGAAATTGATTTGTCACACTTTTCTTTATTACGTAGAAACATAACTGTTACACACTTACACTTCGTTCCAGGGGATATGTATGAGTGAAAGAGAGAGAAACTCGGTTATCCATAATAACGCCATTAACGATCGCAGAAGTATATATTAATTATTCTCCAATGGGGTTATAAGTTATATGGACTTCTATACCCTTCTTTTTACTTCTATTGTAGTTTTTTCGCTAGAGCAAGGAGGAGCATAAATTGATAAATAGAAATTATTTGGAAACTCTGTAATGGTAGTTCGATCAATATTAGATGCTTTAAGTTTATTGTTTATTTATTTAATATAATATAGATAATATATTTGTGTACAATGACAAATGTAATACATTTGTGACAATAACGATTGTTATTCAATTATTTTCGTTCTTATGCAACAAATTTAATAATCATATCGACATTTGAATTTCTCTTTGAGAACCCATATAAAATTTTAGACCATGGATTGAGTTTCATTTCTTATTGAATCATTTAAAAATGAAATAATTTTTCTTAATTAATTCAGTTTTCTTTTTTTTTGTGATAATGTTTTGATGTAATGAAATTTCTTGTGATTTGAAAAATCTTTTCTTGAATTTGAACAAATATGAACGCCATAGGTAGTAGTAAGAAAATATTATGGAAAGATTTATTAAAAAAAGAACCAATAATATGTGAACGATGAAAATATTATGAAAATGATCCATTTTCGAAATCTAATTGTCGGTACATATGTATATGTTTAAATGTTAAAAGCTAAAATAACATATTTACGATTATTCTATTGTTGCAGCAATATTTATCGTTTATATTAGTTTAGGAACAACCCCGTATATCATAAATATTATTTTTTACCTCTATGGAACATTGGATGTTAATCAATTAACATTACCTTTTCCCATGTTGAAAATTTCATACCCTGGACCGTTATTTTATACTTTACTTAATTATTAAGTAATAATGCTTTATTCATTGGCAACAGTAAGCTGTCTATAATATGTCGTACTTGGTATTTGTACAACATACATGTTATCAATTCAACGCTATGATGTATATACATAATTTGTGAGAGTTTATTTATTTGTTTTTTCTTTTCATTTATTCCTTTTTTTATTTTTTTTTTAATCTAAAGTATCACCACGAAAGCAAATGTCATTTTTACAACTTATACTTTGCAGGTGGAAAATTCGTCAACTATTAAGAAGGATCAGAAACATATATAGAGAAATCGATATAACAGAACGTTATGAAAGAGCCACGGAGTTAGACCGAAAAAATTTGTTTTGTTATTTCGTTTCTTTTTTTTTTATTCATTATCATTTCTTTTCTTAATACGGTGCTTTCTTCTTAGCTCAAGATTGATTTGTTAAATAAATTTTTCAAAAATACTTATTTGGAATCAATTATCTTTATGATGTTATTCATTCTTGTTGATTTTTTTTTTATGTAAGTAATATGCTCATAATAAGTGTCGTATACGAAAATGAAGAAATAGTTACTTTTTCTTTGTACAACGTAATTATTTTACTTCATCGATATAATCAGTTACAGCTCATCCATAGTTGTAGCGATTTCTTTTATAATATGTATCTTCTTGTGAATTTAGTCTAAGTGATATAACAACGGTGCAATTATATTTCTTTTCATTGTGTATTAAAGATTTAATTATACATAAAATGTTCTCACTTGCATTAATCAAGACTATGGTACTAAAGATGAAATTACTCCTTGTGCATACACATATCTAGATTTTCAACGTAATAAGAACATAATGAAATTCAGTATTACATAAAATCACTTTTTAGAATGCATTCACTTTCTATCGTGGCAAAATGTTTTTTTTTTTTTTTTTATAATTATATAACATTTGACGAATAATGTAATCGATATAATCAACTATATCTGACTAACGTTTGCAGCGATTTGCATGTTTCTTCTTAAGGAAATGTTCTAGACCGTGGTAGGTGAGTGACTGACAGTGGTTGCGGTTAGCAGACTCTATTGCGCATGTCCGTGAAAATGAATAGTAAAAGGTATATCTCCCCTCATTTAATTGCTGAGAATTACCATCTGTTTAGACACAATGTAGAACTAAGTCATATTACCAAGTGGTTGGTATTGCGAGAATAAAGAAAATGAAGAAAAATTTTTAACATTGCGTTCTATAGATTTAATTGTTATAGTGTTATTTTCATATTATAGTATTTTTGAAAACGTTTCCTGCTACCGGGTGTAATAAAAAGCTATTTGAATACGCAATGTAAGAGAAACGTGGAATTCGTTGTTTTCTTCGATTCAGTAAACATTAGGTATATCAGAATGTCTTTGAGAGGTCTAAGTTATTACGAACGGCATTTCTTTCTTACGAACCGATTAATTCAATTATTGTTTGGCTTGCGGCCTTCTCAAAGTTTGAACAAGCAGTTGTTTTTTGTTTTTATTCTTACAGTTTTCGTATTTCCAGCGATTGTGCATCAGGTAAACGTTCCTATTTACAAAATTTCGTATACGTGTCTATTATTATATTATCGTTATGTAGTTACTATTATCTACATTTTCATTTATAAGAAGATGGATTTTTATTTAAATATATTATGATAATAATAATTATTATTATATTTACTTTAGTTATTCTGTTTCCTTTTTCTTCTTTTTTATTTTGCTCTAACTCTTATTTTACTTAACTTTATTATCTAATTTATGACCACATTTATCGATAATAAAAAACATACTTTTACTTCAGTTTTATCAGCTGCTCACGTCGGACATGACATTACAAGTTACCGTAAAAGTACTGCAAAAAATGTTATCAGGATTATGTATCCTCTATGGTTATAGTACAACATACTTTAGCTTAGTAACAGTTCGTATATATTTTTCTTTTTTCGTATCTAAAAAAATTAAAAAATATATTTAACTACGAAGAAGTAATATCATCCAATTGTAGATGAAATTTATAATCGCTCGTTTTAAGGATGACTACGATCAGCTGTCGGATGAGAATGAATTGAATATTTTTGAAAATTATACAAAGCAAAGCAAATTGTATACGTATGTTATCATAAGTAAGCACGTCAATGTCTATGCAAATTTTCACGAAGAAAATTTAATCGTGATATTATAATTATATATAATTTTTTATTGTTTCAGTTTTCTCCTACTCTTATGTATTTTTAAATATATTTCCATACATTTTAAATGTATTCTTTTACATCTTCGGTAAATTGGATGATAAGGAATTAACATTACCTTTCCCCGTTAATAATGTATTAAAACCAGGAGCATTATATTATAGTTTGCTTATTTATCAAGTGATAATAATCTTTGTTCTATTGACAGTAGGCAGTTTGTTTATATCTATATATTTGATATTTGTACAACACGCGTGCACTCAATTAAGCGTTATAATGTACGTATTTAATTTGTGAAGTATTTACCTATATTTGTTTTTGTCACAAGTATTAATTGTGAAAGAGAATATGCATTTTACAACGTATTCTTTTCAGACTGAAAATTCGTCAACCATTTAAAAGGGATCATCAATATTTAGAAAGTCCGTGGTATTGTGCAACACCTCGTGAAGAATACGATTGGATAGTCGATATAGTAAAACGTTATACGAAAGCAACGGAGTAAGTTTAACAAAGTTTTTGTTTTTTCCTCCTTTATTGGATCTTATTGTAATTCATTTATTCTTTTTTGTTTGTTTAAGGTTTGTTGAGTTGTTAAACAAATTTTCCAATAGAACTTACATAATAGTAAGTTTCTTTGCGATGGTGATCGTTATATTTGATTTTCTTTATGTAAGTAAAAGATGCTTGCAATAAGTGACATATGTGTAAGTGAAGTAGGTTGCTATTTATTCAATCGGTATTTTACACATTTTTAATTAGTATTATAAATAAATGGTCACTATTTATAACAAAAAATATCAGTAGATAATATAAGCGATCTATGATATATAATATCGATGATGCATCTCTAACAAAATTAATTATTTATACTGATCACAATATTCATATATACTGAACTACTTGTGCTGTTTATTCGATCAGTCTTATAAATATTTTAAATTAATTTTTATAATAAAAAATTCAGTACGTAAATAATGTTAATTGTCAATATTACACCGATTAATACAAAAACTGTCAGTATTTTAATTACAATATTTGTAAATATCATAATTTGTAACCCTGACGAAATACTAATGCAACCCTGCAAATCTATATTAATTATTTATACCGATCATATAATATTCATAAATACTGAGCGTTGATATTACAAAATACTTACCATTAATTGTTTTTGCAAATGTTAATTATGTATCGTTTAAAAATTATTATAGAAATTTTTCTTTTCTTCTTTTATATGAATTATACCACATAGTTTTCTTTCAGATGTTTCAATTATCGGAGATGTTGCATAATGCATTAGAAACAATAGATTGTTGCATTATTATTGTTGGCACAATTGTGACTTTATATCTTAATTTTTACGTCGGACAAAAGCTGTTGGATCATGGCAATGCAATTTTTGAAGAATTGTAGGTTTCTATAAAGCTTCGTCACTCCGATTACTTATTTATCCAATATGAATAGCTGAATAATAATCTTATTCAAAAGGTTGCCCAATTAGTAAATCATTAATTATTTTTTATAGAAAAAGATTCAAGAATTTTGTTCTTTTCTTTTTTACACAGACGTCAAGTTCCGTTTAATAATTTTTCCGTAAAAACACAAAAAATGCTGTTATTCGTTATTGCAAGAAGCACGAAACCATGCGTGCTTTCAATAGGAGGTATGTTCGTCTCGTCGCATGAAGTATTTTCTATGGTAAGTAAAATTAAATACTCGATGTTCGAAGCTATTTGATAACGTCAAATCTGTTCTTTTAGTTAATACAAAAAGCATTGTCTTTTGCTACTGTGTATTATAGTATTCAATGAATACAATGAAGTTGTATCTATTAAATAAGATGATGATAATTATGATTGAAATATGCATTATCTATGATGAGTATTAATTTTTTGACGTATTCGTTCTTTCAATCATAGATACTTTTTATTCTAGACTATGTTCACTTTATATCGTTATTCTACTTTTTGTCATAAGCATAGAAAATTTGACAAATTGTGTATCCGATAAAGTTATCTAAAAATATACTTTACTGTCATATAGGTATTTGCTTTTCTGACACATCCCGTTCCTACTTACATTAGTACACCGTCTCCGGATTCTCAATAGTTTACGCAAACAATTAATTCAGACAGAATTCATCAATTTTTTTTTTTATTTCGATGAACAAGGTTTCACTTTAAAGATAAAGGTTTAAACCTTCATTGTTCATCAAAATCGGTCAAGAATTACGTCTAGATTCATTATTGGGGTGAATTCCAAAATGTTGTTGTTTTTGTTGTTCTCGAAATTTTTCGTATATTCACTACTGATTTTTATATGCACATTTAAGTGACGTGTGTTTTGTTTCGGTGAACTAGCCGATTGTTTGCTTGTTTTTTTTATTTTTTCTTATCTATACTAGATATTTAGTATCATAATCAATTATTAATTATTATTTTTGACAAAATAATTGATAAAATCTTGTTTTTTTTATGTTATTATATGTACCAATTATATTATAATTATTATCAACGATACTGTGCATGATTTTGAAAATTGAAAGTTGTAAGCACAGAATCCGGTTTCTGATTGTTGTAATAACTATTAACGTATCATCAATAACATTACATTAGGTAAATTTATCTGTTCTAAATGTGCACGTGATTATTATTATTTTTATTATAGCCATTTAATCAGCGCACTTATCTTTTTTTTTTTTAATCAAAAGATAATATGTAATCAGATATTTAGTAATTTAGTAAAGAAATGTCATTGAATTCTATTTAATAAACAGAAAAGTATTATCAGTATCGTATTAGGTATCTATTTATAAAATATTTTTTCTTTTGTTTTTATTTAATACAATTTTTTATAAATATTAATGTTCGATATTTATTTCATTCGTATCCTTTTTTTAAAAATTAAATAATTTTTTGTAAGAATTTACGATTAGAGATTATAAAAAATAATACAAAAAGAAAGAATTTACATGCTTTATCGATATAAAGTAAATATTTTGCTAATAAAAAATAAATATTTAACAATACTGACATCATTAATTAATTGATGTATCAGTTAGATCACAAATAATGATGCAATTTTCAATATAGAATACTATATAGTATATGGACATTACATTCCTCCATACTATATATTTTTAAAAATATTCTTTTTTAAGTATACCTTACGTTAATAGCAATTCTATTATTTCAGTTAATACAAAAACCATTCTTTTATTACGATGTATTTACAGTATCCACGTTGTAAACTTATATTATCTTTGAACAATACAAATTATGATATTTATTAATCAAATAATATAACTTATTTGACTTAAATTATGAAAATAATATAATCAAAAAAATAAAAAATAAAAATTAGATTTTAATCAAATTTAGATATATTTAAAAAAAAGAGCTCTTCATTTCTTCTTAAAGAAATACAAATATACTCACTTGTGACAATTGTAAATAATATCATGTATATCTTGCATCAAAATTTTATTCCATTCTCTTGTAATTATGGTTGATATTTAATTAATCGATTCATTCCAATATTTCTCGAGAAAAAAATCTTCGTTTTGTATATTTGTACGATTTTCTTTTTTCACAATTATGAAAAACACGACGGATCGTGTAATTCGTCGGTAAAGTCTTTTACTACACTGTTTATTTAGACACATGCTGCTCCTTCTTAAGCGAGTGTCCTTTACGATTGTCGGATGCCTAATGAAAACGTATGCAATCGATCGAGCCTTCTGCGCATGTCTCTCCCAACTAAAAGTCTAAGGTGTAGTCATCCTCTTTTTAATCATTTGGGTTATATCACCTGTTGTTTCTGTACATACACTAGAATTTATCATACTTCTGAGTATTCGATACTATAATTTTCAAAAAGAAAAAGAAGTATCGTGAGGATGATTATTAGAACGTTACATTCTATGGGTTCCAATACTTATGGGGAACTTTTTTATGTGTTAATATTTTATAAAGCGTTATACCTACTCCAATAGATGTCAATTGGAATGCGTAATGAAGAAGCAATGTCAAGTTTCTTCTTTATTTCGTTTCAGTGAACGCAAGAAACACTGATTAAAAATGTCTCTGAGAGGTCTAGCATACTTTGAACAACATTTTCTTCTTTCTAATCGATTATTGCAATTTTTAATACGAATACGTCCCGAGCAAAGTACGAACGATCAGTTGTTTTTGTTTTGTGCCGTAACCATTTGCGTATCGCCAATGATACTACATCAGGTAAATTTATCCATCATCGATTTGAACGAGATTATTATTTATTATTAATTATAACGTTAAATAAATACGTGATTAGAAATTTAACGAAGAAATTCTTCATTGAATACAAAGATGGAATTGTCAATATCGTATCAATTAAGATTTTTTTAGGGCTTATTTTTATTCTTCTTTTTAATTTTGTTTTCTTTTATTTCTTATTCGGTAAATATTTTTAAAAAATTTAATATTTAAATGTTTCGTGCCAAGTATGTTCAATTCCAAAACGCGTGAACGAATCACAATTATTAACGTCATCTCGTCTGAGATCTTAAATTTGTTTATGATTTATTTCGGATTGATGGTGGTTATTCGAAAAAAAAAACATGAGATCTTAATTTTATCCGACAAATTCATTTAAACATTTATATTAAGAATGCAATTAATATATACTTTTCCATAATATAAATAGCCTGCTATTTATAAGATTAGTATTTTTCAACATTTTTAATTATTCTCAATATATAATAAATTATGAATATTTATAATGAAATATCAGTAGGTATTATAAGTGGTCAGTAATACACCATTGCAAATTACTGAAAAAAATTATCAGTATTTATATTAAAGTATTTGTATATATAATAATCTATTAGTATTTTAAAATGAAATTTTCAAAATGAAATGTAAAATTGAATACTTTAAATATTCATTATTATCTGCATTTTCCCCCCTCAGAACTAATTAATTTTTTATTAATTAATTTTTACAACTTAGTGAAAAAGATTCAAGTAACCGATCTAACCTCCCTCCCGACACCTCTTCTAACTCGTTCATTTTCATTTGTCACACTGTATAATTTCTAAAGAGTATCGAAGACGATCAGTAGAAATAAATAATTAAGTAAATATTGAAGAATGTTAAGAGAATTCATATATATTATATAATGTATTAAATCGACCAATAAATAATGTCGTTATTTTTCATATCACTATTTATGTCAGTGTATCTTAACTTATTAGATTGAATTAAACTTTCAATTTGCCGCGAAATGCTATCTGTTGCGTTACGTCAAAGCGTACAAAGTTAAAATTAATTCGTAAGAGAAAGTTCTCGTAGAACTGTAGTTCGTAAATACAGGCCAACCTTTGAAACAATATACAGTGACATCAGTTTCTATCTGATTCTTACAAATTTTATATTAATATTTTTTATATTAATTAATTATCTAATATTAATGTTTTATATTAATATTAGATTTAAATTGAGAAACGTTGATTCACATGATCTCAGTGTCTCTATATTAATTATTTATAAGAAACAATATTTACTTATTATACGTAATGTTTCGAATTATATTTAACAATATATTCCAGTTTTATCAGCTTTTCGCGTCGGACTTTAATCTGCAATCGGCTATAAGAGTGCTGCAAACAATGGTTTCTGGTCTATTTATCATCTATTGTTATTTTAGCGTTTACTTTAGTTTACTAACAGTTCGTATTAATTTTTTCATCTTACTATACCTCTTGTGTTTAGTAAAAAAAAAAAAAAAAGGAAATTACTTGATTACGGGAAAAAATATCTCATTTTAAGGTGAAATTATTGTACGTTCATTTTAAATTTGATTACGAAGTGTTGTCGGATGAAGAGGAATTAAACATTATGAAAAAGTACACGAACCGAAGCAAATTATATGTGTATCTTATAGTGGGTAAGCGCACAAAAAAGGAAAGAAAAAAAGAATAAAGAATTTCATGTAAAAAATAATGATAATTAATATACGATATTTCAATGATATAAACATCTTCTCGTATTGTTACAGTTCTCATCGTTCTCTATGTTATTTCAATAACGTTTCCAAGTATAATAAACGTTTTTATCTATATTTTTGGGACATCGGATGATATTAGTTTAACATTACCTTTTCCTGTAAATAATGTTTTAAATGCGGGATTGGTATATTACAGTTTGCTAATTTATCAAATAATAGCGCTCTTTATAGTAGGAATAATAGGAAGTGTGTGTTACTCATTGTATTGGGTATTAATACAACACGTGTGTGGTCAGTTTAGCGTTATAATGTAAGTACGTATTTTATTTGAAAGATTTACTTGCTTTTATGTTAAATAATATCTATCGGATTGGATAATAATTGCTTTTAAAAGTATTGATATAAAAAATAATAGGTATAAAATATAATAAATTTGAAACATTGCATGATCTATAACAATAATTCACGATTAATTCGATATTATGTATGTAAACGTAAATATTGTTTTGTTTGTGTTTGTTTCAGTTTTGTTCTGTTTTTTTTTATTTACGTTTTTTTACAACACGTTCATTGCAGGTGGAAAATACGTCGACCGTTTAAAAAGGATAAAAAGCATGTAGAAAATGATCAATGTAATACAACACTACAGAAAGAATGGGATTGGATGATCGATATAATCAAGTGTTATACGAGAATTACGGAGTTAGTGAGAACGAATATTTTTATGAAATTAATTTTTTAAATGTTTCTTTTTTATTCTTCCTCTTATTCTTTTTCAAAGAATTTCAACAAAAAATTAAGAACAATATGGTGAATATATGAAATATGAGAAATATGTATAAGAAAATTCATAGTTGAAAGAATATCATTAAAAAAATGTCTATTTTACAATTAAAGTCTTATATTTAAATTTCTATTTTAGAATTAAATTTTATTAAATTTTACATTAGCACAAGAAGACCTTTGCAATATATTAAATACGTTCCTTCATTATATATTATGATAATAATTCTTTTTTTCATTTTCTGTTCAAGACTCATTGATTTGATAAACGATTATTGCAAGATGAATTACTTAATTGGAATTTCTATTTCAATGATTCTCGTTTTCTTCAATTTTTTATATGTGAGTAATACGTTTGTCATAAGTACAACACAATTATTTGCATATATTTTCTCATTAATATTCAATTATTATCTTATTTTTAATTTTTAATTTTTAATGATTTTTTTACTTTCAGATATTTCAATTATCTGTAGTATTGCAAAGTACAAGCGAAACAATCAAATATGTCATTTACATGACTACATCAGTTTCTACCATTTATATTAGTTTCTACGTTGGACAATTGCTTATGGATCACAACAATGACGCTTTCATGGAATTGTAAGATTGCTATATATATATAACTTAATGCTATATTCAATTGAATCAATTTAAAACATGCTCTTATAAAGAAGTCATTAATTGTCAATGTGAGAAAGAAACCGAAATATATTATTTCGCAGGTGTCAAATTCCATTCTATACATTATCCATAAAAACTCAAAAATTGCTATTATTATTATTAATAAGAAGTATCAAACCAAGTACGATTTCAATCGGTGGTATATTTGTAGCATCGCACGAAGTTTTCGTGGGAGTAAGCAAAATGCTGTTTTCAATCATCTTCAAATATTCTTTATATTAACGAGAATTCCATAATTCCAGTTAATACAAAAAGCATTTTCTTTTGCTACGGTTTATTACAGCATGTTATAAACCAGAACGACTTACGACAATGGAAATACGAGATCAATTATTACATGCTGAAAAGATTCTATTTTTTTTTCCAAGAAGAATATAAACATACTAAAAATGAATTAGATATGATAATAGTCATAAGTAGTAAAGTGTATATTGCTTATCAATATTTCCATCGAATTCTTTTAGTCGTATTGACATTTCAATCACCATATCTATATTTTCTCGAAAAAAAGAAATGCATTTTATATATTTGCACAATACTTTTTCATTTATGTTACACATATAATACATACTTACGTTAGATATGAGGAGTTACGTTATCGAGTAAAAACCGACAAAACTATGTTTACTTTGACATGTGCTGCTCTTTATTAAGCCAGCGTACTTTACGGCAGTTAGACGCCGACTGAGAAGGGTTGCTATCGAACGACGCTACTGCGCATGTCTCTCAAATTGCGAATACTAAGTCATAGAGCACCCCTCTTTTTAATCGTTGGGAACTACTACTTGTTTTCATTCTTTATACTATTTCCGAGTGTTCGATATTACAATTTTCGAAAGGGGAGTAATATTCGAACGTCATGTACTATAGGTTCAATAATTATTCTATTTTTTTCGTATTAATATTTAATAAAGCGTTATAGCTACTATAATAGACGGCAATTATAAGGCACAACGAAGAAAAAGGGTGTAGTTTATTTAAGTCTTTTTGGTGAAACGCAAGGCACTTCAAAATGTTCCCAAGAAGTCTTAGTTACTATGAACAGCATTTTCTCTTTTCAAATAGATTAGTCTTATCTGTTCTTGGATTAAGTTCCCGTGATCAGTTCTTCATACTTTGTGCGATAATTGCTTATTTATTTCCACTGATAGTGCATCAGGTAAATCTATTTGTCTTAAATGTAAGGGCGGTATTGACTTAATATGTTTCTCGTAGTTAATATATCACAGTAAGTAATATTTTTAAAATGGTACATGTGTGAATAGAAATTTTGTTAGTAATACTATAGTTCGTTATTTATTATATTTGGGAAAGATTTCATTTCAATATCGCGTAATATTCTGCTATTTTTGTTTCTTTTTCGATAAACTTTTTTATGCAAATTAATATTTAATATTCGAAGCATTTATTATTACATGTTTAATTTTATTTTAAACATAAATTGATTTCTGTTATTTAATTTGGAAGATAGTGTGAAAAATCCGTTTTAAGCAAACGATCACTTTAATCTTTTCTCTTAGTTAGTTTCATTCTATAATATCTTAGAAGTATCTTTGAAAAAAATAAAAAATAAGATTTATAAAGTTTTTTGTCTACTATATTAAATTTTGTAACAATCATAAAAGAAAGTATTCAGTTCAGTAAAATAATTTATTGATTTGCCATGAAATTATTTTCGTAATTTTCAGTAAATTAGACCACTCATTGTGAGTCGATTACTACTGTTTCTTCTAATAGCTATTTTTATAAGATGAGATATTAATTATAACGTCAGATTTCAAAAGAATTCCACAATTTTAGTTTTACCAGCTTTACACGACAGACAAGAAGTTGCAACCCTCTATCAAAGTATTTGAGTCAATGGTACCTTGTTTATATATTATTTATTGTTATATCACCGTTTACTTTAGTTTAACGACGGTTCGTATTATTGTTCCAGCATTAATTTTCATTCTTCTCAAATATGTCAATTTACAAGAAAGCGTGTTTATTTTTCAGATCAAATTATTACTTGCTCATATCAGATCTGATTATGAGTTCCTGAGGAATGAAATGGAACTAAACATTATGGAAGAGTACACGAATAAGAGCAAATTATATGTGTATGTTCTCGTTGGTAGGTCAAATAAAGTGTGTTCATACAGTAGTAAAATTATATTGCAAATATTCATCTTTTTGTGTTGTTACAGTTCTCTTCTACCTCTATTTTATTTCAATAACGTTTCCAAGTATTTTGAGTGTTTTCTTATACATTTTTGGAAACTCTGGCGACATTCATTTAACATTACCTTTTTATGTTGATAGTGTTTTACAGGCAGGGTCGCTATATTATAGTTTACTTATTTATCAAGTAATAGCAATCTTTATTGTAATAACAATAGGGATTACTATTTATTCGTTGTATTGGACATTAATCCAGCACGCATGTGCTCAATTGCATGTTATAGTGTACGGGAAAGTATTATCGTTTTTATCTTAAATTATATTTCTTGGTTAATAATAATATGGCTTGGTTTTTAATTTCTTCATTGGAAGTTTTAGTGGATAATAGTAATATAGTTTAATTTATGACCGTAAGCGTTATTTACCGTGTTAATTGTAGAATGAATATACGTGAACCATTTAATAATGATTATAATCATGTACAAAATGAATGGTGTGTTACAACACCTCAGGAAGAAACGAAATGGATGGTCCACATAATTAAGTTTTATTTAAGAATCACGAAGTAAGTCCGAAATAAATTTTTTGTGAAATAAGTTATTTTAGTTATTCAATTTATCGCTATAGCATGACATACAAAATTTGTTTCAATCGTCAACATCGTTTTAAGTATTCCAACGCATTTTTTATTTAAGCTGCATGTGCCATTCGTAAAGAAATTTGTGTTATTTTTAAAACTGCTGCTATTTTTTAATTTAAATTTGGATCAAGTTGGAATTTCTCGAGTATTTTTGAAACGTGTAATTTAAATTTTGATGGTATTTTTAAATTATTCTGTTCGATCATTATTGCTCTTGAATTATTAATATAATATTTTTTTAAGTATTTTATAAAATATATGTGCAGAAAACATATACGAAAATATTTTGCAAACATTGAAAAAAATATGAAAAACATCAAAAATTAAAACTAAGCATAATAATAAATAATTCTTCTCATTCTTTTTATCAGACAATAAATTTCTTTCTGAGTTTCATATGTTTAGCTATTTTCTTTAAAAATATGCATTAGCTTGAACACTTAGAGTAAGCATACCTAAATTACGTATTAACACAATCAATTTCCATTTTTTTCTTTTCAAGGTTTGTTCATTTATTGAATAATTTGTCCAAGATGATTTACTTAATCGCAGTTTTTATTTCGATACTGCTTATTTTCTTCAATTTCGTATATGTAAGTAATATCTTTGAAATATTTACTAATTATTTATTTAAAATTTCATATGATTTATTATAATTTATACTTCAGTATTAATCATTTAATTTTTTTGAATATATTTCATTATTACTTTAATCAATTTCTTTATATATATATGTATATATATGTATGTATGTGTGTATATATATATGGCTTTTCAGATCTTTCAATTATCTACCATATTTCGAAGTACGCGCCAAACAATCGAATGCTGCATTTATTTGACCGCATTTGTATTTATTATATACATTAGTTTTTACATTGGACAATTACTCATTCATCATAGCAATGAAGTTTTCAAAGAATTGTAAGATTACTTTATAGACGACTGGAATAATGAGCTCAATTTAATTAATTAGTAACATATTCTAGTAAACAATTTATCATATATTTTATGCGAATAAAAAAATATTTTTCTATCCTGCAGGTGTAGTATTCCATTCTACACGTTTTCTATAAAAACTCAAAAGCTGTTACTACTTTTATTAATGAGAAGCATGAAACCGATAGAGCTTTCAATCGGTGGTGTATTTGTCGTGTCGCACGAAGTTTTTGCAGGAGTAAGTAGCATTCTATACTTTATGTTCTTTCTGAGAATTATTATTTACGTTAAAAGCAAATCAATTATTCCAGATAGTACAAAAAGCATATTCGTTCACTGCAGTTTATTATAGTAAGTTCAAAACTTAAACTATCTTGCGATGATAAAAATATTAGTCCTATTATTTTATGACGGAGATTTCACTTCTGCCTAAAATGAATGAAATATTCTCACTTGTATTAGTTGTGATGAAAGTTTTAAAAAGTAAAGTGTATATAGCGTATCAAATTTTCCCTCTTTTTTCTTCTGATGGTAATATTTTGTTTCTTTTAATTTACATTTCAATCTTTCTATCCAAATCTCTTCGAAAAAAGAAGCCATGCACATGGTTAATTTGTACAATACTTTTTCATTTATGTTACGCTTATAATACGCACTTAAGATAGATACGAGGAGTTACGTTATCGAGTAAAAACCGACAAAACTATGTTTACTTTGACACGTGTTGCTCTTTATTAAGCCAGCGTACTTTACGGCAGTTAGACGCCGACTGAGAAGGGTTGCTATCGAACGACGCTACTGCGCATGTCTCTCAAATTGCGAATACTAAGTCATAGAGCACCCCTCTTTTTAATCGTTGGGAACAACTACCTTTTTTCATTCTTTATACTATCTCCGAGTGTTCGATATTACAATTTTCGAAAGGGGAGTAATATTCGAACGTTATGTACTATAGGTTCGATAATTATGCTATTTTTTTCGTATTAATATTTAATAAAGCGTTATAGCTACTATAATAGCCGGCAATTATAAGGCACAACGAAGAAAAAGGGTATAGTTTATTCGTCGATTGTTTTCAGTGCACGCAGGACATTTTACTATGTTACCAAGAAGTTTTAGTTACTATGAACGGCATTTTCTCTTTTCAAATCGATATGTACAATTTTTTCTGGGATTCCGTCCCAACCAAAGCTCAGGTGATGCGTTGTTGGTATGTTGTGCGGTAATTGCATATATACTACCGCTGATAGTGTATCAGGTAAATTCGTCTATCCTAATTGTATTGTGATTATAGAAGTTTATATATTACAGGAGTTAATCTTTTTAAAATGACATGTGTATGGATAGTAATTTTGAAAGCAATGCGGGTATATGTTATTTATTATATTTGTGTAAATTTTCATAATAGCACTTCATTATATTCTGCTATTTTGATTTCTTCTTCCATAAATATCCTTATGTATATTAATATTTAATATATGAAACATTTATTATTTCATACTTAATCATATTCTAAACAGAAATTGTTTTGAAATGTCTTCTTAAAACATTCAGTGAAAAATCTGGGATAAACAATCAATCTTTTCTATCGGTTGGTTAAATTGTACCTTCTTATTGAAGTAGAATATCCTTAATATATTTATAAAATATAATTTAAATATTTTATTCCTACAGTAGTAAATTTTGTGTCAGTCATTAACAATACAGTATCTAGTTCATTTAAATGCAATGAGTTTTTCTATAATTATTTTCGTATTTTTCATGAAACTTCACAACTCATTTGATGTCGCTTATTTCTATTTATTAGTTACTTTTCTAAAATTAAACATCTATTATGTGCTGCCAAATTTCATAATAAATTCATAATTACAGTTTTATCAGCTCTACACGATAGAGAGGAACCTGCAATCGACTATAAATATATTAAAGTCAATGGTACCTATTTTATGTGTTCTTTACTGTTATATTACTGCTCATTTTAATTTAACGACGGTTCGTATAGGTGTTCTAGCATTAATTCTCGTAATTCTCAAACAAATTTATAAACGCAAAATTGTATTTAATTTTAAGATTAAACTATTATTGTGTCATATCAGACTTGATTACGAACTTGTGAAGGATCAGGAGGAACTAAACGTTATGTTAAAATACACGAACCGGAGCAAATTATACATGTATTTACTCGCGGGTAGGTCCAATATAATAAACCCAAGCAATAGTAAAATGATATGTGAAATACGCATTTTCTTGTATTGTTACAGTTCTCCTCTACCTTTATTTTATTTCCATTATTTCTCCAAGTATTTTAAATGTAATCCTGTATACTTCCGGATGGGACGATATTCATTTAACATTACCTTCTGGCGTTCATAATGTTTTACATGCAGGATTGCTATATTATAGTTTACTTATTTACCAAATAATAGGTGCCTTCATTGTAATAACCATAGGGCTTATTTTTTATTCATTGTATTGGACACTTTTGCAGCACGCATATGCTCAATTCTATATTATAATGTACGTGTTATTTCAGAAAGAATTCTTATATTTAATTAAATCCAATAATATATGTCGGATTATTAAATCAGTAACGTAAGAATTTCTATTAAAATCTATTAACGCTGTACATTTAGACAAAGAATTTTCTGGATAATTAAATTTTGGGACTAAATATTATTGTACATGTTCATTGCAGAAAGAAGATACGCCAACCATTCAGGTGTGATAAGCGACACACACAAAATGCTTTGTGTAGTAGAACACCTCAGGAAGAGTTGGATTGGATGATCGATATAATTAAGTCTCATAAAAGAGTCACAAAGTTCGTGCAATAATTTTTTCGTGAAATAATTTTTTTTGAAATTAATTTTTTAAACTTTTATTTACTTCGTATTTTTCTTAGGAAATTTCTTCAAACATTTAATAAGCTAAATCAAATATTTTATAATATTTACGTCAAATGTATATAATAAATCAGTATACTTTTTTTATATATTCTTCAAAAACAATATGAAGATTTCATGTAGTATGAAATCTATATATAAAAAAATATGTAGTTGTAAGAAAATTAGTATGAAAGAAATTTTTGTCTTCTATAAGTTGCACAATTTTTATTACTTTCTTCGGAAAATATGCATAAGTGTGTACTTTCAAATCATATTTTAAATACATGTTTTCTATCGTGTATTATCAGAATGAATTTGTTCTTTTTGGTTTAAGGTTTGTGTATTTGATAAATGAACTGTGCGAAATGATTTTTTTAGTTGCAATTTTCGTTGCGGTGTTACTCTTTTTTTTTCATTTCTTATATGTAAGTAATATTTTTGATATCTTTCATATGTAATCATAAATGTTATATGTTCATTGCCTTATTTACTTTGAAATTGATCCAATACGATTATTTATTTTTGAGCATGATTAGTTATATTTTAAATTTATGTGTTGTAACATATTTTTTTCATAAATATTTAATTATTCTTAAATTTCATTTCAGATTTTCCAATTATTTAGCGAAATGTTAAAAACAAGTGAAGCAATAGAAGGTTTCATTTATCTGATCACATTACTGTTTATTATGTATATTAACTTTTATATGGGACAATTGCTTGTTAATCATAGCAATGCGGCTTTCTCAGAATTGTAAGATACTACACATACACACATACACACACATTTATCGACATATATAACCGAATATAATGTTGAACATAATTAGTTAAGAAAGGGTTCTAAAATACGTAAGATATTAATTATTTGAATTTAAAAGTAAATATTTTTATTGCAGGTGCAGTATTCCAATTTATGTTCTTTCCATAGAAACTCAAAAGCTGTTGTTATTCTTACTAACAAGAAGCATCAAGCCGTGCGAACTTTCTATCGTTGGTGTATTCGTAGTATCGCACAAAGTTTTAGCTGCAGTGAGCAATTAGTTAATTAGATTATTCAAAAATGATTCAAACTTCTTAACAACGGACATATTATTTCAGATAATACAAAAAGCATTTTCTTACGCTATGGTATATTATAGTTTGTTGTACAAGTGAACAATTTTGGTATGATTAAAACATGATATCTGTTAATCGCTGTCGGCCATTTTTCTTCAGAAATGAACATAAGAATACAAGAAAAATACAAAATATTCATTTGTATGAAATATAATAGCAATAAATATTGCAGTATAATGTATATTGAACTTTAAAATTTTCTATTTGCCCCTTTATTTATGAAAATGATATTTCTATACAAATAAGTTTTTTCGAAATATTTGTTCTCCACATATATTCAATTAAGTTTCCGTTTTAAATATTCAACATATCACTTCGTGGCTGAAGTTGACTACACGATTTAAATGAATGCATGCTGTTCTTTCTTTTATTTGAAGTAAAACAACTTATAGCGGGTAAATTTTTCTTTAAATATAATTGTAAACACCATATATTTTTATATTGCTCTCGCAATATTTGCTGGTATTTGCAATTTGTAGTTTATCACAATAAAGTTCGCAAGTATTTTAATGCCTTCCTATATATTGTTCAGATATTATATAACTTATTATATATATATATATATATATATATATATATATATATATATATATATATATATATGTATAATGATAGCACTTTTCGAAGTATCAATAATCTGTGTCATTGATTTAATTACGTATCGTTACAGCAAATTCTAACTTAATTTCTTTCTATTAAGACTCAAAAGTTTATACTTATCGTGGTATGAAGTAAGAAATTTTCTGTATTAAATATATAAAGTCTATTATAAAGTCTATATTAAATATTAAAGTCTTTAAAGTATTAAAGTCTCAAGAAATTTTACTTAAATGAGTAGCAAAAAATTATCTATGTTTATAATAATACGTAGGATGTGTAACATGCTAGTTTCAATTCTCTCGAGATATTTTTATATTAATTGCAAATCTTTTTTACTTTGAATAATCCGAAAGTATATCAATTTTAAATGGTATATTATTGTACGCTGCAAATGATATAACAATTCCACAATGAAAGTATAAAATTTATCATCATATATAGATGATTATATTCCATACTAAAAAAATGTACTCACTTCTTTGAATTGTAGGAACCATCTAATACATTAACGATTACCTATAGTAACTCGTAAATATTTTTTCATTTATATTACACTTATAATGCACACTTATGCTACATATGACTGGTCAGATTATCGATTTCACCGACAAAACTATGTTTTGTGCTGCTCCTTCTTAAGCGAGCGTTCTTTACGGTGGTTAAATGCCGACTGAGAAGGGTTGCTATCGAGCGACGCTTCTGCGATTGTCTCTCGAATTGCAAAGAGTAAGCTATAGAGCACCCTCTCTTTTTAATCGTTGGGAACTACCACCTGTTTTCATATTTTATCGTATTTCCGAGTGTTCGATATTACTATGTTTGAAAGGGGAATAATATTCAAACGGTACGTTCTATTGGTTCAATAATTATTCTACTTTTATTGTGTTAATATTTAACAAAGCGTTGTACTTACTGTAATCGACGGCAATTTGAATGTAAAACAAAGAAGGGTAGAGTTTATCGATCAATACTTTTCAGTAAATGTTAGTCACTTTATAATGTTACGAAGAAGTCTTAGGTACTATGAACTGCATTTCCTCTTTTCAAATCGATTTGTATAATTTGTTCTGGGATTCTGTCCCAACCAAAGCTCAGGTGATGCGTTGTTGGTATGTTGTGCGGTATTGCATTTCTGCTACCACTAATAGTGTATCAGGTAGACGTGTCTATCCTAATGGTATAGAAGATAATATTATAGAAGATAATATGATTATAGAAGATAATATATTATCGTACTTAATCTTTTCAAAGTGACCTGTGTTTGAAGAGTTATTTTGATGCTAGTGTATGTTAATTATAGTGTAGTGTATGTTAATGCTAGTGTATGAAATGCTAGTGTATGTTATTAATTATATTCGTGTAAATTTTCATGATTTATATTTTTCTATCTATATTTCTTATTTGCAAAAAGTCTTTAGATATATTAATATTTAATATCGAAAATATTTATTATTTCATACTCGATCTCATTTTGAACACAAATTGTTTTTTATATGTTTTTTTTTTTTTTTTAAACATTCTGTGAAAAATGCGAATTAACAATCAATTACTTCAATCTTTTCTATCAGTTGGATAATTGTATCTTCCTCTTGAAGTACAATATCTTTAATGCAAATAAAAAATAAGATTTAAAAAGATTTTTTTCCTGCTGTCGTAAATTTTGTGTCAGTCATAATGAATTAAGTATTCAGTAAAATAATATATTCAGTTAGCTAATAATAATTTCATATTTTTTAGTAAACTACTTAACTCATTGACTGTCTGACTATTCCTATTTATTCATTATTTTTTATAAAATTAAACATTAATTAGATGTCGTCAGATTGCAAATGAATATCATAATTACAGTTTTATCAGCTCTATACGAAAGATAAGAATCTGCAATTGGTATAATAGTATTCAAATCAATGATACCTGCCTATGTATGTTCTCTATTCTTATATTACTGATTACATAAATCTAACAAAGGTTCGTATAGTAGTGCTAACACAAATTTTCGTATTCCTCACACGTAATTATTTACATAAAAGAGTTGTAATTTTCAGATTAAACTATTATTGTGTCATGTCAAACTTGAATACGAACATGTGAAGGATCAGGAGGAACTAAACGTTATGGTAAAATACACGAACCGGAGCAAATTATACATGTATTTACTCGCGGGTAGGTCCAATATAATAAAGACAAGCAATAGTAAAATGATATTGGAAATACGAATTTTCTTGTATTGTTACAGTTCTCCTCTACCTTTATTTTATTTCCATTATTTCTCCAAGTATTTTAAATGTAATCCTGTATACTTCCGGATGGGACGATATTCATTTAACATTACCTTCTGGCGTTCATAATGTTTTACATGCAGGATTGCTATATTATAGTTTACTTATTTACCAAATAATAGGTGCCTTCATTGTAATAACCATAGGGCTTCTTTTTTATTCATTGTATTGGACACTTTTGCCGCACGCATATGCTCAATTCTATATTATAATGTACGTGTTATTTCAGAAAAAATACTTATATTTAATTAAATCCAATAATATATGTTGGATTATTAAATAAGCAACGTAAGAATTTCTATTAAAATCTATTAACGCTGTTCATTTAGACAAAGAATTTTCTGGATAATTAAATTTTGGGACTAAATATTATTGTACATGTTCATTGCAGAAAGAAGATACGCCAACCATTCAGGTGTGATAAGCGACACACACAAAATGCTTTGTGTAGTAGAACACCTCAGGAAGAGTTGGATTGGATGATCGATATAATTAAGTCTCATAAAAGAGTCACAAAGTTCGTGCAATAATTTTTTCGTGAAATAATTTTTTTTGAAATTAATTTTTTAAACTTTTATTTACTTCGTATTTTTCTTAGGAAATTTCTTCAAACATTTAATAAGCTAAATCAAATATTTTATAATATTTACGTCAAATGTATATAATAAATCAGTATACTTTTTTTATATATTCTTCAAAAACAATATGAAGATTTCATGTAGTATGAAATCTATATATAAAAAAATATGTAGTTGTAAGAATATTAGTATGAAAGAAATTTTTGTCTTCTATAAGTTGCACAATTTTTATTACTTTCTTCTGAAAATATGCATAAATGTGTACTTTCAAATCATATTGAAACATATTTCAGCAAATTTTAGTTTATTTTCTTACTACGAAGATTTAAATCTTGTTAGTGATGGTAGTATGAAGCCAGAAATTTTCTTTCTTAGAAATTTCAGATTGTCTCAAGAAATTTTTGCAGAAATGAGTAGCTATAAATTATCTATGTTTAAAATATTACGTATGATGTGCAGCGTGTTAGTATAAATTCTTTCAAGAAATTTTTATATTAATTGCAATTTTTTTTATCTTAAATAATCCGAAAAATATTTCTATTTGCAATGTTATGTTGTTGTATTCCACAAATGATATAATAATACCACGATGAAAATATAAAATTTTATATTATATATTGATGATTTCATTTCTTCCAAGAAAAATGACACGTGCTCACTTCTTTGAATAATAGGTTTTATCTTTAACATTAACAACTACCTATTGTGAATCCAAATTTCGTTGATTTCATAACTCTTATTAACAATCTTCTTCATCAACCTAATGACTGTATAATTATAAGTACTGAATTTATTTATGTTGGAAAAAAATTTTTCGTATTATGAATAAAGTCAGTTACACTACATTCATTGTTATATCGATCAGTTTTCTTATCACTTACTATTCTCTTCCAGGTACCTGTACTGTAACATCATCGGACAATGATTGACAAGGGCTATGGTAAACAAACGTGCAAACGTTACTGCGCATATCATTGAAAATTCAAACTCGAAGGTCTGAATCACCTCGCTTAATAGTTGAAAACATCCATCTATTTTCATATTTACGTGTACTTCATATGTATCTTAAAGGGTGCGATGGCACAATAGTCTATAGAAAAAATATAATACATTTAGAATATTCGATACTTTGATTGTCAAGTCTTAACGTTATTTTCTATTGATTCATTAATTATGATCATAATTTACATATGGTTTTATAAATAGTGCTACTGGCAATAGCAGTAATTTGAATGCGCTATGAAGAAGACTTACCAACTATATTATTTATTTCGTTTCAGTTAATGTCAATATATCATGATGTCTCAAAGAGGTCTAATACACTTAGAGCAGCATTTCTTTTTTTCAAATCGGCTAGTTCAATTTTTTTTAGGGCTGCATCCCTATCAAAACTCGTATAATCGGATGTTCGTATTTTATGTGGTGATGGTTCACGCATTACCATTGATAGTGCATCAGGTAAATGTATCTGTCTTAAATATATAGGCGATTGTTTCATTATGATTTTAATATGTAATATATTACTGTAGTTTTTTTTTTTTTTTTAAATAGTAAACGTGTAAATAGAAATTTTGTTAGCGATATTAGTGTACGCTATTTATAGTGCTGGTGTAAATTTTCATTATAGGGCTGTTTAATATTAAATATTGCTATTTTTCTTTCTTATTAATTAAGCATTAAATGCTTATTAATTATGAATTTTTACGCGAATTAATATTTATATAATATTAATTAATAATAATATATTATTTACATTTATGTTTGATACAATTATTATAAACTTGATTTTTATAAATCTTTCTAAAAACATAAAATGAAAAATCTCATTTGAACGAACAATCATTTTAATCGTTTCTTTGAGTTAGTCAAATTATATTTTCTTTTTAAAGTACAATATCTTTAAAACAAATAAAAAATAACATTTAAAAAGTTTTTTGCTTGCTATACTAAATTTTGTGTAAATTATAAACAAAAAATATTTAATTCAATAAAATAATGTATTGAGTAGGAAAAATAATTATTTTTGTAATTTTCAGTAAGTAAAGTTACGTGTTATTAGTCGATTAGCTCTATCTATTAATTACTTTTAAAAGATTTCTTTTATTGTATTTTTTTATTAGTTTTTAATAGTACTCATTATCAGTCGAATGTATTTATTTATTAGATATTTTTAAAAGATAACTCATTAATTATTACGTCAGATTTGAAAAGCATTCCACTATTCCAGTTTTATCAGGTCTACACGTTGGACATGAAGCTGAAATCGGCTTTAAGGGTATTGGAGTCAATGATACCTGCTATACTATTTTTTTATATTTATACTATTGTTTACTTTAGTTTAACGAAGGTTCGTATTATTGTCCATGCATTGATTTTCTCTCCTCTCAGACATATTTATATGAAGGAAAAAATGTATAATTTTCAGATGAAATTATTATTTGCTCATATCAAACTCGATTACGAGCTTGCGATGAATGAGGAGGAACTAAACATTATGGAAAATTATACTAACAAGAGCAAATTATTCGTGAATCTTCTCGCTGGTAGATCCAACAAAATGAGTACAAGCAATTGTTAAATGATATTGCAATTACACATCTTTTTGTATTGTTACAGTTTTCTTCTACCTTTATTTTATTTCAATAGCGTCTCCAAGTATTTTAAATGTATTCCTATATATTTTTGGAATCTGGGATGGTATCAATTTAACATTACCTTTTCCCATTCATAATGTTTTACAGGCAGGATTGTTATATTATAGTTTGCTTATTTATCAAATAATAGCTACTTTTATTTCAATAACAATAGGTATTGTTTGTTATTCATTATATTGGACACATATGTTTCACGCATTTGGTCAATTTAGTATTATAATGTACGTGTACAATTATGAAACAATATTTTTTTTTTTTTTTTTTTATCGAATAATATATGTCGGATTGATTAATAAGTATCGTTAGACTTTCTAATAAAAACTAATAATGCTGTTTTTTGGATAAAAATATTAAGGTTAATTCAAGTTTACGACTCTAAATATTATCTAACATGTTCATTGCAGAAAGAAGGTACGTCAACCATTTAGGCGTGATCAGAGACATGCACAAAAGGTTTCGTGTAGTAGAACACCTCAGGAAGAATGGAATTGGATGATCGATATAATCAAGTGTTATATAAGAGTCACAGAGTTAGTGTGAAATAATATTTTTCGAAATTAACTTTCTAAATGCTTATTATTTTCATTTTACTATCACCAAATTTCTTCAATAATTTAATAAACAAAATCAGATATTCTAAAACATATGCGTGAATTGTATATAATAAATCAGTATATATTTGCACATGTTTTTCGAAAACATTTTGAAGAATACATGAAGTATGAAAAATATTCATGAAAAAATGTAGTTGTAAGAATATGGAAAGAAAGTATGGGAAAAATTGTTATATATGATTTAAATTTTTTATAATTTTCTATGAAAGTATGCACTATCGTAAATATTCACAACCTATTTTAACTACACATTTTTTATTATATATATTATCATAATCAATTTTCCTTTTTTTTGATTTAAGGTTCATAGACTTGATAAATAATTTCTCCAGAATAATTTACTTAATTGCACTTTTCGTTTCGCTGATACTTGTTTTCTTTCATTTTTTGTATGTAAGTAATATTTCTGAAATATATCTAATATAACGATTTATTTTAGCGCATTATTCATTGTATTTCCACCTTAAGCATTGAAAAATATATTTGTATACATATCTGATTATTGCTTAATCTTTTTTTAGATGTTTGAACTATTTAACGAAATGTTAAACACAAGAGAATCAATAGAAGGCTTTGTTTATACGATTGTGTTTCTTTCTACTCTGTATATTAATTTTTACATGGGACAATTGCTTATTAATAATAGCAATGCAGTTTTCACAGAATTGTAAGATGCTACATATATACATCTACATGCGCACACACGTACGCACGCACAGAGAGAGAGAGAGAGAGAGAGAGAGAGAGAGAGAGAGAGAGAGAGAGAGAGAGAGAGAAATATACATATATAGTTGAATGTGATATTGAATATAATTAGTTGAAAATAGATTCTGAAATAAGTAAGTTATTAATTATTGTGGATAAAAAGAAAATATTTTATATTGCAGGTGCAATATTCCATTCTATATTCTTTCCATAAAAACTCAGAAGCTGTTATTATTCTTACTAACAAAAAGCATCAAGCCGTCCGTGATTTCAATCGGTGGTATATTAGTAGCGTCGCACGAAGTTTTAGCTACAGTAAGGAAATCTGCTTTTCCAAACTCGTTTCGAATATTCTTTATGTTAACGATGAATATGTTATTTCAGATAATACGAAAGGCATTTTCTCTCGCTACGGTATATTATAGTTTGTCGTATACCTGAAAAATTATATAATAATTAAAATATAAGATACATTATTCCGTGGCAATAAGTTTTGTTTCAAGAATACGAGATACTTACCTTTTTATCAAATATGATGGATATAAATATTACAATATAACGTTGTATCAAATATCCCAGCAATAAATATTACGTTATAATATATATCGCGAAACAAAAGATTTTTTTCGCTTTTCTTATAATAATGATATTTATATAACAATGCGTTTTCTCAAAATATTTCTTCACTATGTATATTCTGTTAAGGTTTTCAACTATACAACACAGGACGAGTTATGTTGTATTTAAAGTCAACTACACGATTTAATCTATGGCATGTTCCTCTTTCTTATATATGAAGCAAAACAAATTACATACGGCGATTAAAGTGAGTAAGTACTTCTGTGCATGTAATTATAAACACGATATATCGATTAAACGTTGCTCTCGCAATATTTGTTAGTGTCTGCAATCTGTTGGATATTACAATAACAATTGAAAGTGTTTTAATGCTTTATTATATATTGTTGAATAATTATGTTATATATTTTATATATATGTATGTATAATAATAATAAATATCTTTATTGTAGTATCAACAGCCTGTATAAATTATTGTTTATATTGGGTATTTTTACAGCCCGTTTCACTTTATATTAATTTTATAAAATCTCAAAAGTTTTTACTTATTTTACAAGAAGCAAGAAACTTTCTGTCTGAGAAATCTCAGAAAGTCTTAAGGAATTTTTGCTAAAATCGATTTGTTTCATCTATCACTTATCGTTATTTTTCAAGCATATATTCCGTACCGATGTTGGATGCCGACTGATATTAGTTCTAATCAAGAGTCAATGGTGATGAAACAACAACTAAAAGTCAACGGTATAAAAGCCCTAGCTGAATTATTGGAAACAATCACCTATTTTCATATTTACGTGCACCATAAACGTATCGCTAAGGGTTCAGTATTACTAAAGAATATATTAGAAATATATTGTAGTACAATCTAACTGTTCGATACTTCGTTTAGTAAAGGAAGAACAATATCTTATTTTACAGACTCGATGACTATGATACTATTTTCATTTTGTTTTACAATTCAAATATTATTGCTACCGGCGATAACGGTAATTTGAATGGTTTTTGTTTATTTTGTTACAGCCAACGTGAAATATTTCGAAATGTCTCGAAGAGGTCTAACATACTTCGAACAGCACTTTTTTTTTTCAAATCGTCCAATTCAATTTTTTATGGGACAGAGTTCCTATCAAAGCTCATACGATCAGCTGTTCACACTTTGTGCGGTAATTGTTTTCGTATTACCATTGATAGTGCATCAGGTAAATATGTCCATTTTAAATATATTCACTGTCGTCTTATTATGATTATAATAGTTGATATTTTACATAACTGAATTATTTTTATGTTTTTATGTGCCGTCTACTTATCTATTATTTTTGTTTCTCATTCGATTCGATTTTTGATGTAAATTGATAAGAAATACTTGAAACATTATTTTTTTCTTTTTTACTTTTTTTCTTAGAGATAAATTATTTTATTATATTACTTTCTACAATTAAGCATGAAACATACGGTTTGTACCGTATACAATCAAGGTTGAAACAGATGATCGTTTTAATTTGTTCTTTTAGTTAATTACATTGTATCATTTTTCAGATGTACAGTATCTTTCAAGGAAATAAAATATAAGATATGATAACTTTTAAATTGACTCCATTAAAATTTTTTAATAATTACAAAAAAGACAATATTAAGAACCATGTAGTTTTATTAAATAATGTATTGTAAATCGAAACTTCGGTCTATAATTATTTTCGTAATTTTAAGTAAATAACAGTACTCATTATCAGTCGAATATATTTATTTATTAGATATTTTTAAAAGATAACTCATTAATTATTACGTCAAATTTAAATAGCATTTCACAATTCTAGTTTTATCAGTTCTACACGTTAGACATGAACCTGCTATCGGTTATAAAAGTATTGGAGTCAATGATACCTGGCTTACATTTTCTCTATTGTTATATAACCGCTAAATTTGATCTAACAACGGTTGGTATTATTATTTTCGCGTTTATTTTCTTCCATCTGTAACATATTTATTTAATTTAAATCCTTAAAAAAAGATTTATTATTCAGATGAAACTATTATTTGCTCGTATTAAATTTGATTACGAATCCGTGACGGATGAGGAAGAACTAAATATTATGGAAAAGTACGCGAACAAAAGTAAATTATATGTCTATCTTCTCATTGGTAAGTACAATCAAGTAATTGTAAAGAATAGTAAAATAATACTGTAAGTACACATTATTTTCGTATTGTTACAGTTCTCCTCTACATTCATTTTATTTTAATAACGGCTCCAAGTATTTTATATGCATTCCTGTATATTTTTGAAACACGGAACGATACCCACTTAATATTACCTTTTCCTGTTAATACCGTTTTACGTGCAGATTGGTTATATTATAGTTTGCTTATTTATCAAATAATAGGAGCATTTATTCTCATAACTATGGGCATTATTACTTATTCATTGTTTTGGGCACTTATACATCACGCATGTGGCCAATTTACTATTATAATGTACGTCTTCAATTCGAAAGTTATAGTATTATTTATTTATATTAATGAATAATGTCGAATTTTTATAAAAAAATAATAGTGAAATTTATTTGGATAAAAATCATACTAAAATCAATTTTTAAATATCATCGTTGGAAATATTATTTTAATAATAAATTAAATTAAAATATTACTTTAATGTTAACATGTTCATTGCAGAGGGAAGATACGGCGACCATTTAGGCGTTATCAAAGACATACACAAAAGTCTTGGTTTAGTATAACACCTCAGGAAGAATGGGATTGGATGATCGATATAATTAGGTGTTATACAAGAGTCACAGAGTTAGTACGAAATAATTTTCTTTGAAATTAATTTCTTGCGTCATGAGAAGCGCAACTACGAGTGCGTTTCCAGATACGCGTTTTGCATCGGACCAGCAATCATAGTCGATTTGCACGGAAGAAGTTCCTCCATTTCTTTCCAATCGTTAGAGTTATAGACACACTGGCCTTGATGATAAAGGGCGACGGCACTAATCTAGGATACCGTTGAAGGCTGTCATCAAAATACCGTTCGCATATTCCTTGTATTATGATACAATTGTTGGTGTTCTTGTGTAATAACGTATTCTTAGTTGTGTTGTTGCGATTTAGATTATGCTGGATACCTCCGATTGAGGTATAGCTAGTGTTATTGATAATACTCGGTTTTCTTACTGGTGAGTGCGAATGCTTTGAGGTGAAACTATCTGTAGATTCCTCCCGAACTATCCACGAAGGTATTAATGAAATGTCTAAGCTTGGACAAAGGGGGCAATGTGTTTTTTATCTATGCATTTTCTTAGAGAATATCCAAAGAGTTTTCAAGGGCAGATATTCTTAATAGTCATATATGATCCTTGGGAGAAAGTCCTGTCAACAATTGAGGAACGCACGTGTGCGTCAATATAATTTTTTAAACGCTTATTTTTTTCACTTACTCTCAGCAAATTTCTTAAAAAATTCAATGAACAAAATCAGATATTCTAAAACATATACGTCAAATGTATATAATAAATCAGTATACTTTTGTACATGTTCTTCAAAAACAATTGGAAGAATACATGAAGTATAAAAAATGTACATTAAAAATGATGCAATTGTAAGAATCTTAATAAGAAAAATATCTTTGTCGAACATAAGTCTCACATTTTTTGTTATTTTCTATGAAAGTATGCATTAACGTAAACATTCGCGATATATTTTAAATATGTGTTTTATTATGGATTATCATAATCGATTTCTCTTTATTTTTTGATTTAAGGTTCGTAAATTTGATAAATAGTTTGTATAAGATAATTTACTTAATTGCAATTTTCACTTCGGGTCTAATCGTTACCTTTCATTTCTTATATGTAAGTAATATCTTTATTATTGCTACAATATAATTATTTATTTTAGCGCATGGTTTATTAAATTTTCGACTTATTTATTTAAAAATATTTTTTCTCCATATATCTTTATAACTTAATTTCCTTTTAGATGTTTCAACTATTTACCGCATTGCTAACTATAACAGAAATAATAGAAGGTTTCATTTATATGGCAGTATTTTTATCTGCTTTGTATATTACTTTTTACATGGGACAAATGCTTATTAATCATAGCAGTGGAGTTTTCGTAGAATTGTAAGATACATACACACACAAATATATATATATATATATATATATATATATATATATATATATAAATGTATTTAATATTGCGTATTACTAATTGAACATATATTCTGCAATAAGTAACCAATTTAGTAAAAAAGAAACCATTTCATATTGCAGGTGCAATATTCCATTCTATATTCTTTCCATAAAAACTCAAAAATTGCTATTATTTATATTAATAAGATGCATGAAGCCGCCCGAGATTTCAGTCGTTGGTATATTTGTAATGTCACATAAAGTTTTCGGTACAGTAAGTATAAGAACTCTTTGATTCAAAACTCTTTTCAAGTATTCTTTATACTAAAAGCGAACATATTGTTACAGATAATACAAAAAGCATTGTCTTTCGCTACGGTATATTATAGTTTGTTGTACAAGTAAACGATCTTGATATAATTAAAATATAAGATTGATTATTTATCGTGACGATGATGTTTCAAAAATACGAGATACTCACCCTTCTATTAAATAGATTAATTTACGATAAATATTACAATATAAGTGCATTATTCATATCGTCACATAATGTGTATTTAAGTTTTCTCAATAATGATATTTCAATATTATATCTTTTAATTCAATAATGACATTTCAATAATTATAAATTTTTTCAAAAAAGACGTTTACTTTGTATATTCGCACAACTTTATTTCTTTACTATATAACATATGACAAGCTACTAAATTGCTACTAAATTCGATTACACAAATTAATTTTTAATTCATGTTACCAATATTATTATTTAATAACGTCACATTGCGATCTCACGTATTTTAATGAATGTAAACGTTCATTTATAATATATTTATTGTTGATTAAAAATACGTAAACTATTTAAAAATGTTCAAAAATATATGCAACTTATTTAATGTAGTGGTGTACTTAAGAGGAAATTTGATAGGTTGTTAGTTGACGTAATAATTCAAATATAACGGAATTCTTTTTTCATCGTTCGTTTATTTTAATTAATTTTAATTAATTTTTTTCTTTCCTTTTTCAGCTATGTATTTGTTAAATTCTTGATGTAAGATGATTTATTTATTTGCAATTATACTTGTTATATTTTTTTTTGATAAATGTGAGTAATTCGCAGGAAATCAGCGAGATTTGCCGAAGTGAAGTACTTTTTTTTATAGTTACAGTTCAAAAGAATCGTTTATATATGATAATATATGACAAAATAAAAGCAAGACAATTGAATGCAGCGTAATTATAGATGTTCTGTATTTCCTGCAGATAATAATATATTTTTTTTTTAATGTTTAGAATGTATTATTGAAATGGTAAAAATATCATGCTGGTAATATCCCCAATATTGACACGAAAGACTTAATTTTTTTCATGGTGACTGCATATTTTTATTACATTAGGAATAAAGTAAATAGATTTTACTGAATTGATAAAATCAATATTAAAAAAAATTTTATTTAATACGACTTCTAAGTTGTAAAATATTAATCGTACATTTTGCATAAGAACATTCTATACTTTTTTACAGACGTGAAGTTACATTTTATAAGATTTCTATAAAAATTTAAATGCCGTTATCACTTATGTTAGCAAGAAGTAAGAAGTTATGAGACCTTTGAATCATTGAAATTATCGTCATGCCATATGAAATTTTTGCTAATACGAGTAGCAAAAATTATCATTGTTTAAGGGGCATTGTGGAGGGTGCAACATACACGCATTAATTCTCTTGAAAACTTTTTGTATTAATAACAAATCTTTTATTTCAGTTGATCCAAAAAGTATCTTTACTTGCAATGGTATATAATTGTACGCTATAAAGAAGATGACAATACCATCATAAAATATAAATTTGATTGTCACATATAGAAGATCTCGTTTCCTCTAAAAAAGTTATAATGTACTCACATGTTTGAAATTCGGCGACCATCTTAATTGTTAAAGATTAACTGTTGCAGATCTAAATTTTTTTGTTTTCACATATCTTCTTATCAATTTGCTATTAATTAATATAATAGTAGTAAAACTGTAAGTACTCGACTTACTTTTGCTCGAAAAAATGTATTCACCTGGTAAAATTCGACACTTCATCGATATAGTCCACTACACTTTATCTATTGTTATATCAATTATTTCTAACATTTGCCCTTCTTTTCTATGCATCTATACTGTTCCGCGGTCGGACGGCGATTGACAAGAGCTGCAGTCATATGATGCTTCTGCGCATGTCAGTGACAAATAGAAGGGTAAGGTATAACATCCCTCGCTTAATGGTTGAGAACATCCACCTGCTTTAATATCTATGTGCATATCAAACGTATCGCAAAAGGTTCGGTTATATGACAATCTATAGAAGAAATATATTTTAACGTTACGTTCTATTATGGTATTATTTTCTTGTCACTGGTTTCCAAATAGTGTTGTCTGCTATAATAAAGTGCTTAGATTGCGCAATGAAGTAGAAACGTGGGGTTAGCTGTTTACGTTGAAACAGAGAACATAAAATACTTGACAATGACTCAAGAAGGTTCGAAATTCTACGAACAACATTTCCTTTTCTCGAATAAATTAGTTCAATTAGTTTTGATACAACACCCTTATCACAGTTCGATCCGACCGCTGTTTCAATTTTGTATTATAGTAGCCTATTTATTACCAATGCTTGTGCTTCAGGTAAATGTTATTTTTTCTTTTTTAATGTATGCTTGATTATTATTAATATAATTATTAATCCTTTTTTTTATAGTTATTAACTGGTTCTTTTTAAATTAATCCATGCATGAATAAATATTTAACACAAAAATCCGATTATATACAAATTAACAAGAATATTTATGTGTGTGTGTGTGTGTGTGTGTGTGTGTGTGTGTGTGTGTGTGTGTGTGTATATATATATATATATATTAATAGGACATATTAATATATAATATGTATTAATACATACATATATACATACATACATAATATATGTCTGAGTATATATCTACTTTGTTCTAAATTGGATTTACAATGCATTAACTTTTCATAATTGCAGTTTTATTATCTTCTCATGTCGAACATTAAATTGCAATCGAATTTAAAATTGCTGCAGAAGATGTTAACTAATCTATGTATTATCTGTACTTATAGCATCGTTTACTATCGGTCCGCAACAGTTCGTATTATTATTATTATATTACAAACATTTATCCATATCAAATATTGATGTATCTATATATATGTAATTACGAGGAAGAATTTTTTCGATGCTAGATACACAAATTGCTAGCTCACTTGAAAAGTGATTACGAACAGTTTCTGGATAAGAAGGAACTACATATTTCAGAAAAATATATGGGACAAAATAAACTATGTACGATTATATTCGCGGGTAAGTACGTTTATGCAAATGATTATAAACACTATTTTGCAAATGAACATTGTGTATAAACTCATTTGTAGGTTTCTGCTACCTCTATTCTATGTCATTAACGATTCCAAGTATTTTAAGTGTTCTCGTGAATATTTCTGGAACATTAGACGGTGTGCACGTAACTTTACCCTTTCCTATTAATAATGCAGCATTTTCTAATGCAGGGCCGCTATATTATAGTTTGCTTATTTATCAAATAACAGCAATCTTTTTCACGATGACAATATCTTGTGTCTGTTATTCATCGTATGTAGTAACAATACAGCACGCTTGTATGCAGTTTACCTTTTTAATGTACGTTTTTAATTGAAAAAATAGATTATTATTAATTGAAGATATTGTCAAGAATGTTAATATTATCTTCTAACTTATTTACCCTAGGTTCAAAATAAGTCAACCATTTAAAGAACAGATATATAAACAAAATTTTTGGTGTAATAGAGAAGTACAGAATGAACAGGAATGGATAATAAACATAATAGAGCGTTACATAAGAGTTACGGAGTTAGTTCTATAATAAAAAATTGATTTTATTTCTTTATTATATCTGATAATAATTTCTTTTTTCTGTTTGGAAGATTTGTAGATATGTTAAACAATTTTTCCAAGATAATTTATCTAGTTGGAGCTTTCCTTTCCATCGTTCTTATTTTCTTTGATTTTCTTTATGTAAGTGCAACTTAAACAATTAATTAAGTGCAAGTATTTAGGAGGGAAACATTGCTTTCCATACTATTTTTATAAATATTGTCTTTCGTCCTAGTATCTTATCTATTTTATTTTGCATCAATTACTTATGTAATCTTTTGTTTAAAAGATTTTTACTATGCTCCTCGTTTGCAGATTTTACAATTACCTGCGATATTGCAAAATACAAATGAAACATTTGAATGCTTTGTTATTATTGTTGGATCTGTATTGACTATTTATATTAATTTTTACATTGGGCAAATGCTTATTGATCATAACACAGCAGTTTTCTATGAATTGTAAGATCCTACGATATATCGTAACTCGGGCATCTTATTTAGTCAACATGAATACGAGTTGTAAAAATGAATATTTCGTTATCTTAATTTGAAGGGTTTTCAAGTTGAAAAGCTAGAAATTATAATTTATATGAAAAAAACGAATGTTTTTGTTTACAGATGTCAAATACCATTCTATATGCTTTCTATAAAAACCCAAAAACTTTTGTTACTTATGATAGCAAGAAGCATGAAGCCATGCGAGCTTTCAATCGGTGGTATGTTCGTAGTGTCGCATGAAATTTTTTCCGAGGTGAATCAGAATAAATTATTTTTGTTTAAGGTGTAATAAGGATTGTGCAACATGCTTGGACAAATTCTCTTGGAACTTTTTATATTAACAACAATTCTTTTATTTCAGTTAATTCAAAAAGTATTTTCATTTGCAATGGTATTTTATACTACGCTGTAATGAAAATGATAATACCATAATGACAATATAAATTTTCTTGTTACATATAAAAGTTTCATTTCTTCTAAGAAAGATATAATGCATTTTGCTACCAAATTTCGTCGATTTCAAATGTCCTATTATCAATCTGTTATTCATCAATTTAATGGCTAAAAAACTATGAGAACTCGGTTTATTTTTGCTCGAAGAAATGTATTCATTTAGTACAGTTCAACACTTCCGCGATAAAGTTTACTACACCTCATCCTATATAATATCGATTAGTTTTTTCTAACACCTACTACTTCTTTCTATGCACTTATACTGTTTCGCAATCGGACGGCGACTGACAAGAGCTGTATTCACAAGACACTGCTGTGCATGTCAAGGAAAAATAAAAGTGTAAGGTATAACGTCCCTCGCTTAATAGTCGAAAACATCCATCTATTTTAATATTTACGTACACAACAGACGTATCGCAAAGGATTCGATACTAAAATAGTCTATAAAAAAAATACATTCTAACATTACGTTCTACTATTTTTTATTATTTTTTTGTCACTATTTTTTAAATAGCGCTATTAACTATATTAAAAAGCTATTAGAATACACAATGAAATCGAAGGGTAGTGTTAGTCTTTTTCTTTGTAACTTAAAATGGAGAATATATTACAATGTCTCTGAGAGGTTCGAGGTACTACGAATAACACTTCCTTCTTTTCAATCGAATAGTACAATTTATAATGAGTCTACGTCGATATTAAAATTGATAAGTACTGTTTCTTTCTCTTTTTGTAGTAAATGTTCACGTATTACCTCTGATTGTGCGTCAGGTAAATTTTATTTCTTAAATATATCCGTGATTACTCTTATTATAGTTACTTACTTTTTTATTATGGTTATTAATTTAATACTTTTAAATTAATGCGTGCAAGAGTAAAAATCTAATACAATAATATAATTTTATGAAGTTCAAATTGCTGCTGTTAAGTAGTCTATGCATTATCTGTACTTATAGCATTGTTTATTTTCGTTCCACAATGGTAATAAATATATACATGTAAAATATATATAAATATATATGTCTTTCTCTCTCTCTCTCTCTCTCTCTCTCTCTCTCTCTCTCTCTGTGTCTGTGTGTGTGTGCGTGCGTGTGTGTGTGTTTGTGTGTACGGAAAAGATTTTTTTTCTTTTCAGCTACAGAAATAGTTCGCTCATTTGAACCGTCATTACGATAATCATTACGATTTTTGGATAAGAAGGAATTATATATTTTAGAAAAATACACGAAACAAATCAAGTTATATACAATTATTTTTGCTAGTAAGTACGTCTATGCAAATAACTATAAAAACCGCTTTCCGAGTTGACAAGTTATAAATTATAATTTGTATTAAAACTTAATGTTCTTATTTGTAGATGTCAAGTTCCATTCTATATGCTTTCCATGAAAACTCGAAAAAGTTTTTGTTATTTATGATAGCAATAGATATGAAACTTGTTCAGTAGTATGTTCGTGTTGTCGCATGAAATTTTTGCCAAGATAAATATGAATAAATTATTTTTATTTAAGGTGTTATGTGGATTATGCAACATGCTTATCTATATTCTTTCGAAAATTCTTTATATTAACAACAATTTTTTTATTTCAGTTTATCAAAAAATGTTTATTCAAAAAGATATAATATACACGCATGTTTGAAATTTGGTAAACATTTTAAATATTAAAGATTAACTTTAACTATTAAATATTTACTTTTAAAGATTTACTTTTAAATATTAAAGATTCACGCACGAAATATTTTTTCTTTGACAATGTCGGGAAGAGGTCTAATCTATTTCGAACAACACTATCTTTTTCCAAATCGACTAGTTCAATTATTGATTGGTTTACGATATTCTCCAAGTTCGAACGAGCAGTTGTTACTATTTTGTGTGATAAATGTTTTTTTATTTCCTATAATTGCGCATCAGGTAAGCGATTTTGACGTAGATACATACGTGATTATTATAATTTTGATAATAATAATAATAATAATAATAATAATAATAATAATAATAATAAATAATATTATTTATTATTATTATTATTACTGACGGGATCCTTCGCTTAGAGATACGTGAAGATATCTTCTTGATTGTGTATGCAGATGACATAATGCCTGTTATTATTAGCAAAAATGGTGGACAATGCTCAGAGTGTTCAGATGGATTAATCAGGTAATGCGTTGAGTCAGTTCTTGGATGAAAAACCACGGGCTTAAACTGGCCGCAGCCAAGATCGAGATCGTGCTCTTCAGCAAAAACAGGTTTTAATATAAAATGCGTCAATAATTTTTTATACGATTGACTTATTGGTTTTATAAAATCAACTCGTTATAATATTAAACGTTTTGTTATAACCATCTAGTCATTCAGTGAGACGGCGATCATAATTGACAGAAGACGCATTCATTTGTAAAACAAGAAACATTGGTTTATTATCGTTATTCCTTCTTTTATTCAATTATAATTCGATCCTAGAAGATACCATTCAATAAAATTATTGATTTCTTAACGTAAGTAAAAATACTGATTACCAAAATTTTTGTACATTCATATCACCGTCAGTTAGTTACTGCAAAAATTATAATGTTATAAATTTTAAAAGATCTTAGATCACCATTCAAGAGCATGTGAATTACTTTTTCAAAATAGAAATGCATATATCAATTGTCGATAATTCATCCAAATAACGAATCCATAAATTCATAATAAAAAACTGATGCGTGTCGGGTTCATGATTATTTAGGGCGAAATATGAGATCGTTTCTCAATAGAATAAAGAATTAGGAAACTAGAGTCAGTACTTATGTTGAGATATATATTTTATTATGAGTCTGCAGATGATATTTAAAGAGAATGTTTTTAAAAATCGGAATTAGATTTTTGCTTAATTAGGACGATGTTGATATGTATATCCCGTAAGTTTTTGAGAAAAGTAGATCCAGGGTGCTTTAGCCTGATTAAAACACGATCTTCTGACAATGTTCATGATAATGATAATAACAGTAAAATAAGAAGTTATAATTAAACGAAATAAAGACTATGTAATTTTTTATATTATATTTGATCTCATAATAAAACTGTCGTCATTTATAATAGAGAGTGTTTTTCTACGGATTACTTGTACACTAGAGGCATTACAATAACGAAGAAAATTTCATTGGGAACATGCGGACTATTCGGCCTTTGTTGAAATTTATTATGTTTGCCCTTATGGGAATCATTAAGAGTACTATGAAATTATTTATTCCACTGAAATACCAAATGAAGAACATTTCTGGCGAGATTGCTCTCGTCACTGGTGCTGCCGGAGGTCTTGGAAGAGCATTAGCCCTTAACTTAGTTAAACATGGTGCTATCGTGGTCGTTTGGGATATCAATAAGGAAGGTTCGTTGACCTTGATAACATATTATTATCCTTCCTAATATTTTCAGTTTATTCGAAATTATAAGCAGATAAAAAACGTGCAATATAATTATTTTTTGTCGACCTGTATTTATTTTTATACACGTTTCGTATCTATTGTATGACATAACAACGAATTTTTTTTGTTTCTTTGTTACGTAATACGAATTCATATTGTAATCACATTCATTATTACTGTAAGAATGAAAAAGGTCATATGAGTATTAATCCCTATACGTTTAAACCGTTTTTTAAACACTTTCGTGAAACGCTTCAAAATACTTACGACATCTTTAAAGAGACTTTAAATACATTTGAAATCGTTACAACATATTATTATAAAAACGGTTGAAAATGAAGTTGTTTCATATTTTTCGGAGAAATTCTTTCGTTAGCGTTCAATGTCGATACGAAGCATGTTAACTGATGTAAAAATGAAACAACTAGAAAAGATAGCCGTTCCCAGATCCAATTTTACACGCCTTTATAAACTTACACTCAGTTCAAACGCTATTAAATCTTGGCGATCTGATTCTGAAACACCCCAGTTGGGATTAATTAATTAAAAACTTATTGAAAACTTATGAATTTTGAATTAATTAACGATCAGAGTAAGCATATAAGAATTATGTTTGATACGCAAATCATTAGAACTTCAAGATGATTAGATAAATGATTGATTTTCTTCTGTTATCTTTCAGGTATCGAAGAAACGATGGAATTAGTAAAAGCTGCGGGTGGTACTTGTTACGGATACGTTTGCGATGTTCGTAACCGCGAGGATATTTATAAAACGGCTGAAATAGTTAGAGAGGAAGTTGGTCAGGTGAGATGACATGCAAAATGTCGTTAGATGTTTTTCGATGAACATTACGAAAAATTGTTTCGATTTGTACTCGAACTATTGTTTCGAAGTGCAGGAGTTCTCGTGTCAAGGATGTACTCGTTTAGAAAAAGATAGTAGATAACATTCTAATACGTTGCATTTTCAAAAAGGAGCAGTGTAGCCGTTTATTTACAGTTTTGTCGATTTTAGGGTTATTTAGGAAAGTAAATATTAAAACGATTACCATTAGCACTATTTGAAAATTTTCGGCAAATGTCCAATGGAGCTACTCTGTTGTTATTTCTATCGCAACAACCTTCGCTCGAAACGTCTTAAATTACGGGATATTTTCAAATTTCTGCAATCAAAATTTCCTTATGAATCTGATCAGACATTATGATTAATGGTGAAGTATCAAATTGCGTCGTATGGCTCATACCTTGTACAAGTACTGTTATTAGAAAAAATCTAACGCGACGCATTTACACGTAGATAGTAGAATATTTTTATTCAAACACTTATCTAATTTGTAGGTAACTATTTTGATCAATAATGCGGGAGTAGTAAATATTGGAATTTTCTGGAAGACTTCGGATGATCTTCTCAATCGTATAATGGATGTAAATATCATGAGTCAATTTTGGGTAAGTAAAACTATAATATATCCCATATATGTCCGATTCTAAACATTAAATTATTATTACCGTTTGATTTTGTTGTTATTAATAAAAGTCCAATTCAAACGCTGCTGTGGATTACAATTTCAAATAATTATCGTGATACGTAAATGTAGTATATCGGATACTGTAATGATTGTGTTGTTGTAAAGTGAACGGTTTTGCGAGTTAGATCAAATTGACAGTATTTTCTTTTTCTTCCAACGCATTCTTTGAATTCATAGAAAATTTCATAAAAACTGCAGGTCAAACTTTTTCAAAAATTATACAGGTACACTCAGTATATATATATATATATATATATATATATTCCTGTATACATATGTAGGTATGGATAATATTGTACTCTAAGTTGAATCGTCTAAATGGTTGATTAGAAGAAGTTTTATATATGGTTGTAATCCTTTTTGGATGAATCTATTATCACTATAGTCCACCACTATCTTCAAAAGTTTAAAAAAGACGGTAAATAGTTATCTGATAGACATAGGACTGGTTTTGAATCAAGTCATTTGAATGTCATCGCTCTGACCGTAAACTAAACTACTGTAAATCCAGCTACTCTTCCAGCATCGATTGTATCGATTAATAGATTTGTTCAATGTAAATGATAAAAATCAATAAAAAATAATTTTGGCTTGCTAGTTCGATCAATTACCGCACTGAGAATAGTCAAATTTCTATATGTATGTAAGCGTCCGGTAACAAACCTTTTCGTCATGGCAGTAATGAAATTTAATTATTTTTACCCTTTATTCCCACCAAATTCCCAGATTGTTGTGATAATACAATTTTTTCAGACGGTGAAAGCATTCCTTCCGGCGATGATAGAAAGCAACAAAGGTCATATTGTTAACATAGCGAGTATAGCCGGTCTCATGGGGTGTCCGATAATTGTAGATTATTGTACGTCTAAATATGCTGCTGTTGGTTTCAGTGATGCACTACAAATGGAATTGGACGTATGTAATCTGCTTAATTTAGGATATTTATTTGCTGTCAGAAATACCGATTGATGAGTTATATTTTTGTTTCTAATTCATTTTCTGTTTAAACCTTTTATGTAGTTCCATGGACATGACATTTGCACTACGGCAATATGTCCGTTTTTCATTCGCAGTACGGGCATGCCTGTATCTAAATTCTCTGGGTATGAATGTTTAATGTCTATAGAGTTAGTTAATGAATAAATATAGTGATAATAAATATATGTTTTAGGTTTATGCCAACTTTTAGTCCAGAAGAAGTTGCTGAAAGGACTATAACTTCCATTCGGTGTAACAAGAAACTTGTTTTAGTGCCGAATTACTTGCACCTCCTATTATTTTTGAAATGGTATAAAAGATTTCTCCGAAAAACCTACTTTTATTTATTACTTTTCTTTTTTAATTTTTATCGTTTACAGTTCAATAACAAATTTAAATAAAATTTCAGGATATTGCCACGGTATTTCTGCTTTAGTGTATTTAAGTTAGTATTCAATCATGATCCAACTGAATTTGAACCAGTCTTGGAAAATGTGAATAATTAAGTAAACGGATATTCAGAGATATTAAGGAAACCAGCTAAAATCTGTCAATAGAACGGTAGAAAGAGGTTATTTTTAAATATTGTAATCACATCTTAGTATTGCGTTTGATAATTATGTCTATTGAATGACTTAAGCTATGAATTTTTTTTTCTTGCGATGAGAACATTGATCACTTTAATATTTCTATGTAACCGCTGTACAGTTTTTTTCACTTAGACAGAAAAAATTTATAATTTTTCTGAAAATCCTGTAATATCCATAAACATTATGTGATCGTTAGATTTGCATAAATGGTATGCGTGGGGGAAAAGAGTTTCTTATTATATGTTGATAAAGTAAGGAAGTATGCGCGATTTATAAAATGAATACAACTTTTAAACGTCAGCAAATGTATCGAAATTAAATCATAAGAATTTTTCGGTAAGCAATTGTTCATGTTCTTTAGTAATTCATTTGAGGTCATTTTTAAACCACACTGGGATCCTAATTTTGCATGAAAAGCTGAATGTATTCTATAAACAATTCTTTTCAAATGATGATTTAATAACGAGGCTACAATCAAGATTTTTATCCGATACGAGACAAATAAATTACTAATCGTTATACGAGGCTAATAAAATTATCAATGATAATTTGACGAAATTTGACTGGTCGACGCAATAAAAAGTGTTATTCCAATAGTTTCATTATTAACATATCGTATGCGTGATTGCTAATGTCAACCTTTACAAGATGTTCCAAAACACTAGTCATTTTGGAGACCTTAGTCTCGAACAATACTCATAATTCCACACAAATTATTAATTTAGGCAGATATTCAAGTCTGTAAAAAATATATCTATAAAATCATTCCAGGTAGGTTTTTTAGTTGTCTCATTTCAGATCGTGTCATTCTAATATAGACAAAAATTTTAAAAAATACTTAAATATGTACCTTGAAGATAAGGTGTGGTACATGACCGTCCGTCTTTTACTTAAAGTGTCTTAACTTTCCATTTGTGCTATTTGTATCGCTTTATATATATATATATATATATATATATATATGTTCAGGTTTATTCCAACTCTTAGTCAACAAGAAGCTGCTGAGAGGATTATAACTTTCACTAGGTATAACAAGAAGTTTGTTTAAGTGTCAAGTTACTGGTACTTTCTAATATTTTTCAAATGGTATAAAAGGTTTCTCCGAAAATTCTATATGCACATTTATTACTCTTTTCTTTAATTTTTATCGTTTACAGTTTAATAACAAATTTAAATAAAAGTTCAGGATATTGCCACGGTATTTCTTCTCTAGAGTAATCATCTTAATATTGAATCACGATCCAACTGAATTTGAACTAGTCTTGGAAAATACCAATAATTAACTAAACGCATATTTAGAGATTTAAGGTATGTAAACCTTTTTATCGAAAACTGTTAAGGTAAATAAAAATATTACCGACAATTCATAAATCATATCAAGTACATAATTGACAACTAATATGATAAATCAAGAATTGTATCGACCACTCGTAAGATAAGTTGAAGTTGTTACAAACAACTCGTAGGATAAGTTAAAATTATTATCGATTACTAGTAATGTATATAAGGCTTTTATTGACAACAAAACAACAATATTGTGAGTGTAGCTAAGCTTGTTGAAAATCGTAGATTGTTGCACCCTTAAGTACGCAGCTGTGAGCTGTAATGGAGAATTGCAAATTGAATTGAAGGTATATATATTGCTTTATTTAGTATATGTAATTAATTTATTATATGAAAATATCAATTGTTGAGATATTTGTTTTTTTTTTTTTATACATTCTTCTTAATACGAGAAACATAATACCTACACAACCGAAATTTCTTTACTTCATTCATAGTACGAACATGCTTACAGGTAAATACTCTCGATATGAATGTTTGATACTTGTAGAACTTGTTACTGAATACATTTGACAATGATAAATATTCGTTTCAGGAATTTGCCTGATTCTCAATCCGCAAGGAGTTGCTGGGAAAATTTTAATATCCTTCCGATGTAACATGAAGCAAATTTTATTTCCAGGCTATTTCGAATTTCTGCTAATTTTTAAATGGTCTAATCAATTTCTTTCTAAGATTTACATGTACTTTTATATGGTTTGAAGTTGGTTTTTATCATTTATAATATAAGGAACAAAAATAAAAAGAATTTCCGAATATTACCATGGGATTTTGTCATTATGGAATTTCATTATACGATCAAGGATGTTTTACTATCCTCTGAACATATAGGAGATTCATTAGTAAACAGAAGCAAAACAAATATACCTGTGAAGATCCTGAATGATTATGAAAAACTAATAATTAGGATTCGTCTATAAAAATCTCTATTTAGCTTTGAAATTTACGATAGTAATCTTTAGATAAATAATGTTATTATTAAAAACTCGTAAGATAATTCGTATATATTATTGACAACTCGTATGAGAAAAATCAATTATATTATCGTCAAATCCTAAAGTAAATTACTGTTATTATTTCAAAAATTTTAATTAAAAATCTTCTTCGCGTTCGAATTTTTCTAAATTTTGTTTGTTTATACTATTTTTGGCAAATTTTGGCAAATTCCTGAGGGTATTTTCTTACCTCAGTATATTGAAGAAGCTAGACTGTTCGTCAAAACACTTAGAATAACAGTAGATGAACGAATTCGTCTAAAACGAAATAAAGTGACTTGCATTTTTTTAGAAAAGTATATACACAAACACACACTCTTATAAAATGGACAATATGCAAGGCCCTATAAATCTTTTTATATATACTTACTGTCTTCTCTGAAAAAAAATAAATAAATTAATAAATTATCTAAAAGCCAAAGATATATATATATATATATATATATATATATATAATTAAGAGAAATAATATAACATTTAATGTTATTTAAAATGGTACATTGAATAGAACTCTATGGGGTAATAATTTTTTTTTGTTTATCTTTTTCAGGTAATTATACTTTTTTATATTGGTTGAGTTTTACTAAATCAGCTATTGAGCAAAACCCCCTACAAGATCGAGCGAATACCCCACAGTTCGTCTATACAATCGTTCGAAAATCATTTTTTGTTTAGAATATAAAGCTTGATTTATATTTATCCAGTCGTTGGATCGAGCGATTAAATTCCAAAGGAACACGATCGATGTTTAAATTATTCTAGTCATACGTTGAAACCGTCGAAAATTATTAACTATAGTGGCAAAAGATTCACAATTCAAAAAATCGAATCAAACGAGCCCAGATCTAGACGATTCGCTCAACAAATTATTGATCTTGAGAAGATATATACAGGATCTCTCTCAACAAAAGTCCGAGTCCGAATAAACAGAATTTTGAGCCAGCATACCTCAAATTTTTACTAATGTTTAAATTATATTATCGAGTTGTCCTTCGTTAACTTTATCTGCAAGTTCATGACTTACCTTTATAACTTTAATCGTTTATAATTTAAGAAATATAACTAAATAAAATTTCAAAATATAACTATAGGGTTTTATCGTTTTCGTATTAGGTTGTTTTTTCGTGGATTGTATTTTATCTTTCTCCTGAATCGATAGAAGAATCATTGGTTAGCTGCAAGAAGATATATATATCAACGAAGATCAAGAATGATAATGCTGAACATCAATAATAGCTATACGTACGTTTTCAATTTTTTACTGTAATTTTTACTTATAGTTTAAGCGATCAAACAAATAGTTAATTAGTATACGTTTCCTTTCTCCTGGAAAATGTATCTAGTATATAGAAACAAAAGTTGAGGGTCTTGCATGACTGCTCTCTTTTGATATCGTGGGCAATGTCATTTCAATATTATAAGTGTACGTGTGCTGTCTGTGTGTTTGAAGAGATATTATAATTTTCTCAGCAACTTCTTTTGGACTGAGAGTCGTCAAAATTTTAAAACACATATTTGTTGCCATCATATTTATTTAGTAACTAATTCTACACGTACATACAAACCATTCATGCCCACAGTATCCATCTACAGGCACATCCGTACTGTAAATGAAAATAAGACGTATTACGGTTGTGTAGATATTATGTCCGTATTAAAAAGAACTTAATAATAAAGGGGAAAAAGTAAGAATATACTCCAATAAAAATTGTTATAAGCAAATAAAAATACTCATTTGAGAAAAGTACATACTTCTAATTCTCTCTATTCATTGAATTCAACATTTTGAGGTAATAATTTTTATTTAACCATTCTATAGATTGAGTTTGACAAAATCGACTATTGCCCAATAAAATCGATCAAATATTATACTACACTGTATGTCAATACAATTAATTTGAGCGATACTGCTCGATCGTCAGATCAATTTTATTCTCAGATTATATTTATTGTGCAGCATGAGATCGCTTAGAAAAGAACTTTATTTATAAAGCTTAAGAAAACACGCCTTGCTTGCTCGATAATCCGGAAAAAAAGAACAAAACAACAGAATTAATATTTAAGTGACAAAAATATAACGCAGGCATAGGTCATTAATTAATATATATCAATAACATATAACATATAACTAAAGGTTCTAGAGGATGCGTCGATTACATAATTAATTTATTTCCAACAGTTATAACAACGTTGCTTCCTTTCGTAAGTAAATTCCAAATCTACAGAATTTTTCGAATTGTTCATTGGAAATAGTCTAACGATGTTTTTAATGACTTTTCACTTTACCAATATCCTCCCTAAACAACGTTGCCTTTTAATAAATATCTTCGCGATTGCGAAAATAGCAAATATCACCATTGCGTAGCATATATCACCAGCAAGTTTCATTAATTTCGTCGTTTCTTCGGTACCTGAAAAGCAAAACTAAAAGAAAAATAATTTCCAACATATTCGTTCAATGTCATATACGTAGATCATTTGACAAATATAATTAAATATCTTTATGTGTTTGTATTCAATATGTTATAGTGAGACAAACAAAATTCTATTACTATATTAAGTTTTATTTATTGTATTCAAACACGTACTCATATAGCATCCTAATTAATAAACCTGGCAAATAACAGTCTTATTATGAATTTAGTAGTTATTATGAATTTATGGATTGTTAAGTTAGATGAATTATTGATAATTATCACAAGATGCATTTTCATTTCGAAAATATAGTACGCGTAAGTTTAGAAAGTGATATAAGAACTCCTAATAAATTACATCCTATCGGTTCGTAACAATTGTTATATTTTCCTCCAAGATCGAAGTATAAGAAAAAAAAAGAAGAAGGAATAACGTTAATAAACCGGCGACGTGACATCAATAATTCTTATCGTATAAAAAGGCACTAATCTTTTCCTCTATATAAAAACCGCCACACGACAATTAACGAGCGAACCGTACAAGCTGCTCTTTACAACACAGTAAGATCGAATTATGCTTGGCGGTGGAGATATTTATAGAATAAGAAAAAAGTGATAATTCCATTTAAAAAATGGCTAATATATGATATCTGTTTGACCCATTGATTCTAAATTTTTCCTACACACCTATTGTGAACTTATGTCGTTACATCATATACCAGAATTACTACGTAATTTAAAATCTTTTTTGTAATGAAACTTCTATAGCGATTATAAAAGATGGAACAGAAATAATACGAATAAACGTTATAATAAAATGATATAGGAGATATTATCAAGATATTAATAAGATTTATATCTTATAAAAGATATAAATATCTCGATCGAATTGAAAAATGATAATTTATTTTTTATTTTAATTATCATAAACCACTTGTATTTTGGAAAGTTAGGAAATGAAAATAGAATGAAACGATATTTGTATCTGAATAAGTTATTTGTGGTATTTTTAATATAATATATAACTGTTCGAAATCTAACTCTCTCTCTCTCTCTCTATCTATCTATCTATCTATCTATCTATCTATATATATCTCGCACTATATCTTTATCGACCTTTCAAATTCGCCGAAATCGGAATTGAATGTGGGAATTGAAAACAGGAGTATCTTGAGGATATAAAGTGAATGTGAGAAACTAAATTATATTAAATTAAACTGACTAAAAAATATCACTTTTATCGGATCTTTTTTATCTTTTTAATTTGCAATAGATATGACAAATAATAATTAATATTCATGTAAAAGCATTCCTTTAATTTTATATTATAAACTTTAGTCTGTCTTGATCAATATAAAACGACAGCATGTATGAGCGTGCGAGTGAAATTGAGTGTGTTATGAGAGAGAGAGAGAGAGAGAGAGAGAGAGAGAGAGAGAGAGAGAGAGAGAGAGAGAGAGAGAGAGAGAGAGAGAGAGAGAGAGAGAGAGAGAGAGAGAGAGAGAGAGAGAGAGAGAGAGAGAAGGAGAGAAATACTAAACAAATTATAATCGTCGATTCCGATATTCTACTTCGAAACAATCAATTCCTCTTTTTATGATCTTTCTGCGTTTAACGATTCTGTTCTTTATTTCTTTTTTAATTAGTATTTTCGCGTGCTTGTGTGTGTGTGTAAAGAAAAATTTAAAGATGTGGTGTAAAAGATGGCACATTCAATGTTGAAGAAAACATGTTGTGCTCGACGTTAGACGCAATTCACTTTTCGCTGACCCGCTGATACTTTTGTCATTTCGCTGTTACGCTATTCGCTAGTTGCTGTTGCTGTTTTGCTAATACGCTACTCGCTGGATATTATCGCTTTGGTATGTTGTTTCGTTCAAGACTCAAGACTCTGTCGCATATACACTCTCGCATTTTTTTACCATTCTCTTTCACATACGCACATAACTAATTAGCATTTGAACTTTGCATTTTTTTCTCGTCTACCGACCGGTTTATCTCACAAACGCAGGACTAGCCAGCACTATAATCTTCCATCTCTCCATATATATACATTTATGAATCAATAAATATGTTTTTCACAATATTATGAGAAATTGAGCAGTGCCTACGTCACATTTTGTACTTCAGTAAGATATACAAACAGAGTTCATTTTATATCGCTTCTGTGAACAAGCTTTCTGTTACCATTACAAGTAACGAAAATAAAATGAAAAAGAATATAACAGTTTAATAATATTATTTTTTTATACTGTATATTGTAAAATTATAATGATCTAATAACAAGGAATAAATAAGATTTCGTCAGAAACGAGACCAATAAAATACTAACAGGTATGCGAAGCTAATAAAAAATATCAATTTAGTAGATTCATTATTAACGTATAGTATGCGAGATTGCAAATATTGAACTTTACAAAACGTAACAAAACACTAGTCATTTTGAAGACCTTAGTCTCGAGCAATACTCATAATTCCACACAAATTATTAATTTAGGCAGATATTCAAATCTGTGAAAAATACATCCGTAAAATCATTCCAGATAGGTTTTTTAGTTGTCTCATTTCAGATCGTGTTATTCTAATATAGACAAAAATTCTAAAAAATACTTATATATTTATCTTGAAGATAAAGTGTGGTAGATGATTGTTTGTCTTTTACTTAAAGTAACTTAACTTTCCATTTGTGCTATTTGTATCGCCTTATATGTATGATTTCTTTTTTCATTCAAACGCGGAAATAAAGTCAGTTGGCTTGCAATCCTGCTAGTAAAACATGAAATTGCTATAATATCTATTCTTCACACAAACAAACACACAATCTCTTATTATTCTTAATATATTACAATCATTACATATTTTATTAATTTTATATGGATATTGTATATTATATTAATGAACAGACGATTCCACCTGTAATGAATCCATAAACATTGAAAATCGTAATTTTGAATTAAATTTAGGGACTAATATTTGTAACCGGATAATGTTTAATGAAATAATAGAGGAAACTGTTAACTACAATAACTTCCTAATATATAAGCTTAAGTGACAAGTATTTTAACACTTTTATGTTGAGCGTTAGAAACTGCATGAAAGGCTCCAACCGAATATAGGTTTCCATTAAAAAAAACTGTGCTGTTGAATTTTTCTAATACACAGATACACAGAAGTACATAAAATTAATAGCATACAATAAAACGTCCGATACCATTTAACATTCACCTAAAACATTTTTTTCTGTTTTTATCAATTTAGAAGATACAAACTGTGCTAGGTGTGTGGGATTCGCTATGTATATTTAAGTACATTATATATTGAAGTATATTTAGCTGGTTTTCTTACTATCTCTAAATATGCGTTTAGTTAATTATTGGTATTTTCCAAGACTAGTTCAAATTCAGTTGGATCGTGATTCAATATTAAGATGATTACTCTAGAGAAGAAATACCGTGGCAATATCCTGAAATTTTATTTAAATTTGTTATTGAACTGTAAACGATAAAAATTAAAAAAGAAAAGTAATAAATAAAAGTAGGTTTTTCGGAGAAATCTTTTATACCATTTCAAAAATAATAGGAGGTGCAAGTAATTCGGCACTAAAACAAGTTTCTTGTTACACCGAATGGAAGTTATAGTCCTTTCAGCAACTTCTTCTGGACTAAAAGTTGGCATAAACCTAAAACATATATTTATTATCACTATATTTATTCATTAACTAACTCTATAGACATTAAACATTCATACCCAGAGAATTTAGATACAGGCATGCCCGTACTGCGAATGAAAAACGGACATATTGCCGTAGTGCAAATGTCATGTCCATGGAACTACATAAAAGGTTTAAACAGAAAATGAATTAGAAACAAAAATATAACTCATCAATCGGTATTTCTGACAGCAAATAAATATCCTAAATTAAGCAGATTACATACGTCCAATTCCATTTGTAGTGCATCACTGAAACCAACAGCAGCATATTTAGACGTACAATAATCTACAATTATCGGACACCCCATGAGACCGGCTATACTCGCTATGTTAACAATATGACCTTTGTTGCTTTCTATCATCGCCGGAAGGAATGCTTTCACCGTCTGAAAAAATTGTATTATCACAACAATCTGGGAATTTGGTGGGAATAAAGGGTAAAAATAATTAAATTTCATTACTGCCATGACGAAAAGGTTTGTTACCGGACGCTTACATACATATAGAAATTTGACTATTCTCAGTGCGGTAATTGATCGAACTAGCAAGCCAAAATTATTTTTTATTGATTTTTATCATTTACATTGAACAAATCTATTAATCGATACAATCGATGCTGGAAGAGTAGCTGGATTTACAGTAGTTTAGTTTACGGTCAGAGCGATGACATTCAAATGACTTGATTCAAAACCAGTCCTATGTCTATCAGATAACTATTTACCGTCTTTTTTAAACTTTTGAAGATAGTGGTGGACTATAGTGATAATAGATTCATCCAAAAAGGATTACAACCATATATAAAACTTCTTCTAATCAACCATTTAGACGATTCAACTTAGAGTACAATATTATCCATACCTACATATGTATACAGGAATATATATATATATATATATATATATATATATATATATATATATATATATATACTGAGTGTACCTGTATAATTTTTGAAAAAGTTTGACCTGCAGTTTTTATGAAATTTTCTATGAATTCAAAGAATGCGTTGGAAGAAAAAGAAAATACTGTCAATTTGATCTAACTCGCAAAACCGTTCACTTTACAACAACACAATCATTACAGTATCCGATATACTACATTTACGTATCACGATAATTATTTGAAATTGTAATCCACAGCAGCGTTTGAATTGGACTTTTATTAATAACAACAAAATCAAACGGTAATAATAATTTAATGTTTAGAATCGGACATATATGGGATATATTATAGTTTTACTTACCCAAAATTGACTCATGATATTTACATCCATTATACGATTGAGAAGATCATCCGAAGTCTTCCAGAAAATTCCAATATTTACTACTCCCGCATTATTGATCAAAATAGTTACCTACAAATTAGATAAGTGTTTGAATAAAAATATTCTACTATCTACGTGTAAATGCGTCGCGTTAGATTTTTTCTAATAACAGTACTTGTACAAGGTATGAGCCATACGACGCAATTTGATACTTCACCATTAATCATAATGTCTGATCAGATTCATAAGGAAATTTTGATTGCAGAAATTTGAAAATATCCCGTAATTTAAGACGTTTCGAGCGAAGGTTGTTGCGATAGAAATAACAACAGAGTAGCTCCATTGGACATTTGCCGAAAATTTTCAAATAGTGCTAATGGTAATCGTTTTAATATTTACTTTCCTAAATAACCCTAAAATCGACAAAACTGTAAATAAACGGCTACACTGCTCCTTTTTGAAAATGCAACGTATTAGAATGTTATCTACTATCTTTTTCTAAACGAGTACATCCTTGACACGAGAACTCCTGCACTTCGAAACAATAGTTCGAGTACAAATCGAAACAATTTTTCGTAATGTTCATCGAAAAACATCTAACGACATTTTGCATGTCATCTCACCTGACCAACTTCCTCTCTAACTATTTCAGCCGTTTTATAAATATCCTCGCGGTTACGAACATCGCAAACGTATCCGTAACAAGTACCACCCGCAGCTTTTACTAATTCCATCGTTTCTTCGATACCTGAAAGATAACAGAAGAAAATCAATCATTTATCTAATCATCTTGAAGTTCTAATGATTTGCGTATCAAACATAATTCTTATATGCTTACTCTGATCGTTAATTAATTCAAAATTCATAAGTTTTCAATAAGTTTTTAATTAATTAATCCCAACTGGGGTGTTTCAGAATCAGATCGCCAAGATTTAATAGCGTTTGAACTGAGTGTAAGTTTATAAAGGCGTGTAAAATTGGATCTGGGAACGGCTATCTTTTCTAGTTGTTTCATTTTTACATCAGTTAACATGCTTCGTATCGACATTGAACGCTAACGAAAGAATTTCTCCGAAAAATATGAAACAACTTCATTTTCAACCGTTTTTATAATAATATGTTGTAACGATTTCAAATGTATTTAAAGTCTCTTTAAAGATGTCGTAAGTATTTTGAAGCGTTTCACGAAAGTGTTTAAAAAACGGTTTAAACGTATAGGGATTAATACTCATATGACCTTTTTCATTCTTACAGTAATAATGAATGTGATTACAATATGAATTCGTATTACGTAACAAAGTAACAAAAAAAATTCGTTGTTATGTCATACAATAGATACGAAACGTGTATAAAAATAAATACAGGTCGACAAAAAATAATTATATTGCACGTTTTTTATCTGCTTATAATTTCGAATAAACTGAAAATATTAGGAAGGATAATAATATGTTATCAAGGTCAACGAACCTTCCTTATTGATATCCCAAACGACCACGATAGCACCATGTTTAACTAAGTTAAGGGCTAATGCTCTTCCAAGACCTCCGGCAGCACCAGTGACGAGAGCAATCTCGCCAGAAATGTTCTTCATTTGGTATTTCAGTGGAATAAATAATTTCATAGTACTCTTAATAATTCCCATAAGGGCAAACATAATAAATTTCAACAAAGGCCGAATAGTCCGCATGTTCCCAATGAAATTTTCTTCGTTATTGTAATGCTTCTAGTGTACAAGTAATCCGTAGAAAAACACTCTCTATTATAAATGACGACAGTTTTATTATGAGATCAAATATAATATAAAAAATTACATAGTCTTTATTTCGTTTAATTATAACGTCTCATATTACATTATATCAAAGTCGTTATCATCAAAGTTTATATTACTATTATTAATACTACTATTATACGATTGTATTTGGAACAAATTTAATGTCCAATACGCACTTCTTCCTTCCACGAAAGCTTCCTGTACACACTTTCGAAAATCCTACAAGATATATATTTCTTCGTTCGACTTAAGAATCTACTATCGATAATTGAAAATCTTTTCAATTACCATCCACCGACTCATAAAAAGCAACATACATAGTTCATTTATTGCACTCGGAAACGAACTTATATTGCATTCTGTTCAATCCTGAACCTGACACGTAACATTCTTTTATTACTAATTTACAGATTTGTGAATTAAGTGAATTCTCAATAATAAACACAAGATGTATTTTTAAGAAATAGCTCGCAAGTAATGAAAGTGATCTAACAATTACCACACATTATACACCAATTACGATTAATGCAGTAATTAACTGTGAATAATATCAACGCGTGGAAAAAGAAATATTCCAATGAATGAAATAACTTACGTAAAAAAATCAATTACCAACAGATCCTCTTTCAGGATGCAAGAAGAGGAAGAAAAAAGGTAGGTAAATAACACCACCAAATTATTGACGTGAACAATAATTCTTTTCCTTGTAAAAGAGCAACTGTTCTTCTTCCAACGTTCCTCAGCACACTGAATGCCGAGCGAGGTGTACGAGGTACGCCAGCATAACACGGTAATATAATCCTATGCTTGGTGGGGGTTCTTACACAGAAAAAAGCCGAGAAGGGATGCATTTTCAAAATGACTAAAGTATGATACCTGTGAGTCATTCCACGTCAAAGCGGACAGCTTTCTGACAATTAGTTCTCTGATTTTGAAATAAATTTTTTTACAGGTTCTCTGTAACAAATGATGGATCAAACAATTTTTATTTTATTTTTATCACCCCTAGTTTAGAAGTTACACGGGGTTGAAATTTCCGAAAAATGACGAAAAATTGTAAACACGCCCTCCTTTAATTGCTTATATCTACGGTTCTATTAATCCTACAGATTTCTACAAAAACACGTTTTGTAGCTCTTGTATGACACTTTCACGACATATTTTATCATTCCACTATAATTGACCATTTCATTTGTTATAAACAATTATATTTTTCAAACGTGGTTCTCTCTCTTTCTCTATCTATCTATCTATCTATCTATCTATGTAAAATCCATCCATCTATCTATCCATCTCTTTCTATCTTTAAAATTTGCTCACAGAGAAATTCAACGGTAATAACACAAGGTATCACAGTTGAGAAACTAAATTTAACTAACCTAAATTAACTATTCAATTTCGGATTCTATCGCTTTTAACTCTTAATTCTTTAGTCTGCTGATGGTAGAAAAAACAAAAATCGATATCTTGTAAACGCGTTTCGTTCATTTTATGATTTGCTTTCAATAAATAATATTTTCCACTTCTCATACTATTTCCAGCGATTACAATATAAATTACATATAGCGTCCATATAAAATCGGAAATTATATGAATGTGTAAAAAGGGGAAACAAATAGAGAGCGAGAGAGAGCGAGAGAGAGAGAGAGAGAGAGAGAGAGAGAGAGAGAAAGAGAGATAGTCAGAGAACACATCGACATGAAATTTATTAATTTATTACATCGTGTATAAAAAGGTAATTGTAAATTATTGGATTACGAAAGGAAAGAGCGAAATATCTTTACCAAAAAGAAAAGAACGATGATATACATGCGCGACCATGATTGATTTCATCGGTTCGAGATATGACCTGAATTTTTGAGAAGAGTTCGAGTAAATTAACGAATGAATAACGAAATCAACGTACGACAAATAGTATTTATCAATATTTTACAAACATAGTTATTATAAAAAGAAATGGGGAAAAATAAGGAAATTCCAAAATTAATTTTTCCCGATGTCGAGGTCGTGGCTAGAAATAATCCACTCTTTTTTATCATTTTTTATGACATTTCTACGATTGACGATTGTATATTTTTTTATAATCCACATTTTCATATATATATTTTTAAATTAAACCATTTATGCTAGAATGCTATTTATTTATTACGTTTATTTTTTATATTAGACTACTATATTTTCTCTATTGGCAATAAGAGTTAACAGAGTTGATTTTATATAACTTTTACGAACCAATTCAATAAATGTTTTAAAAAACATATATATTTTTTTAAAAATATATAATATAAATAACTACACAGGTATAAACGTGTGTGTGTGTGTGTGTGTAGTATTATACAATTGCAGCAATGTCGTAGTAATTGTGCATCATTAACTTTCAAGAAGTGCAGAAAAACCGGTTTGATCATTCTGTCTCTTCTGCCCAGGGCGTTCTGTCCTTGACACAAGTCAAAAACCTGTTACAGACAGATAGGTGCTCCAACTTTTGTTATAGGTTCGGTTGTTGACACACAATCCTAATTATTCAGATTTGAAATATAAAATAAATAGATACATTGTAAGTAAAAGTATAACGCATTTGTAGAAATTAGTAAGAGTGTTGTAAGGATCGGAAACGAAAAGGGGAAGAGGAAAGATATTTAAGTTTATTAATTTCTTTTCGGGGACAGAGAGATATTTCGTAAAAGATTGGTAAGAGTCGGTGTAATATGTACGGATAATGGAACACGAGCCAAATTATTGAGACTATAATTATAAGATAAATAGATACATTGTATAGAACAGTATAATTTAATTGCAACAGTGTAGGTAACAGTGTAATTTGCTGTTACTTACATATAGAAGCGTGACAATCATGCTGTGAGGTACTTGATCGATTTAGTGGTTCCAAACCTGGCCATTTATTTATTTATGTTATTTTAACGTAGTGGGAACTTTTGAAAATAGTTGAAAACAATTAAAACAAATTCTATTCAATTCTAAAGATATAAAAGGTTTATTGTCGGAAAGATATAAAAGGAGATATAAAAGGTTTGTTGTCGATTATATAATTGATTTATTATATGAGATCTTCATAAAATATTTCAATTATCTTACGGGTTTTTGATAATAGTTTGATTTATGGTAATATTTTTAATAAAGATCTCAATTTACCTTAGTATCAATCGACAATAATTTTAACATATTCTACGAGTTATCTGTAATAATATCAACTTACCTTACGAGTGGTCGATACAATTCTTGATTTATCATATTAGTTGTCAATTGTGTACTTGATATGATTTATGAATTGTCGGTAATATTTTTATTTACCTTAACAGTTTTCGATACAAAGGTTTACATACCTTACGAGTAGTCAATATCGATATTCACTTCCAGATTCTGTCTATGAACGTGAAAGAAAATGGCTACTAGTACAACGATCTTTTTTCTCTTTTGTATGAATCTTTCTTTACTCTTTTAGCTTGGTGCATGCGTGATAATAAATATTTTTATTTGTCGATTTTATATAGGACAAATTATTAATTTAATCATTTTTACCTACTGAGATTAATATTATATTTGTTTATTCTTATATGAAATAATATATCCTTCCTTTTTTTCTTTATCGGCCTTGATTTAAATTCATTCATGATTGTTCGCAAATATTACTTATTTCGTTATCTCGATATAAGAATATCTATTTTTGTTCGAATGTACACTTTGAGTTCTTATACCCGTGTGCATAAAATTGTGGACAAAACTGATGAAGGAACATACGCATCATCAACTTCGATGACCACGTTATTTATATCGACCGTATGCTTGGGGGGGAAAGAGTTTCTTATTATATGTTGAAAAAGTAAGGAAGTATCCGCGATTTTGAAAATGATTACAATTTTTAAACGTCAGCAAATGTATCGAAATTTGACGAAAGTTGGCTGATCGACGCAATGAAAGTGTCATTCCAATAGTTTCATTATTAACATATCGTATGCGTGATTGCAAATGTCGACCTTTACTAGATGTTGATGTCGAGGTATATGCCAACTCTTAGTCCACAACAAGTTGCTGAGAGGACTATAACTTTCTCCGAAAAACATACTTTTATTTATTACCCTTTTCTTTAATTTCTATCGTTTAGTATTTAATAACAAATTTAAATAAAATTTCAGTATTGTAATCATTTTCAAAATTGCGGATACTTCCTTACTTTTTCAACATATAATAAGAAACTCTTTCCCCCCCAAGCATACGGTCGATATAAATAACGTGGTCATCGAAGTTGATGATGCGTATGTTCCTTCATCAGTTTTGTCCACAATTTTATGCACACGGGTATAAGAACTCAAAGTGTACATTCGAACAAAAATAGATATTCTTATATCGAGATAACGAAATAAGTAATATTTGCGAACAATCATGAATGAATTTAAATCAAGGCCGATAAAGAAAAAAAGGAAGGATATATTATTTCATATAAGAATAAACAAATATAATATTAATCTCAGTAGGTAAAAATGATTAAATTAATAATTTGTCCTATATAAAATCGACAAATAAAAATATTTATTATCACGCATGCACCAAGCTAAAAGAGTAAAGAAAGATTCATACAAAAGAGAAAAAAGATCGTTGTACTAGTAGCCATTTTCTTTCACGTTCATAGACAGAATCTGGAAGTGAATATCGATATTGACTACTCGTAAGGTATGTAAACCTTTGTATCGAAAACTGTTAAGGTAAATAAAAATATTACCGACAATTCATAAATCATATCAAGTACACAATTGACAACTAATATGATAAATCAAGAATTGTATCGACCACTCGTAAGGTAAGTTGATATTATTACAGATAACTCGTAGAATATGTTAAAATTATTGTCGATTGATACTAAGGTAAATTGAGATCTTTATTAAAAATATTACCATAAATCAAACTATTATCAAAAACCCGTAAGATAATTGAAATATTTTATGAAGATCTCATATAATAAATCAATTATATAATCGACAACAAACCTTTTATATCTCCTTTTATATCTTTCCGACAATAAACCTTTTATATCTTTAGAATTGAATAGAATTTGTTTTAATTGTTTTCAACTATTTTCAAAAGTTCCCACTACGTTAAAATAACATAAATAAATAAATGGCCAGGTTTGGAACCACTAAATCGATCAAGTACCTCACAGCATGATTGTCACGCTTCTATATGTAAGTAACAGCAAATTACACTGTTACCTACACTGTTGCAATTAAATTATACTGTTCTATACAATGTATCTATTTATCTTATAATTATAGTCTCAATAATTTGGCTCGTGTTCCATTATCCGTACATATTACACCGACTCTTACCAATCTTTTACGAAATATCTCTCTGTCCCCGAAAAGAAATTAATAAACTTAAATATCTTTCCTCTTCCCCTTTTCGTTTCCGATCCTTACAACACTCTTACTAATTTCTACAAATGCGTTATACTTTTACTTACAATGTATCTATTTATTTTATATTTCAAATCTGAATAATTAGGATTGTGTGTCAACAACCGAACCTATAACAAAAGTTGGAGCACCTATCTGTCTGTAACAGGTTTTTGACTTGTGTCAAGGACAGAACGCCCTGGGCAGAAGAGACAGAATGATCAAACCGGTTTTTCTGCACTTCTTGAAAGTTAATGATGCACAATTACTACGACATTGCTGCAATTGTATAATACTACACACACACACACACACACGTTTATACCTGTGTAGTTATTTATATTATATATTTTTAAAAAAATATATATGTTTTTTAAAACATTTATTGAATTGGTTCGTAAAAGTTATATAAAATCAACTCTGTTAACTCTTATTGCCAATAGAGAAAATATAGTAGTCTAATATAAAAAATAAACGTAATAAATAAATAGCATTCTAGCATAAATGGTTTAATTTAAAAATATATATATGAAAATGTGGATTATAAAAAAATATACAATCGTCAATCGTAGAAATGTCATAAAAAATGATAAAAAAGAGTGGATTATTTCTAGCCACGACCTCGACATCGGGAAAAATTAATTTTGGAATTTCCTTATTTTTCCCCATTTCTTTTTATAATAACTATGTTTGTAAAATATTGATAAATACTATTTGTCGTACGTTGATTTCGTTATTCATTCGTTAATTTACTCGAACTCTTCTCAAAAATTCAGGTCATATCTCGAACCGATGAAATCAATCATGGTCGCGCATGTATATCATCGTTCTTTTCTTTTTGGTAAAGATATTTCGCTCTTTCCTTTCGTAATCCAATAATTTACAATTACCTTTTTATACACGATGTAATAAATTAATAAATTTCATGTCGATGTGTTCTCTGACTATCTCTCTTTCTCTCTCTCTCTCTCTCTCTCTCTCTCTCTCTCTCGCTCTCTCTCGCTCTCTATTTGTTTCCCCTTTTTACACATTCATATAATTTCCGATTTTATATGGACGCTATATGTAATTTATATTGTAATCGCTGGAAATAGTATGAGAAGTGGAAAATATTATTTATTGAAAGCAAATCATAAAATGAACGAAACGCGTTTACAAGATATCGATTTTTGTTTTTTCTACCATCAGCAGACTAAAGAATTAAGAGTTAAAAGCGATAGAATCCGAAATTGAATAGTTAATTTAGGTTAGTTAAATTTAGTTTCTCAACTGTGATACCTTGTGTTATTACCGTTGAATTTCTCTGTGAGCAAATTTTAAAGATAGAAAGAGATGGATAGATAGATGGATGGATTTTACATAGATAGATAGATAGATAGATAGATAGAGAAAGAGAGAGAACCACGTTTGAAAAATATAATTGTTTATAACAAATGAAATGGTCAATTATAGTGGAATGATAAAATATGTCGTGAAAGTGTCATACAAGAGCTACAAAACGTGTTTTTGTAGAAATCTGTAGGATTAATAGAACCGTAGATATAAGCAATTAAAGGAGGGCGTGTTTACAATTTTTCGTCATTTTTCGGAAATTTCAACCCCGTGTAACTTCTAAACTAGGGGTGATAAAAATAAAATAAAAATTGTTTGATCCATCATTTGTTACAGAGAACCTGTAAAAAAATTTATTTCAAAATCAGAGAACTAATTGTCAGAAAGCTGTCCGCTTTGACGTGGAATGACTCACAGGTATCATACTTTAGTCATTTTGAAAATGCATCCCTTCTCGGCTTTTTTCTGTGTAAGAACCCCCACCAAGCATAGGATTATATTACCGTGTTATGCTGGCGTACCTCGTACACCTCGCTCGGCATTCAGTGTGCTGAGGAACGTTGGAAGAAGAACAGTTGCTCTTTTACAAGGAAAAGAATTATTGTTCACGTCAATAATTTGGTGGTGTTATTTACCTACCTTTTTTCTTCCTCTTCTTGCATCCTGAAAGAGGATCTGTTGGTAATTGATTTTTTTACGTAAGTTATTTCATTCATTGGAATATTTCTTTTTCCACGCGTTGATATTATTCACAGTTAATTACTGCATTAATCGTAATTGGTGTATAATGTGTGGTAATTGTTAGATCACTTTCATTACTTGCGAGCTATTTCTTAAAAATACATCTTGTGTTTATTATTGAGAATTCACTTAATTCACAAATCTGTAAATTAGTAATAAAAGAATGTTACGTGTCAGGTTCAGGATTGAACAGAATGCAATATAAGTTCGTTTCCGAGTGCAATAAATGAACTATGTATGTTGCTTTTTATGAGTCGGTGGATGGTAATTGAAAAGATTTTCAATTATCGATAGTAGATTCTTAAGTCGAACGAAGAAATATATATCTTGTAGGATTTTCGAAAGTGTGTACAGGAAGCTTTCGTGGAAGGAAGAAGTGCGTATTGGACATTAAATTTGTTCCAAATACAATCGTATAATAGTAGTATTAATAATAGTAATATAAACTTTGATGATGACGTCTTTGATATTATGTTAATAATAATTATTACGAACGAAAGTAATACTAGTAATCATAATAATAATTATTATTATTGTATAAATATAATTATAAATTTTATAATAATAATAATTATTATTATTATCATTTTTATTATTATGATTATTATTATTATTATTATTATTATAATACCAACAATGATAAATTATATTATAATTGATCTTATGAAGGTGTTCTAATTGTTTAATACAGGCAACTTTGTAACGATCATCGCTCCGTAAGAGACACAAATACAACCGTGAATATTTATAAAAACATGAGGGTCGTTCGATCTCTGCTTGAATGTATTATATTCAGGTTTATTGGAATTGTCAGAAGTATTATGAAATTATTTATTCCGTTCAAATATCAAATGAAGGACATTTCTGGTGAGATTGCTCTTGTCACTGGTGCTGCCGGAGGTCTCGGAAGAGAATTGGCCCTTAGTTTAGTTAATCATGGTGCAATTGTTGTCATTTGGGACATTAATCGAAAAGGTCAGTTGACTTTGATGTTCTGTTATTTACAAAATTTTTTGTTTGTTCAAAATTATAAACAAAAGAGAAATCTATGGTAAATAATTCAAAAAACCTTTGCATTTAAAATCAGCATACGTTTGTATGTATTGTATGAAATATTATTTCCGTTTATGTATATAGTAACAAATCATCAAACTTTAAACCATATTTTTATCACTGAAAGAATGAAAAAAGTCATATTAATATTGATATGAAAACGTTTTCTTCTCCAGTTATAAATATTTTTATATGACTTTTTTACATTCTTTGAGTGAACAAAATATATTTTCAAAGTTTGGTTATCTATTTCGGCAACACTCTTTACGTACATATTTATTTATCTATATATTGTATTCTGCAATTTGGTAAATAGATTAAGTGAAACTGATGAAATCAAGTAAAATATTAAAATACTTTTCTTCTTAAGATATAATATTATTTATTATAAAGAACTATACGTTTATCTTTCGTCGTAGTAAGTACGGATGTATGCATACGTAAATGTACCTTAGAAGGTATTATACGCAGTTACTTCTAATGTCTTCCTAATAGTGTTTTCATCACTGACTGATAGCATGTCGAATAAAAACACCTAAACATATTTAATTTCGTTTGTCAAATGATGCATGTATACTATTTACTCGTTAATTCAGCCGAGCCGAATTTTTAAGAACAGCTACGATAATTAACGATTAGAGTAAGCACATAAGAATTATGTTTAATCCGTAAATCATTAAAACTTAAAGATGCTTAGATGAATGATTGATTTTCTTTTGTTACCTTCCAGGTATCGAGGAAACGATGGAATTAATAGAAACTTCTGGTGGTACTTGTTACGGATATGTTTGCGATGTTCGTAATCGCGAGGATATTTATAAAACGGCTGAAATAGTTAGAGAAGAAGTTGGTCAGGTGAGATGACATACAAAACTTCGTTAGATACATTGCGAAACATTCTATCGATGTGGAATCGATTTCTTGTTTCAAGAGGTGTTGTCTATTTATTCTTAAGATCGATAGGTTTTGGAGTGCAGGCGTTCTTGTACTAACGTTGTACTCGCTTAGAAAAAGATATTAGATAACACTCTAATGTTGAAAGACATTGTCAGTATCATTGTTGGTAGGTACAGGTTGCGTTTTTCTAAATGAGCAGCAGAGATATTCATTTACAGTTCTATCAATTTTTTGCGGCATTTAGAGAAATAAATATTTATACAATTATCATTAACCCTTTTATTATGATATTCATCATAAGCTCGTATATGCGCGGAATTTTCCTGGCCATTATCACTGAAGCGCAGATATGCGCATTAGTTCTTTATAAAATAAAAAAAAATTTTGGTGAAATAGGCCAATTTTTCACTTTTCCGTATGATGCAAATGGGTTAAAATTACTTGAAAATTTTCGATAAATGTCCAATGAAGCTATGTACTTTCTTCTTATTTGTATCGCGACAATCTTCGCTCGTCACGCATTATATTTTGTAATATTTTCTAATTTCTGCAATTAGAAGTTTCATTTCACTTTGATCAGGCATTATGATTAGTAGTGAAATATCAAATTGCGTTATATGGCTAATATCTTGTACAAATATTGTTATTAGAGAACATCTAATGCGACGCTTTTATACGTAGATTGTAGAATATTTCTATTAAAATACTTTTCTAATTTGAAGGTAACTATTTTGATCAATAATGCGGGAGTAATAAATATTGGAAAATTCTTGGAAACTCCGGATAATCTTCTTAGTCGTATAATGGAAGTAAATATCATGAGTCAATTTTGGGTAAGTAAAACTATAATATATTCCTCATAAATTAAATTCCAAACGAATTCATTTAGCATTACTGTTTGATTTTGTTGCATATTAATAAAAATGCAATTCAAATGCTACGACGGATTACAGTTGCGAACAAATATCGTAATATGTAAGTGTACTGTATCGGATACTGTATGATTGTGTGGTTGGAAAATGATGAACTCCAGACCAACTGGAAAATGAAGCCTATTTCTCTTAGATTGATAATTCCATGTTTTTCTTCCTTCAAGTCTTTTTAACTCATAAAAAGTATCATAAAAACTGTTGATCAGATTTTCTGAAAAATCTTATATATGCAATCTCTGTATTTATACACGCGTGTGTACTTATGTCCGTGTGGATAATGTTGTACTCGTAGTCGAATTGTTTAGACGGCTGATTAAAGCAAGTTTCATATATTCTTATATCCGTTTTTCGCATGAATCCATTGCCATTATAGTATGCCACTATAAACGGTTCAAAAAAACTATAAATTGGAATAATGTAGACATCGATTGATTTCCAATCATATAATTAAGATGTAATCACTTGTTCCAACGATTGGACTAATGTAAACCCAGCTTTATTTCCGAAAAGAAGCAACGCTTCTTTTAATATTAATATCTGATGATTGGAGAATATAGTTTATTTGCTCGATTTAGTTGACCAAAAGTCGATTCTGTCAAACTCATCCTATGTAAGAATGAATTGTTAATTGAAAAAGTTGAGTAACTAGATGATGATTATTGTGTGGGAAATATTTGCTCTCTATATACGTTTATTCATATAAACGATTAAAGAAGAATAGAATTGTTTTCAATTGTTTTTAATTATTATCACTATGTCAAAATATCATAATTTAATAACGTTTAGGCACGTTTGGAACCCATCAAATGAGAAAAATAATTTTTGACAGTTAGATCGATTAAATATCTCACTGTGTGACGATCAAATTTGAATATGTATGTAGTCGATCGATGGTTACAACCTTTTTATCATTATCGTAATTAAGTATACAAATTTCGTACGATTATGTAAATTCCTACAAAAATCCTAGATTTTTGTAAATAAATTCCTGATAATAGAAATTCTTGTTTTCAAGACTGTGAAAGCGTTCCTCCCGGCAATGATAAAAAGCAACAAAGGTCATATTGTAAGTATAGCGAGTACAGCTGGTCATATGGGATGTGCAAAACTAGTTGATTATTGTGCTTCAAAGCATGCAGTTGCTGGATTCATTGAAGCATTACGTTTCGAATTAGATGTATGTATTTTTCTTAATTTAGTATCTTTATTTGCTTTTAGAAATACCGTTTGTTACATCGACATATCTTTATTTTATTATTTCCTTTTGTTATTTATATATATTTTTTTAGTTCGAGGGACATAATATCAATACTACAATAATATCTCCTTACATCATTCACAATACGGGCATGCCTGTAAGCGGAATTGCTCGGTATGAATGTTTAGTACGCATAGAGCTAGTTAATGAATAAATATAATAATAATAAATATTTATTTCAGGCTTGTATCGTCTCTCAGTCCGAACGAAGTCGCCGAAAGAACGATAAAAGCCTTACGATATAACAAACAGCTCGTTATTATCCCAGGATTTCTAAAAGTTCTAATAATTTTGAAATGGTATAATCAATTTCTCTTTAAATTTTGCCTTAACTCTTATTTTTAATTTTTTTTTCGTTTACAATTTAAAGAGCAATATTAAATGAAATTTCAGGATAATGCCACAGGGTTTTTCCCTTATGTTAATTCGTCGTTTTGCCAACTATAATGTTTCATCTAACTATGAACTGTTAGAGGAATCATTAGTAAGACAAGATTCAACGGGGTCCAAAATAGTCGCGGGAAACATTAATAATTAACTAGTCATATCTTTACAGTTCTGTATTTGTTCCTTCTTACTGTAATTATTTCTCATAATTTAAGTAGATTAAGCAGATCATTAATTAGTATGCATTTTTTTTTTTCCGTAAGAATATAGCTAATACATATAAATGTTGATAGACTTGCATGACAGTTCTTTTTTAATATCGGAGGAAATATCACTTCGCCATTATAGAAATGTTTGCGTGTTGCGTGCTCCTTCAAAAAATAGTAATATACTTTATATTGCTTTCTAAAAGTTCGCACATCTACAGTTATATAAAATGCGTTTTTATATGCAGAGTCTAGATTTCTTGGTAAATTATTGTTAGCAATGTTGTAAACGATTACATCGTGAAGTAATTTTGATCTTACTTTTGTTTAATATATTACTACTTATACATTTAGATCCAATTTCCTATTGTTTCAAGCATATTACTATTTCCTATTGTTTTTAAATTTATCTCTATACTATATTTCTATACTATGTTAAATTTATCTTAAAACTTAGTCCTAGAAGCTCGATAAAGATTTTTTTCTTTAATATTTAATTATTAATATTTAATTATTTCCTATTTGGTGTTAGCAAATTTGAAGTCTGAAGTGAGTTATAATTCTTGTCATTTATTTAGGGATTTTTGTAATTGTATCTGTTTGTTAGTCTTTAATACGTCATTTATAGCGACCAGGCATATGAACATATTCAAATTTTTGCGGAGATTTTATAGAAATGTTGTATTTAAATAAAATAGAAAATAAATTTGGAATGCAGATATTTTTAATTACGATTTTAAATAACAATTTTAATTTATCATACAAATTGTCGATAATATATTTAATTTACCTTAAGAATTGTCAACAATATATTTGTTTATCTTCAGATTTGTCGAGAAAAATTTCAATCTTCCTTATCAGTTGTCGATAATAATCTTAATTTGTTTTACGAATTGTTTATACTATTCGTAATTTATTATATGAGTTGTCGGTAATATCCTTGATTTATCTTATGAGTTGTTGGTAATAATTTTAATTTACCTTACAGGTAATCCGTAATAATCTTAATTTACCTTACGAGTTATCGGTAATATCCTTGATTTATCTTACGAATTGTCGGTAATATCCTTGATTTATCTTACGAATTGTCGGTAATAATCTTAATTTATCTTACGAGTTACCGATAATAATCTCAATTTACCTTTCGAATAATCGATAATAATCTTAATTTACCATACGAGTTGTCGATAACAATCTTCAAATTTCTTACGAGTTAACGATAATAATCTTAATTTACCTTATGAGTACTTGATATTATTCTTGATTTATCTTACGAGTTGTCAATAACATCCTTGCATACATACATACAAGTATTCTTCTGTTTAAATAGTCCCGATCAATAATAAAATCGTAGTGACATAATATTATAAAGTTTACTATATTTTATGGAACTTACAGTAATTTCAACTTTAGTATGTACTTTGTACTAAACTCTGGTACAAAGTTAATCAATGACAAAAAGATAACTATGAGTTGAAAATATTTTTATCCAACAAGATAATACAAAAAATTAATAATTATTGCATAATAAAAAAACATTTTGCTTAAATTAGAAGAAGTAATGTTGAGATTGTAGATTCGGATAAAGGCGAACACTTCAAATTATTTTTATTTATAGTGGATGAATAAATATTTCACGATATAGCTACAATATTGATACAGGTAATCGATACGTGACAATAAATCGACTTAAAATAAAAGTTAACTGCAACACTAAAGCTAACCGAAAGCTTATGGCTGTTGAGAGGCTGAGATCGCGTGTTCGCTTGGTTTTCACATAAACATGTACGCAGCTGCAGAAACAACTCAAGTCAAACGAAATAAATGCACATACATATATCTTTAACAATTTTCATAATGTTTATAATGTTCCGTGTGTAAGTAAACTTGACTATATATACATACATATATATATATATATATATATATATATATATATATATATATATATATATAATTCTGTTTTAATTTCTGTAAGTGCTGAAAAAAATTCTTTTGAAATTACGAAGAAATATAATATCTCCATCGATCGTATAATACACAACATATTGACGAACGTCCAGTCAATCAAGTTTCCCGCGCTTTTTCTCCAAATAACGGTAACACAGTTCTCGAGGAAGGAGCGTACGTCTTTTTCCAAGGAAAAGTATTTCTCGATTTCGGAACGCGACTTATCGGTGTAGTATCATTACAGAGATAGTCTGGATCGGAGTTGACCAACGAACAAGCGTCCAGTATGTAACACATATACATGTGTTCGATGGGCTCGATGTATGTGTGTATATATAATACACACAATATATATATATATATATATATATATATATATATATATATATGTATTGATACACACACACACACAAAATGTTTATATGTAACATAACGTATCTCATCCATTAGATCGTGAAGAGTAGTACGTATATACATATATGAGTACATACATACATACATACATATATACCATGTCTCCTTTTATCGATATTACGAGGGAAGAGAAAAAGGACTGGATAGAATCTGTTAGGCGATAAACGAAGTTGCCTTCTCTTCGAGTGATCTAGAGATCATTCTTGAGATCGTTTCGAACGTTCGGACATGTTCCGCGTAATCGAATTCGCGAATACGAAAACGCGAAACCGTTCGAATGGGCCAATCGCCATCGTTTACCAACGTTCGCTTACCTTCCAAACGTAATTCAGTTGTCTTGTTTACAACTGTGTGCGCCCTTCTCTCAGAGTGCCTTGTCATCCTTGTTTCTCGCCCACAAATTCACGTACTTTTCACTTGTGTGTTTCCAGTTGTGTTTTATCATCGATGTTCACATCCAGATGTTGTCCATAAATGCGGAAGCAAATGTTTACGTTTTTGGTAAGTACAACAATCTTATCTTTCCTCTTTTTTCTTGTTACTTCTTGTTTTGGAATGTATAGCTCGATGTATACTCGAGATTAAGAATTTATATTTATTGATTTTATATAATCTAAATTTTATTCCTTTGTACCAACTGGAATTAAATATTACTCTTGATTGTTCTCAATATATTGTTTCATTATTTCTTACCGGTTGAGATCAATATTATTTGTATAAAATTTGTTAGTATAAATGCAGATTAGAAAATTTATTTTAAATTTATTTATGTTCGCGAACATTTCTTTTCTATTTGATTATTGTGATATAAGTATGACAATATGTATTTTTACTTTTTGAATTTAAATAGAGGATAATATTATTAAATTCTTCCTAATCGGCTAAGTTGTTTCTAGAAAATTTAATTTATACAATTTGTTTCAATTATAGATATTTATAATCGTTTACAATCATTACAATTTTTTTTTTTACAAAAAACAAAATAATTAAAATTTTTAAAATTTATAATACTGCATATAAAAATTTAATATTTTACCGACCTAAAACTATGATATAACGTATCAATCAACTAACGTGTCAATCGATAATGTCATTTCCTATTTGATAACTATTCACTATCGATGAATGTTTTAAGCGAGAGAATTTCAAAATGACTTCATTAAAATACAACGAACAGTTTTTTTCTTTTCACCGTTTGCTGAACGTTACTTTTGTTTGTAATATCCTATAGATGTTATGTACGTACGCACATCTACCCCCACCCCCTCCCTTCACATACATACATACACATGCACACTCAGCGCATATAACTATACGTATACACTAGCTTTTGAGTTTGCTTTACTCACTCCTCGTCCATTGTTCTTATTCGGCTTCCAAATTGCTACCGGTTAAAGCGAGCGCCTGTAACGTTACTTTTGTGTTGGCTTTAGTCGCGGCAATACGTTCCGTTCTGTGCACGTACAGGGAAAATTAAATATCCGCGAAATTCATCTTCTCACGGTTGGCCTGTTGATTTTTAATTAATTTCGATTATAGGACTTTCATAACCTCTCTTGATGCGACGCCATGATAATCTGTTTAAAATTCGTTATCTTTCATAATCGTTATATACTCTGTTTTTTATTATCTAAAGATATTTTATTATTTAATTTATTATGTGAATTTTAATATATATGTATATATATATAATATTAATTAGATTAAAAATATAAAAATATATTATAAAAATATAATATAATATAATATTAATTAGATTATATCATATAATTAATATTATATAACATTATATTATATTCATATAATATAATATTATATGAAAAATACGTATCCAAAATAGTATAACTATTAACTATTCGTACATATACAGACTACATCAGTCCACGAATGTCCGAGCAAATATCCCGCGACTCGTTGAAGTAACAAGAAAGTTTAATAAGAGAAATTTCCACGGTTCAGTATCAGTTAGTACAAAGTGCATCATTCAATTTTTTTTTCTTTTTACTCGAGAACTTTGTTTTGAGTTATGGTGGTCAACATAGTTTTGTTGGATACCTATAATTCTTTTTTCATGCTTATGTTGTTGTACAGTATCATTTGCAATTTAAATTACATCTAGTAAAAAGTTATTGGATATCGTGTATCGTTCACAAGATAATCGACATCCAAAGTATTTAAGTAGTTGATATTTTATACTAAAATTTCAAAAACGATCGCGAACTATTTTGTTCCGTTACGTTGAACAGTGTCTCTGATAACTTTCAATTCGTAAAAATATACGATTGCTTGATACGAAACTAATGTATTTTGTATAATATGGAGTATGAATTGCAGTATAATATGAATCTATTAAACAGCCATTAAAATGTCGATTATCTTGTAAAACTTGCACAGTAAGAAACTTTTGATTACATGTGATTCTGACTGCAAATGGCCACTACTAAATAAATTTGTAAAAAAAATATTATATCCATTAAAAAAATATTGTTGACCATCGTAACTCACAAAAGTCACGAATAAAACAACATGTTTTTATGCGCTCTGTAACTGACTCAGGGACGTGCAATTTCTTTTTTTTTTTTTAATAAACTCTCTCGTAACATCAACCAGTTTGCGAGATATTTTTTCTGATAATTATGTAAGGAACATTTTATATATATATATATATATATATATATATATATATATATATAGCATTTAAAATTGCAATATTATTTATTTACCGATCAATAACTGGTACAATGTTATAAAAACCACTGAAGATTTCATCATTATTTATAAGTCAAGCTTAATATAGTATTCCAATGAGAAGTTTTTATTTAGATAAAAATATATTGCAAATTACAGCGTTCCTCATTAGTCAAACCAAGCTTAGTATAATACTCAATATCGTTTATTGAACGTATATCCGATATTGTTTCTTGAAATACAAATTTCTTTAAATATTTCAGTGCTACTTATCGACCAATGCAAGATCAGTAAATATATAGTACTGCTATTATAAAAAATTACTAAAAATACCGACATCACTTGTTAAAAATTCAAGATAAACGTATTACTTTAATCAGTGTTAATTATTTGGATAAAAAAATATTGAAAATATCAGAGCTATTTATCGCCCATTCGTAGGCTATTAATGGTGTTACAAAATTCACTGCAAGCATACAAATTCCGACGTTATTTATTGCCCAAACGGAGACATACAAGTGTAGTAATATATTGAAATCCTCGCCAATATCCTCCTCACCGAAGAAAAATATCCGCCTTCACTTATCGGCAAATCGATTGAAAAAAAATTATAGATTATTATAAACCCCGGGATTGTTTAATTCGCAACTAAGATATTGTTTGAAGTATGCCGACGTTAATTATTGGCGAAGTTGTTAGAAACTTTTCATATGGTTTATTCGCGAGCTGGCAATAATAGACATAGTTGAATTATAGAAACGATAATATTTATATCGTAACTCCAGTCGGTAGATTCCCGTACTCGAAAGAATTTCTATCGTATGTCGCACTGAGAAGGCACAGAAGAAGTCAAGATTCTCTCTCTCTCTATCTTACAGATGTTTCACTCGAGATTACGACATTCTTACGTTTCTCTCTCTCTCTCTCTCTCTCTCTCTTTTTCTCTTTCTTTCTCTCCAGGCACAGATTGAAATCTGTATGGTGCGAGAGTACGGCCACGGTCCAACGTAATTTTTTTTCCCCCGTTCTTTCACTTTTTGCTTTCACGTCGTAACCCTATACCCCAGACGTTGCTTTTCAAACGTCCACGAAGAGAGGAAACAACGACGAAGACGACGAAGAAATCATCCTCTCGTATATGCTCGAGATAACAAATCTTTTTTATTTTTTTTCAACACTCCATTATTAGTAATATTTCGTTGGTAATAATATGCGTTAATCCGCAATTCTCATCGATCTTTTTCGATCTATTTGAACTCAGGATTGAAATTTCAATAAGAAAAAAAAAAAAATAAAAGAAAATTAAGTATTTTTTTCTATATTTTTCGTACAATAAATAATAATAATATATTGTATTTATTACTTTCTGTATAAAACATATATATTCATATATATATGTATGTATGTATGGAAAAAGGGAGAGGGAGAGGGAGAGGAAGAAAGAGAGAGAGAGAGAGAGAGAGAGAAAGAGAGGAAGAGAGTAGATGTTTGATTTTTCATAATAGATACTGCATCAGTTCTGAATTGATCAATAAATAACAATTAAAATTTTACAATTTTATGTCTAAATAAACAACAATAGTATAGTTTAATATTATATTAAGTGAAGGACTCAAGTATTATAATATGAAACAAATTTAGATTACTAATTAAATTTATTATATAATAGAATTGTATTGCCAAAAAGTATATCGTCGGATTTTTTTTTTATTTTACATCTAAATAAACATAATACTATTTACAATATTGTAGTATTAGTTTTGTATCGATCAATAAGAAATATCGAAAACCTCAATAAAAGTTATTACTATTATTTACTTTTTTTTTGTACCTAATATTGTTTACTAATATTTGAAATAACCCGAGTCCTAAAGAGGTATGGGATAGGGTTTAGAAGGAAAATGATTTTCTACAGTGCTTATTAGAAACTTACATGAATGTAATGTGGTATTAAACCGCAAAAATTTTTATGTAATACCTTATATAGATTTGAAATGACGTCATTGCCGTGTATAGAAAATTGAATATATAATTTATATATATATATATATTCTAACTTTTCATATAAAATTAATCGAACAAAGAATATAATTTAAAAGTTAACCCCTGATTAATACTGTCTTATCGATTTTAATATAAAGTTATTAATTCTTATGATCAAAATTCTAATTCTTTCAAAAGTCTAATTATTTTTATCTAAATATTTCGCAGATATCGGTTTATTAAAAAGAATTCTAATTTTCTAAAAAAAAGAAAAGTAATTCTAATTATCCTTATTCATCTGTAATATCTAGAACCCGAATCGTGTACATTGAATCCGAGATAGAAGAAAAGAATCCCATAAATCTACACGATCTTTTAATCCTCTTATCACATTTTTATCTATCATACGTAACCACTACTGAGTCCAAGATTTCAGAAAAGAATAAAGAACAAAAAAGAGAAAACAAAACAAAAAAAAAATAAAAATAAAAGACAAAGAAAACAAGAGCAAAAATTCCAACGAATTTTCTAAATCGATTCCAACTTTCACGGGATTGTCATTCTTTTTTCCTTTGTGATATATCCATCGATCAATCGATAATAACCGATGGACAGGACTAGGCGTTAATGTTGTAGCTTTTTATGTCACGTTAGAGATGATAGGCTCTAGAACCGTAAGACTACATCATAGGGTCTATGATGATATATCAATTACGGTCGGGCACACAAGCTGAATAGCCGATACCCATGAATATCGGACGCATGTGCGCGTCTGGAATGACCACACGCGCTACACTTACCTTAATGGATAACGAATGCGCGTCTCGTAAAAGTTCCTTCCCCTCTAGGGAGAACGTTTAAGGAATATCCTTTAGATATAACGGGTGTCGAATAGATAAGGAAACATAGATATTTATTCATTTCTATCTCATTGCTGAAGACATATCAGAGATGTCCTATTAAGATAAGAACCATCTTCTATGTACACACACACACACACACACACACACACACACACACACACACACACACACACACACACACACACACACACACACACACACACACACACACACACACACACACACACATGTTTATATATGCATATAGGAACGAGAACGAAAATATCTTTTTCGAGGAAAAAAAAGTATTTCTCTTTCGATCAACGGCAACACAACAATTTGCTTTCTTGTTTGTTTCGTTTCCTATGTATGTCATCGTTGCATTTATTTGTGTTACCTTTATTTTTCTTACTTTTTTTTTAATTCTTCTTATTCGTATTTATTCTATTTTTTTTATATTTTTTCCTTTTTGTTTTTATTTCTATTAATTTTTTTTCAAGAGTTTTAGAAGCACCTTTTCAGTGATAGGTTGACTCCCATTTACGAGAGAGACGTTGAATTTTTTCCCTTTTAGCTCTTGCTCTACTAAGTATGTGTGTATGTCTGTCTGTATGCGTCTATATGTGTCCTATATCTGCCTTTCTCTTTATAATGCCTTTTTCATGCGCACAAATATTTAATGGGGTCGCCCGATAGTTTCGAAAATTTACCTGACCAACGAATTATCTTCACGATTAGCTGGCTTGCGTATTATCAATGACATAACTGCTTAAATATCTCAAGTTAAACTCCCGTCGTTTCGTCCGTGCAGTTTTTCGATACTCTTTTTTATGTTTGCTTTGAATTTTTTCATCGTGTATCATCAAGTATTAGCTGTCGTTAATTAATAAACTTGTCAACTCATTAGTCTTTCATTTACAAAGTTAATGAATTGACCTAGTTAAACGGGCAATATTTTTAATTTTATTTTTTTTTTAATTACGAAGGTCTATGTCATTATGTTATCGTCAGATAAAATATATCATCAAATCGTTAAATTGTATCGAATTATTTCTAGTAACTCTAAGTTAAAAAATTTTATTTTAAATTATCTTTATAATATATATATATATATATATATATATATATATATATATATATATATATATATATATATATTATACACGATAGGTACATGTACACAATCTTTTGTAAGTATTATTCAAATTCATCTAGTTAATTTTTATTTTAGTAATTTTTTATGAAACCTGAAGTTAACTGAAGTTATCACTTTTAGACTTGTCAAAGATATAATCATTAATTATAAGAGTAATGAAAAAATTATACTTTTTACTAAATGATAAAGACATTAAGATTGGTTATCGAAAACAAATTTTAAAGCTAGAAAATAACGTTCATTGCAGTAATTTACCTGTATGACTGCACCGAAGCAAATGATCAATCGTTTTTAATCTAATTAATTTCGAAATAAGTTATCTTGATTTCATCAATAACTTTTTACGAAATGTGAACTTATTCGAAGATATCGATTATATTTGTCACAGAAATAATCACTGAATTATAAAGAAATAATCGCAAAATTATATTGCATAATCAATAAATTATAAGATTCATAAAAGAATGATTATTTTTATAGCAAATAAAAAAAGTGACATTTATGATTTTGTCAATAACTTTTCATGGAAGTTGAAGTTGATCGAATATACATATATCACTATTGAATTTGCCAAAGAAATAATTATTAAATTATATGATTTAATAAAGAAACGATTTTTATTATCGATTTTTATTATCGTCAACAAAAATAATGAAATTGATGATTGTAAAAGAATTTTATCGGTAGAAGAAAATGATGTTCATCTCGACAATGACGGTGGTTTATCCACGTGGCTGTGTCGAAGGCAATGATCGATCGTTTCTAGTCTAGCTTTCGCCGAGTAGTCAGTTGATCCTGTATTCGTCAGGGTATATGGAATCGCGGGGAAGGATTTATTGGATCGTGTGGATCTGCACAAAGATCTCTCGAAGAAGTGCTTTTGACGAACGATCGCGATTAATAATCAGTACTGTCGTCCAATCCCAACGAAGGGCGCTAACATCGTTAATACTATTTATCGCTCGTTACCAGTTACTCTTCTCTATATTCTATACCAACCACGGGATAAAATGGAGGATAAAGAAAAATTTCTCTTCATAAACAGTGATACACCTTAGCGTTCTGTTCTCGACTTTCTTACGTAAGAAAAAGGGGGTCGTAGTATTAATTTGGAATGAATTTATCTTTTTATCTATACGATGTCGCGACTGGAAATATTTGGACATATTTTAAATCATTTTTCTTTTTATTTTTTTTTTTTTTTTTACTTGGAGAATTTGAATCTTTTAATTCCAATGTCTTACGAATGTCTACAAGGAATTTTAAAAATATTGGCTTGGTTAATAAGTAATGTCGAAATTTTCAGGTATTTTATGTCGAAACTAATGAAACTAATGTGTTATTATTATTTTCAGTAAAAAAATTTTTTAATTTTTTAGTATTATATACAGTTTATTAGTGTTGTATAGTGTTTCTTGATATATTAGTGAATATTCTTTATAATTTTGTTAATTATAATACTTTTGTTTATATATATATATTTAGTATTTCTTTGCATCAGTATTAATTGTTAGAAAAATATTAATCTTTTTTTAACTTAAATGTTGTTGCTACGATTAATCGAAAAACAATTCAAGTAAATTAATAACCGAATTTTTTCATAGATTCACGATTGATTAGCTTTAACACAAAAAGTTTGTCTTACAAATTTGACGTTAAATTCTCACGTTTAAAAGTTGTACAATCTATTTTTATTGAATGTTCAATCATGATTTAATGTTAAGCCGTGGGTGGTCAGTTAAGGATCGTACATTTTTCCTTGTGTATTCCGTTAAAAATTCTTAGACTGAATTCTGTCATTACGAGTTTAATCCTAAGTTTAACTAGTTAATCGCATTTTTCAAATCGTTTGGATACATGTTACGATCTCATGCGGATAGAAAGGGGAATCCCTCTTTCTAAGAAAGGGGGTGGGTAGAACAGAGGGAAAAGTGGTACGAGGAATACCTGAGTGGCAACCTACCTCCGATGTCTCGTTTACCATAATACAAGGACGGCGCGATGCCGAAGGTAGAACGCGTTACGAGTATTCAGTAGTGACTCGAAGAGGGAACTCGAAACGGTAGCAATGCGTCTTGAACAAGGGCAACGTGAAAAGCATCCAGCGCTGGTTGTCTCGTTGGATGGCGACGTGCTTCTAGGGAATTTCAAAGGTGGACACGTGATATATCCTGTCCAGGAGGCTCGACCATGTCCTTCCTCTCTTATTCTTTATTTCTTTTTTCTTGATTTCTTCTTCTCTCCTTATTTTTTATTTGTTTCTTTCTCTTTTGATAGGGTTGAGTTCTCTTACGAGACACCTCATGGCTTTTACAAGACGTCACGATGACTGACCATACGTGATATTCGATTTTTCTACTTTTATGAAACAAGTCCAAATATGTAACAGGTCGATACTCGAAACGGCACGTTGATTACATGTAACAGGACCTTAATTTTGTCAATTTTTAGGAATAGAAACTTTTGAACATACCTAGTAACTACAAGATAGTGATAAATTGAATGTGCACGTACATGATATTCGATTGTTCTATTTTTAAAAAAACAAGTTCAAGGTAATAGGTGTTTATTTGTAATAGTTCATACGATAATTGCCATGTTTGTTACATGTAATAAGACCTCCATTTTGTCAACTTTTTGTTAAAACAATTTTTGAAATGTTCAGGTTTATTATTTCTGTTATAAGTGATTTTGCAAGTGTCTTGTTTCCTCGTTATTAACAATTAAAACTATTGTTATAAAATCAACAAAAATGATATCAAATCATAATTGACATTATTTTAAGTAAACGTTTAACCGTAAATAAAAGCCAACATAAAACGTTTAAATCGCCGTGACAAATTTTTTATAGCATATCACTTGATAAATAATTCTCTCTTTCTTTCTCTCTCTCTCTCTCTCTCCCTTATTTCTTTATTTTCTTCACTTGAAGAATCTCAGGAGATAAATTGGCTCGTTCCAAAAAAGAAAAGGTATGAATAATATCTGTGTCAAAAAGCAATGACATTTCTGTTAGCAGAATTCTATGATGGATACTCCTTGACATTCTTCTCTTACTCATTTTATTTTTCTTTCTTCTCTTTTTTTTTTTTTCACCTTAGATGCCTCTTCTTATATGAATCTTTCAACTAATGACGGTAATCGCTCGAGAAAAGTAATCGCGCTAGAGGCCGCAAGAAATTATAGAGAAACATCCTTGAGTTGATACGATAATTCGTGCTATCGTGTCTCGGATAAATTATCCGTAATTTTAAAAGGGAAAAGTTGATTTATCGTGATACCCCTCTCTTTCTCTCTCTCTCTCTCTCTTTCTTAATCTATCTTTCGCACTCTTTTCTTATTTCTCTCTCTCTCTCTCTCTCTCTCTCTCTTTCTTAATCTATCTTTCTCACTCTTTTCTTATTTCTCTCTCTCTCTTTTCTATCTTGTTATCACGTAGAGAAAAAAAGAGAGAGAGAGAGAGAGAGAGAGAGAGAGGGAGAGAGATAGAGTCAACGAACTTCTTAAGCTAAGAAATATGATTTTCTCTAATTTCTCCTCGGCACTTCTCGATTCGGTGAAAATACTACCAGAGACGATCGTTACCTCCCAACTCGTCTAATTTCCTTGACGACTCGGGAGAACCGTTTCCCTTCGTCAGCCGTCGGACGGATTGACGTCTCTATTAGCGAGCGTTTTCTCCTTGAAAATTTACGCGGTTTAAAGACACTCCAGAGAAGAGAGAGAGAGAGAGAGAGAGAGAGAGAGAGAGAGAGAGAGAGAGAGAGAGAGAGAGAGAGAGAGAGAGAGAGAGAGTGTGTGTGTGTGCGTGTGTGTATGTATTTGGCTATGTCTATGTGTAGATGTACTACCTACTTACTTAACCTACTATATAGTAGGTACCTACTCTAAAATGATTCTTGCAGAAGAAAGAGCTGGTAATGACCTTACACTTATCTCGGATTCGTGTTCTCGCTGCGTCATAGAAAAAACACAATCCAGAAGAACGTTCCGGTCCACACCGTGAAGATTTAGCTCGATCGACGCTCTCTCATGGTGACTCGTCGATGACGTGGGAGGACGAGGGGTGGAGAGAGGTAAGGATCCTCGATGACGGAAGAAGTCTCGCTCTCCTTCCTACTTTCCTTCCTTCCTCTCTTTATTTCTTTCTATATTCATTTCGTCTTATATTTTTCTTCTATCTTTCTTTTTCCGTTCATCTTCCGAAAGATAAAAAAAAGGAAGAAAGGAAGAAAGAAAGAAATAAGAAGTTCTCTCTTTAGATGAGATTTTAAAGGGATCTAAAAATTTAACGAGCTTGCTGACATCCTCCGTGGAGGATTTTTTTTTCTTTTTTTTTTTCTTCTTTTTGTCCTCGTACGTGGTATTACGGGATTCTAATTTGGTTGGTATCATTGTACTATCATGTCGTGTTAGCGTCTTTGCTGCTTTGTGAAGAAGTTAAGCTTTAATCGTTTGTAAAAAGGAAAAGAAATAGAAGAAGGAAGGAAAGAATGGAAGAAAGAATAAAGAATGACGTGAGATCGTTGAATAATTTGTCGATTGTTTATTTATTTAAAAATATTTCAGATTATTTATTTAAAATAAATATAAAAAAAACGTATCTAAGTAAAAATATAAATATAAAAAGATCGTGTCTAAGTAAACAAAATTTGATTTGATTTGACGTTTAAACGACATTAGATTTTTAATTTGATTGGAGAACCAAATGTACAAGTGATATCAGACACTATTTGGTCACGATTACGTATCCGTTTGTTTCCCTCTCTCCTTATGAAAAAAAAAAAAAATGTCTTCTTACTCTCCCTTTCATTCGTTCATATAGAATGATTAGAAAACTTAATTAGTTTAGGAAAGAAGTAGGACGTTTAGTCACGACTCTGGTGCATTTATTCATATCCTTCGGAATAACGGATTCTAAATCCTCTCTTTTCCCTTTTCTTACTTAAGAACGATTAGAAAATTTGATTTGATTAGAAAAAAGAGAGAAGAAAAAAGGGAGGGACGGAATTTTAGGAGGATTAAAAGAAATCAGATAATTGTGAACGATTATATGTTCCGATGAATCTTTTTATTTTTTTTCTTTTCTCTTGAAAAAGTAGGATCGCATAATCCCTTATTCTATCGTTCTTTGATGGCGATTAGAAAATTTGAGATAAGAAACTCGATGTAAAAGAAATTTCTGAAGAAATGAGATATTTGGGTGGAATCGTATATCTGGTTGGTTACCTTGATCTCTCTCTCTCTTTCTCTCTCTCTCTTTCTCTCTCTCTCTCTCTCTCTCTCTCTCTCTCTATCTATCTCTTTCTGAGCGATGGAAGAAGGATCTTACTCCTTCCCGACATACTCTCTCTCCTCTCTTTCTCTTCGTTCTTCTTTCTCTTACTCCTTCTACCACTCTTTTGGCCTCTTCTCCGTCCCTTACCGTTTCGAGTCTCCTGTCTTCGTTTAACTCGGCCGTGCGATCCGCACACGCCACTTCTTCTTCAGTGGCCGGCCGGTGGTACCACTCTCGGCTAGATCGCGCCAAGTACACCTCCTCTTGTTGCTTCACCACCACCAGTAACATCGGCATCACAAGACGAGCCTTCCTATCCTTACCGATAGTAGCGGCACTAGCCTCGGACACACCGTACTTCTTATACAAGTACTTACCATCTTCTCTCTACTCTTTGCCAAACCACTTACTTTTGCTATTCTTCCACTTTCATGTAATAGCTGTAAGTCCTTCTGTCCACTCCTACATCTATTTCCTAAGGCACTACCAACCATGCCAAAGGCGAAAGTGGTTACTTCATGTGTGTTTAACGTTCGAACTTGAGTGACAGAACAGTGTTAAAACTTGTGCTGTTTTTTCCTTAAGGATAAACTCCGAAGATGACTGGAGAACTTACTGAAAAACTACGTAGGATCAAACGTATATTACTTCTTTGGTATTATCTTGTATTAAAAAGATACTCGTAGTAGTGATTTATGTGAGAATGTTGATTGAATATTGTGCTTGATAAAGAAAGTCGGTATCTCTTCATGGTTATATACCTGTATATGTATTTATATATATAAATATATGTGTGTGTGTGTGTGTACATATATATCTTCTTAAGAAGAAACTATTCATAGAAGTTGATGGAAGATTCTTTAAACAGCTGACTGAAGGATGGGACTTAAGTCTGATCAATTTGAAAGGATCGGATTCAACATGTTTATAGTTTATATCTTTCTATGAAGAATCCAATCATAGCAAAGATCGATAAGAGATGATTGAACACAGCTGACTGAGATGTTATTAGTTTGAAGGAAAATTGATTAAAAAAAAAAAAAAAATAATAATAATAATAGTAAAAAAAAAGAAGAAAGAAAGAAAAGAAGTAAAAGAAAAAAAGAAAAATTGAAAAAAAAATAAATCATTCCTCTTGAAGAATAGTTAACCGAGTGAACAGTTGATTGAATGGAGCGTGATAGTGTCTCAGTGTTTTCACTTCTTCGAAGTGAGTGACAATCGAAAGAACGATCGATCGATCTCTCCGATCGATAACAAAGACCTCGCACGTGCTCTCGGAGGAGTGTCGTGCGACTACAGCGAAGAGAACACGTGGAAGTCGAACAGAGGCTTAGTTAACGATCGAAAACTCATTCGAAGATTTTTATCACCGTAACTTTTTTTGGTCACGCGAGAGGCTAACCTACGTTGGTGTAGATTTTAATAATCATTTTTCTTTGTTTTTTTTCTAAACGTTGGGTCGAATCGTATCGAACGTATTCGTTCCTATGAATTATCTTCCTCTCGCACAATTTTTCTTTCATTCGTTAGTATGTAATCGAATCATCTATCACTGATTCCTCCTCTTTCATCTAATCCTTTATAATATTATCGTTCTAATTTTATTTCTTTGAATTTTGTCGTATTTTGTTCTATCGATCTTTTTTTAAATTAATTTTTTCATTTTATTTATTCTTTAATTTTAATTTAATTTTTATAATTTTCTTTTGTTTTAATTATCTTGTTTTCTATCTTTTCGATCTTTTTTTTCTAATTAATCGTTAATTATATCCCCATCTTCCAAATCTTTTTTTTTAATCCTTCGTTTCAATATTTTTTTAATTGGATTTTTCAAATCGTTCGTTCTAATTTTGCTTTTATAGGTCGTACAAATTCGTCCGTTGTAATTATGTTTCAATTATCTTCTTTTCCAATCTTTCGTTTCAATTGTTCTCCAATTATATTTTGTCCTGCTTAATAACCATTACTCGTTTATTGAAATATTTTTCTAATCGTTCCTTTCTTTAATTATTTATTTTTTTTCTAACTATTTTCTCTCCTTATAATGCTTACTTTAATATTAATCCAATCGTCTATTCAAATAATTCATTTCAAATTTTGTCCCAATAATTTCTTCTAATATGTTGTTTTAATCTCTTTAGAATTGCATTTTACAATCTTTGATAATATTTTTTCTACGATAGTTTCTTTGATCTTACAAAACATTGTCCTTCGAGTCATAAGTTCGAACAAATTTCTAATTATTCGTTCTTTTCTTCTAATATTGTCTAATTTTATTTTGTCTCTTAGTCGAGCGAAGGAAAAAAAGTCAAAAAAATCTCTTGAACGAAATAAATACATTAATTCATTTATTTCATTTTGTACGTGGAAAACAGGAACTATTAAAAAAAGATAAATAAAGAAAGAAAGAAAAGAGAAAAAAAAGAGAAGAAAAGAACGAACAAAAAAATATTCGAATTTATCAGTAGCTCAAAGGTCAAATAGGGAACACAGTGGTGGACGACGATTTTATCGGCGTTTCGAAGGATCGGAGACTCGTGTTCGGCACGTGTCGCATCCTGGGAGGTTCCTTTCCTTTTTCGTCTCTCTCTCTCTCTCTCTCTCTCTCTCTCTCTGTCTTTTTCTCTCACACCTCGCACACTTTTCGACGTTACATTTGTCAACGACCGATCGCCTGGCGTGCATTCGCACTGAATTAATGCCACTTCTTTCTTTCGCCTCTGTCATCTTCGATTCGCCACGCGTGCTTTTCTTCGCGGCGTGCGGCTGATGATGGCGCGAACGGTGATGGATTAACGCACAGCGAATCGCTAAGAAAAAGTTTTCTCCCCTCCTGCTTCTTCTCTCTCTCTCTCTCTCTCTCTCTCTCTCTCTCTCACACTCTTCCTCTTTCTCTCTCTCTCTTTCTCTATCTCTCTGTCTGTCTGTTTGTCCCTCACCCTCTCCCTCTTTCATTCCTACTACAACACTTTCGTTCAGGTGAACGAGCAAGCAAGTTCGACAATCTCTTCCTCTGGCCATCCCCTTTTTTTATATTACAATAATAGTTATAATTATTATTATTATTTTATTATTATTATTATTATTATTATTGTTGTTGTTATTATTATAATAATAATAATTATTATTATTATTATTACTATTAAATGTAAAAAGAAGAGGAAAAAAAGTGATATATATATATTTTTTGTTTCTTTTTTTAATTTGTTTTTATTTTTTTTTATTTTTCTAATTCTACAATCAATAACTCTTCTCCGTGACCACGATGAACCGAGATGAGTTATCGTTTTGGATATCGTACTTGGGATCATTTTTGTCAATCTTCGTGGAAACAAATCGATGCAATGTGATCTATCATAAGATTTTACCCTATTACTTTAGTGCTTGTAAACAGTGAAATCAAAAATTGGTGTTGTTTGATAGTTATTGCCGTCGGTGGTGTCGCTCCGGAAGGATTCCCGGAGATAAGGATGGAGATATGAAAAATACGTGAGTACATCACCAGTGTTATCTATCTTATAGATCTTACAGGCCTTAGATACCATAGGATTAACGAGTTAGAACGAAAGTCTAGATCGTTTCCTTTACTCGGATCATTGACTTAACGAAATTTCGACTAAAATTCTTTAGATCAAAAAAATCGATCTAAGTTTCAGGTAGTTAGTGGTTATATGCTCGTGCGACAGTTCCAGGAAGAGATTATATTAGATCGCGTAAATAAATGCGACACGTTTACATGTTTATTTATTTATTTTTTTTTAATCAAATTAGACAACGATGTCTATATATAACAACACTAGTATATAATTAGTATGGTATAAGAATGCAAATTTATAAAAAATGAAATATTTCTGACAAATGTTACATTGTTTTTTTTTTTTTTTTTTTTTTAAGTTAGAGTACGTTGTCATTATAAAAGATGTAGGTTCCTATGAAAAAGAAAGAAAAAAGAACAAGGTTCACCTCGAAATTACCTTGAAACCTTCCATTAAATAAAAAATGATAAATGTTTTAACATTTACACCATGAAATCAAATAACTCTTCTCTGTATAATTTTTCTTTAAAGCGTCGTGTTTTCGAGATACAAGTTCGCAACGTATTATTTTGTACACCCAGTATATTAATTGTATCGTATCATTTCTGTGTATTATACTATATTAGTGTCGTTTCTTCAGTATTATATTTTATACTAAATTAGTGTTGTTTACTTACAACAATATTAGGCTATATTGGTATTATTCAGAGATGGTATATTTAAATATAACATATAGATAATTCAACGCTAATCAATTCAATAGATAAATCGATTAATTATAAAATAAATTAAATTCTGATTGTATAGACCATAAGGCATCTAATAAGATCTTTAATGGGTAATAAACACTATAAAAGTTAAAACCTAATTAATAATAATATGAGTCGTATCTAATCTTCCTAATAATAGCAATATATTTCTAACAATAACAATATATATATAAATTATTTGAGAAAAAAAGAAGAATTATGAAAAAAATTACATTTAAACAACAAAATTATATTTAAATCAATTGGATCTTTGAATATAGGAGAAAGAAAGAAAGAAAGAGAGAGAGAGAGAGAGAGAGAGAGAGAGAGAGAGAGGGATAAAGGGAAAAGAAATAGAATATAATTAATTCATATGAATTAAAGCATAATATAGACATAACACAATAAATAAAAAGAGAAATAAAATAAATAAATATTACAAACAAAAGGAAAAGACAGAAATTCAAATTCTTCGAATGACGAGAAGTATGAATAAAAAAATAGAAAAATATAAAGGATGTGGGAGGGATCGGTGAAATTTCTTCTTCGATTTGCATAAAACGTGTGTTCGATTTGATCGAGACTTTAATTCGAAAATTATACGCTTAATCGGCAGGCGGATACTGCCCATACATATCTATATATTTATAGAATACATACATACACACACACACACTATATATATATATATATATATATTAATATATAAATTATATCTATACATGTATAAAGAATATATATGTCATATGTATATATAGAACTTCTACCTTTACCGTTCCCAACCACAGCCAGTAAATATTCATTAGATGTACTCTCTGCACCCTACCTTTCTCTCCATCTTTCATTTGCATATCACAATCAACGTCATATCATTGTCGAGCGAGCCGAGTGCATGGCTCGATTCCAGCCAAGTACGATCTCCGATCGATTCTCTACGAAAACAAAGGACGTTGCATTGCTCGCGATTAATCGAACAGTGAATAGCTTACTTTCGATCGGAAATCTATTGGATTGGATAATGTTTGAATTGTCCATATTTTAGATTTAAATGTATGTATTAATTGTCTGAACTAAAGTAAAGTAATTTAATACAGTAATAAGCCAATAACATTCTAGTATAGTATAATGCGATACCAAATGAATATCAATAATATAGTATAGTATTATATAATAATAATATAGCGTAGTATGATAATAATCGATAGTATAGTATGATATTATAATAAGTAAACAATAATATCTGTTAGGCTAATAATATAGGAATTTTTAATATAAAATAGTAGTATTGTTTATTGGTCCAACATAGTTATGACTTATAATATTTTTGAATCTAGATATACCTCGTCTAATGTCACTGTTTCGTTTTTGTAGAATTTTTTAATATGATAAATTGTATAAAAAAATTAATTTCAGAAAATATATTTATATGTATAGAAATGTTATTCTGCCATAGAAATGACAAACGTATGAGTTAGATCATTTTTATAATTACAAGAATCATTTATATCATTTTAAATAATTTTAATTTAATTAATTAAAAAAAAAGTTATTATTCTAATCATTTAAACAATAATTATATGATTTACAATTACATCATTTTTATAATTAACAATCGTATTGAATTAAATGTTTATATCGATTTAGATCATCTTAATTAAAATCTTATTTTTTTAGAAAGACAGATATACATGATTTAGATCACTTTTATAATTATCAGTTATATTTAATTGATCATTTATATCATTTTAAAAAATCATTTCATCTAAATTCTATTGCCTTTAAATGTCTAATATATGACATAATTTTCATGATTACCATTTATATTTAATTAATCATTTATATCATTTGAAAAATCAGTAGATTAAAATTATTAATTATAATCAAATACTCTAGAAAGACAAATATACGACTTGCAACTACATCATTTCCATAATAACCATTCACATTTAATTAATCATTTGTATCGTTTTAAAAATCATTCTGATTAAAATCTGATTATATTGAAAGAGAAATAAACGATTTAGATCATTTTCATAATTGTCATATACATTTAACTAATTATTCTGATTAGAATCTAATTCTCTCGAGAGAAGAAAGGATATCCGAGTTCAATCATTACCCTAATCAATCGACACGTTTATCATTATGTTAATGTTTCTTCTTCATGTTTCCTTTTTTTTTTTTATAACTCTTTAGAGAGAAAAAGAAGAAGAAGAAGAAGTAGAAGAAGAAACCTGTTTTGTTTTCGAATTCAACGACCGAGAATGCCCCGTTAATTTACTCGAAGAGAAGAAGAAGGAGAAATGTGAGAGATTTGTAAAGCAGTGCGACGATGAACTTATCTCTCTCTCTCTTTCTTTCGATTTTAGAAAACCACTAAGCAGAGTTCTCTGTTCGATTTGTTTTTTTTTTCTTTCATTTCTGTTTTTTTTTATTCTTCTTTCCAAAAACGATCGGTTATCGAAGAAGATACCTACTCGGCGTCCTTTCAACGAGCAGAAAAGCAATTCTCTATAGGCGACTTCTTTCAATGGCCGATTTTTCTTTATATATTTTTTTTTCTTTTTAATTTATTTTTTTTTCAAATCAGTACCCCTTTCCAGTTTTGTTCTCTCTCTCTCTCTCTCTCTCTCTCTCTCCCTCTTCATTCACATAATATTCCTCTTTTTCTCTTAAGCGATTAAGCGATTAATCAAAGACGAGAATCGCGTTCAATTACTCGGCATCGAGCACCTACTCTCTCGCTCTTTCTTTCTCTCCCCTTCTCTATCTTTCTCGCACATACAGATACAGTGGCTCAGAAGAGAAAGAGAGAGATTAGAGTCAGGCTCCAATTAATTATCGCGCTCGTATCGCTGTTTTTATTCGCTCGTGGCGTCTCGTCGAGACGAGACGAGATGTCGTCGTCGTCGGAGAAACGGTTCACTTCACTGCTCTTAACTACTCTTGCCTGCATAACTAGAAGGAGAGAGATAGATAAAGAGAGAGAAAGAAAGAGAGAGAGAGAGAGAGAGAGAGAGAGAGAGAGAGAGAGAGAAAGAGGGAGAGACAGACAGATACACATTGATAGACGGACAGTTAGAGAAAGAGAAAAAAAGATAGATAAATAAATTATTGATATACCTATCTACCGGGTAAGATATTTAATTCACGTTTTTAATAACTTTTGCGTATTACGAGTTTTATAAAAAAAAAAAGAGATAAAAAAAGTAAAATAAAAATTGAATGATAGGTCGATAAAATGGCAGATGAATAAATTGACAAAGAAACGAAATGGCAGTCAGAGAAAAATGGAAGATAGAGAAAATAACGAACAGACAATATGGTAGACGAATGAAAATAAGCAGATAGAACGAAGTAACAAATCGAGAAAAATGGCTTATCTGACATTTTACAGAAAGACGAAACGGCAGATAGAAAAAACTGTTAGTTTTGGGAAATAAACGGACGATTATTTAACGATGCAGTAATTAAACTTTGATTGATTAGAACATTCGTAATTATATAACTGTTCGCTTGCATGACTACGAGATGTAAGGCAGAATATGTACGTAAATATATATATATATATATATATATATATATATATATATATATATATATATATATATATATATGTATGTATCTGTGCAGTGTGCTAAAATTTGAAATTATATTGTATAACTAAAAAGTAACGAAAGAAAGAAACATAGCATAACTCAAACAGAAGAAAACGCGCTACATCATTTATACGCATTCATTCAAATTCAGGAACAAAATTAATTGAATATCACTGTTTTTTAATATATCAAGATACAAAAGAAATGGTAGATAATTTACTGGCAGATAAGAAAATAACAGACAAAAGTAACATGTCAAATGGACAAAATTGTTGAGAGAGAAGATAGCAGACCGACAAAATGGCAGAGAGATAAAATGATAGAGAAACAAAATGATGAGGGGAAAAATAAGTACTAATTTTTTTCACCCTGAAGCCTTAAGCTCTTTTGAATTCGTTAAATTTGATAACATTTTGTAATATATAATGTAAACTAAGAAAGGATTTTTGTTCCCTTTGTCGATCCTCCTAATTGGCCGAGGCCGAGTTTGATGAAGGAACGATGGTTCGTGTTCCACACTCGATAACTTGCCAACGAGAATTTTGGAACGAGGATCACGTAATGATCCAGTTACGGGCTTATCGTCCCGAGGGTGATTGATAATTAGCTTTCGATGCGTTTTAGATCCGTACGAGTTGATATTCTCTGCAATTTATCGTGATGGAAGTTCGACTTCTCCTTATTTTTTTATGTTTCTTTTTTCTAAGCATCTTTTAAACAATAATATCTAATAATTATTAGGTATACATATTGTTTCTTTTGATTACATAACATTTATATTATAATCGAGTTCCGCTCTGTGTCACGTTTCTAAGTATTTATAACGTTAGTTATCATTTGCATATATATGACAATTTTTTATTATATCATAATATAATATATTTAACATTTATGTAATTTATTATATATGTTTTTATACACCCCTCTCTCTTTCTCTGTATAATATACATTATATTAAATATTTTTCATATATGTAATTTAATTTACTTTCCACGCTTTCTCTTTTATATTTCAAAGATTCCTTTTAAGAATAATAATAATAATAACAACAGTAGCGGTAACAACAACAATCGAAACAACAACAACAACAACAACAACAATAACAACAATAATAATAATAATAATAACAATAATATTAAACATAATAATTATATAATAATAATTATATCTCACATTTTTCCAAGTTTCTAATCTATAAAATTTCTAAACTATGTTCTACTTTGTTATAATAAAATAGAACGATAGCTTAGTAGCATCGTATACGTTTAATAAGTTCCATTCATCAGACATTTATTCAGTTCAGTATACGTGAAACTTTACAACGATATTAATCTCTCTATCTCTTTCTTTACTTCTCTGCTTGACTTTCTTAAGAAAAGAGCGGATAAATGCATAAACGTGGCGGCCACGTTGGGGGCGAGTTAACGAGCATGAATTTTCTCAACATTATCAGCACGGATTATGCGGCTTGTGAAATGGAGGCCGCCCTTTAATCGGCCTTATCGACAAATTCTTTGAATTTCCAAGCGGTTCGGTTCAACACGACGACGTAAACGTTTTAAGACAATACGAGAAGCTCGATATCAGAACGACGTTATAGACTTCGTGGAAGCAGCGTAGGAAGAAGAACTTCGAAGGAAGATAACACAGAGAGAAAGAGAAAGAGAGAGTCGTTCTGTTCTTGAATAGTACTTGTGTTACCGTGAAAATGAGAAACGAAAAAGAGAGAAAGGGAAAAAGAGAGTGAAGGAGAGAGAGAGAGAGAGAGAGAGAGAGAGAGAGAGAGAGAGAGAGAATATTCCAATTTTAATTGATAACAATTTTATATAATGGAAAATTATGTTCTTTGCTAGATAAAGATTGCAATCATGTAAAATTACGTTTTCATTTCTATTTTTTTTTTTGAGACTATAGTTTCATTGTTAGCAAAGTTACATTCCTAAAAATTAATCGGGTCAAGTGTTTAGTTTTTAATCGCGTAAATTTAAGTTTATTTAAGATCGACAATAGTTTATTGCTTTTCCTTTTTCTTTTTAATAGACCGATCCTATCAGTAATCACTTATAGTTAAATTTTGTATTTCTTTTTTATCTCAGATGAAACAGAATAGACAAAAGTTCGATTAGAAATCTTAGAAACGTAGATTTTCAATATCCTTAAAAGTGAAGACTTACCATATATATATGACATCCTTATTTTTTTTTCTTCTCAGTCTAACTCTACCAGCACATAAGCACAAATTAATAAATAATTAAATTTATTTAATTAGCTATCATTTCTTTTTTAATCCTTTTTTTCTCGTAGGAAATGTTAGGTAAAGTTTTGCGGAAAAAAAAAAGAAATGAAGAATTGTGACACACCGGATACACCCACATAGTTATACCGTATGTAAGTTTTTTATTAAAAAATTTAACCTCAAAAAAATATTGTTTAGAAACGTCAAACGTTAGATCGTTTGTCGATCTAACGGTCAGAGTTGTTTATCCTTTATAGGAGGATCCCTTAACGTCGTACGCTTTTATTTCATCCTCGTTTCTACAGTTCTATCCTATTATCCGATAAACGAGAGACAAGCGTCCTACGATTTTCCAGGACGAAACATCCGTCTGAGTTGTAGTGGTCGTTGTTCTCGTAAAAACGTAGAGACCCGCTCGTATTCCATTGAGGTGTCAAGCTTCACCAGTGATAAACGTCCGTTCGAATCGTCGATTGGAAACATTGCCGGGGCTTCGAACTATCCTTTCCACAGGTGCTCCCTTTCGACTTTTGACACCCGCTAGAAACTTCGTTTCTTCTTCTTCAAAGAAACGGACACTCGTTAGCGCGACCTTCTCGCACTGTCATCCTTCTCTCATCCTTTTCTATTTTTCTCTTCTACTTTTTCCTCTCTCCCTCTCTCTCTCTTTCTCTACCTCCTTCATTTTTACACATCACTATTGGTTCTTGAAACTTTTGACATACGAGCTTTGACTTTTGACGCGTATTCGATCGAATAAAAAAACGTGTATCTGTAGCTTCTTAACATTTTTCTTCGACATGTGTGTGTGTGTGTGTGTGCGCGCGCGCGCGACTATACTTTATGTTAATTCTTATTTCTTTACTTATTTTTTCTGTTTTTATTCGTCAATTTTTTTCGCGCATATCCATTTTTATTTTTATTTTTATTTATGCTAATTTTACGTCAATTTTTATATTATTTATTTTATCTTTGTTTGTATATGTATTATGATCGAATAAATTCGCAATTTTCTTTGTTCCGCTTTTTTCTCTTTTCTTCAGTGCGTCAACTTAATGTCAATTTTTACTTATTTATTTATTTTTCATTTAAGTCAACTATTTTTACGCATATCAATTTTTCTTTTTATTTTTCTTTATATTTTTGTTGATGCTAATATCACGTTAATTTTAATTTTATTTAGTTTATTTTTGTTTATACATATATTACGATCAAAAAGATTTGCAATTTTTGTGTAAAATTACATTCCTTTTTTAAAATTTTATCATTACCTGTAGATTAATTAATATAACATTTAATTTTGTATATACCTATAGAGAATAATATATTCTTTAAACTATAAAATTATTAACGGCTTAATTTTGTTTTTCTATTCTTAGCCGATATTCAGTCATATCAATTTTTCTTTTTTTTTTTTTATTTATTTATTTATTATCGATAATGAAGGTATATGTTGTACTTATAAATGTGAAAGTTTTGGAATTTCTGTTTTTAAATGATGTTTTCTACTTTTTTATTTCTTTTTTCATTCTACTTTTGTTTTGTATATCGTTGCTTTCTGGTGCTCGCAAGGAGGCGACAGTAACGACCAACTGCATCGGCCAAAGCCGTGCCGAGAAGGCAAGAAGATAATTAAAATTCGTTGTTATCCGGTTAATGTTTAATTCAGTATGTTTATTTTAAACGTGCGAGACACATATGCATAATGCCGATGCGGTACGTTTTACCATGGTTAATGAGTGCGGATGAATTTAAAGAAAGAGAGAGAGAGAGAGAGAGAGAGAGAGAGAGAGAGAGAATAGGAGACAGAGAGAGAGAGAGAGAGAGAGAGAGAGAGAGAGAGAGAGAGAGAGAGAGAGAGAAAGAAATAGAAAGGAAGGGAGAGAGACGGGTTAGTAATCCTTAAAAACGTTTCGATAACTCGAAGTTCCAATTTACTTTTATATAGTTACAAAATTATTGTCATAAAAGTATGACATATCTATCTAATTTAAAAAAGAAAAACAGAAAATATAGAAGAAATTCTAACAGTTGGACGTTCATAGCGAATTTATTTCATTACATACGTTCAGCGTAAATTCATCGATCATATTCAATAAGTAAAGAAATATTCTTCGTTTTTATAAAAAATTAAAAAAAAAATTTGCTTTTCGAATTTTTCGAATTGCATTTATTTCTTCCAAGCATCCGTAATTATACAATAATAATTGTTATTTTTTTAAGTTGTCGAAGTGAAACTCAGCAACACAGTTGTCGTTACTAAAATGACTATAATTATTTTGTATTTTATTTTTCCTAAAATTTAGATGAATCAGTAGCCCAAGTGACCGCAACAATTATAATAATAGTAATTATTATTATTTTTATTATTATTATTATTTCCTTATTATTTTATTTTTCTTTAATTTTCAAAGAGTAAATTAGCAATATGTCGACGTTTCTGACTAAAATGATATTATTTAATGAATTAATTCAAATTATAATTACAAAATATATTTGTAATATATTTGATGATATATACCTGTACTGTAATATTCCTATACGAGATATAATAAATAAATAAATATATATTACAAATATATATTTTTATTTTTTCTAAATTTAGATAAAATTCTGTTATCCATAATAATAGTAATAATAATAATGTTATAAATAATATATATATAATATATAATATATATGTGTATTATAATTATTATTATTATATATTAATACTACTACTAATAATAATAATGATTATTATTATTCTTATTACCTATTATTATTTTTATTCAGTTCTCAAAGTGAAACTTATTGTTGGCAATGGTGTCGGCGTAAGTTAAAGCTAGTAAAATAGCCGTATTTTATTCGATTGGATAAATTCGAAGGAGAACTCGTAGAACGGTCGAGAGGAGGACGGTTTCGTGGATGGCCTCGGATTTCCACGTACACAAGAGACAATAAATTCGTCGCGTTGGAATACTTACGTCGGCACGTATTCAAGCGATTTTCTCGGCTCTCCTCTTCCTCATGGTCCCCATGCAAAAACGAGCGGAGCCTGTAGGAGAAACGATAGAATCGTTTTCTCTCGTCGATTTACGATCTTTCCGTGGCGTTACGTCTCTTCGATCCTTCTCTCTCTCTCTCTCTCTCTCTCTCTCTCTCTCTCTCTCTCTTGTGTTATGCCAAACCGGCCCTTAAGCGGATCAGTCTTTCAGTCCTTCTCCTAAGAGTGAAATCCAAGACGTTTTATGGTACGAACCATCGACTCCTAACGAGACTTCGAAACGTCCTAAGGTATCTTCTTCTTTTTCTTTTCCTTCTTCTTACTCTTCTTCTTATTCTTCATCTATTCATGGGGGTTATTATACCCCAAAGCTTTTCATCTAATCCTCTTTCAACTTCTTTCTTTCTTCGATTTAATCTTCGTACGTTAGGTCGACTCCCGATTACTTAGATTTGAAAATTTCAAGGACACTTAAATATGCCATCATGGTCAACATGGTCTTTATTACACTAGATGGAAACATTTTGAAATGTTCTACTTTTAGTTACGAGTGAAATGTGAAATGAACAGAAAGAGAGAGAGAGAGAGAGAGAGAGAGAGAGAGAGAGAGAGAGAGAGAGAGGGAGGGAGGGAGAAAGAGAGGAGAGAGAAAAGGAAAAAAGACAACATTACCCTTTATGGTACTTGGTGTATACTAATAGAATAATCGATGTTATTTCTTTTTTCTCTCTCTTTCTCTCTTTCCGTTTTCTTTCCTAATATCGAGACAAGTTTGAATAGATTGAATTCAGGAAAAAAAGAACGATGTTACTTTTCGTTATATCCCGAAGAATTCTTAATGGATCTCGAGATCATCTTAATAACCCCCTACTTAACCGCTTATCTTTATAGCCACCGACAAAATTCGCGGCTATGGAAAAGCGTAAAAAGCTTTTTTTCTTGCTCTTTTTTCCTTCCGTTCATTTTTTTCCCCTTTTCCTTTTCCTTTTTCATTTCTTTTATTTCTCGAGATAAAATATCCCACGTTGAAATTCTTATCCGTAAGACTTTCTTATCGCGGCAACATATCTGCCGGTATATTACTTTTCGATTAACCAAACGAAATAAATAAAAAAAAAAAAAGAAAAGAAAAAGAACATTTTAACGATTCAACAAAAACTATTTAATTTTTATTGGTTTTATTTTCAACCACCCGGTATATATTCGTAAGTAGCCTCTCGGTAGTACTATACAATACATGTACAATCGTCTCTATAGATGAGTACGGTATTCAGAAGTAGGTATCTATGTATATACATATGTGTATGTATGTATTACCTTGGGTCCTTTCTTTATTCCGTACATGTTGGTACTACCGTACTTATGTACAAAAGAAAATGCCGATAGATCCGCAGAAGATTACGCGTGTAAAGGGACTCCTCGTGAGAGTTTGTTCGCGAACTCGCGATCAGTACACCCGTTACATTCTAAATACTTGTAAGCATGCCATATTACCTGGCCGAGTTCAAACTGTATTACAATACAATAGGTCCAAGCGGTGAGCCCTTTCTATGTTAACCTTGTTTCTTCTTTACCATAGCGAGTTACGTTGATACGCTATATAGGGTGTCCCTTATTTTATTAGATACTAAGGAATATTTATTTTATTATTTAATTTATCTAAATGAATCGTAATAAATTCATATAAAAAGAATTATAATGATACTTTTGTTTATTTATTAAATTTTTAGGTATATGGGGGTTTTAAATTATATATTATTGGTTATAATACGTACATTCGATATTTCGTCTTCTTAGATTGACGTATCATTAATAAATTAATTTTATTTTACTATACGACATATTATTAGATCTTCATTCTTTTTTATATAATGCATTACAATAATAAATCATATAAAATTTATGATAGCTTCTCAATACTTCGACGTACTTTATCGCTAGTCACTAAAGGTTACATTCACGTAATCTTATATTTTTTACTTTTATTTATTTATTTTCGTTTTTCTTTTTTTTTATTACATAAGTTTACATTCAAGCGAATTAATACTGGTCCAATTAATGGGTCGACCGTATTTAGAATTTTTTAATGGTTAGCATTTCTTTCAGTTTATATTCTTCATTTAATTTTAAATATACCCATTTCTATATAAAAATATTCTAATCTCATAAACACGATAAATTGTTCGGTCGAAAATAATTTTTATGCTTCTTCTTTTTTTTATTTTTTTTTTCATTTACATAAAATATACATATATCTATAACTCAGTGTGCAACTTGTTAGACTATGTTAAATCGATGAAATTCTTGAATAAAATCTGCCGATAGTAATTAAGAACAGGACGCTTTCGTCGTAAAGATACAGAAAGAGAGAGAGAGGAAAAGAGAGGGAGAGAAAGAGAGAGAGAGAGAGAGAGGAAGAGAGAGAGAGAGAGAGAGAGAGAGAGAGAGAGAGAGATCGCTCCAAACGATAACTCGAACTCGCCGATCGGAATGCAAATAGCGGCCTGCCGAAAATGGACAAATCACTGTAAGCACACCCCCGTTGGATGATAATTACTAGTCGATCGTTGGGAGTAGTACAGTGGGGTGCAATTCTGTTGTCTCGTAATCGTCGTCCCTTCGAATGCAAATGCTGTTAAGGATCTACATAAGATGAGAGATTAACCAAAGTAAAAAATAACACGCATGTGTGTGTGTGTTTGTGTGTACGCGCGCGCGTGCGTGGGTCTACTGAGTATGGTAAAAAGGGGAAAAGAGGGTTGGAACACGGCGACTCTTATTGCCACGAGAAGCTTCAATACCTTTAAGGTTTATACACCACAAGGCCATTTGACTATTCGCCATTTAATTTACATATGTGACTAGTAACCAATCGGACATCGGGTTTTAATCTTCGTCGATTTTTTTTTTTTTAAATTTTTGATCATTTTCCTATCAATTTTCCTTTCTTTTTTTTTTTTCTTGAAAATCAATGAAAAAACTTAATGCGAAAATTGTTAAGAACGAAGATTATAAAATTTATCGACGGATCAAATTAGAAATGATTTAGAATTATTGTGTATGTAGGTATAAATAGATGTTCTCTCTCTCTCTCTCTCTCTCTCTCTCTCTCTCTCTCTCTCTCTCTATGTTTCTCCGTCTATTTCTATGGGGATCCTTTTACTTTTTATCCTTTTCTATCGTTCTACTCCTTACTATTTCTCTGTCTCTTTTCATTGAGAGATCCTCCACATGTTCAAGAAAGGCAGCTCCCTCGTCTGGCAAAGAAACTCTGCGTACTGTCTATTCGTTCGAAGCTAACACGGTGCCTTAAAACGACGATGTCACGATAACGATACGTATGGCTCGCTAACCTAACGTCTAACGTGGGTAGACTTCTGCTAACACACTAGGGACTACATATATGCGCATCCTGGTGCAACGATAGCCTCGGTCGACCAACCCAACAATCTACCTCTCTCTTTCTCTCTTTCTCTTTCTCTTCTTTCTCTTCTTCTTCTTCTTCTTCTACTCCTTGGTGCCTACTTACAAGCCCCATATTTACACGCGTACGCGATCGTACGTACTCCCGAGGCTCTCTTTACCGACTAATCTCTCATCTTAGATCGCATTCCGTCCTTCTCTTTTTCCCTCCCTTTCTCCTTCTACTTCTTCTTCTTCTTCTTCTTCTCCTTCTTCTTCTTCTTCTTCTTCTCCTTCTCCTTCTCCTTCTCCTTCTCCTTCTCCTTCTCTTCTTTCTTCTCCTCCTCCACCTTCTTCTTCTTCTTCTTGATGTTCTTCTTGACGTTCTTCTTATTCTTATTTTAACTTGGCGTAAAAGAAGCGGGACGTGCGTGAAATTGCACCTCAACGATAAAGGAATTGGTGATAATGCGGTAAGACTCGGTGAAATGTTGCTTTTCAAATTGCAAAAAAGTGACAAGTGTTCAGCTGGAAATTCACGTAGGCTTTAAGTTAACTTAAGGTTGTCTGTTAATGTAGCCGATTTAAAACTTTAGAATTAGATAATTCTTTCTCGAAAACTTTTAATTTTAATCAATTAAATGTGATTTATCATATTCTAAGATAACTTATTAATAGTTAATCGACTGATAAGCGTGTTGTTATATTAAATTGAATAATTTGATAATTCCCAAGTATGCATTTCGCTTCGATAATGTCATATTTTTATTTCGAACAAAAATAAAAAGGAATTTCTAATTTAACATAATTAATCATTGTCTTTCGATTGTTAAAAAAGAGACAAGTGTTTACTTCGAAATTTTACATTAGCGTTAAGTTAATTTAAGATCGTCTTATATGATTTCAATTTAAGATTAGATATTTTATTCTCCAATATTTCCAGTTCTAATTAATAAAATTGATTTATCATAACTTTATTAGTCACGATAAGTAAATCTTACTATACTAAACGTAATAGTTATCAATGATGCCCAAATGTACATTTCGTTTCAATCATGTAATAATGAACTTCTTCTTGTATTTTTACATTGTAATCTATTTATAATAAAAAAGAAGAAAATATTTTTCGACTTTATGAACGTAATTCAACATAATTAATGATAGATGTAGATCAAAGTGGTAGGAAATAAAAAGAGAGATAATCAATTCCAATAGAAAAAGAGAGAGGAAAAAGAAAGAGACAGAGAGAGAGAGAGAGAGAGAGAGAGAGAGAGAGAAGGATGAAGAATAATGTTTAAAGAGAGATAGATAGAGTTGAAGGGAGCATGGGAGTCGACTAACCCTTAATTCTTGTCGCTTTAACTTATCTCGCGACAGATCGTGATCGCTCGAGTGTGCCTACCTGACACCATGAAACATCGAGATTTAATTAGTCTAAAGTCACGTCACACGATAGCCACATAGCTACATTACCGATTTCCCTCTCTCTTTCTCTCTCTCTCTCTCTCTCTCTCTCTCTCTACATGTATATATATATATATTGCTTGCTGATCGTTTCAATCCATTGAATCATCATACTAACGAATATTCGCTTAAAATTTTCCATAATTGATAGAAATCAAATCAATCTAATGTAATTATTAATACCGAGTTTCGTTGACATTTTATTTTGTTGTATTAATGAAATTTTGTTGCTATCATTTTTTTTCTTTTATTCGTAATCTTATCATTATTTACAAGATGTTAATGCATACGATTGAAATTTTGGAACAATGTTTCATTTCTTTTTTCTTCTTTTAACTCATACACTAACAACTAGAGATACTCTTTATTAATAATCGATAGAAAAAATGTTGAACAATATCACATTTAATTTTCGATCTTCGAAATTTATATTTAATTTGATTTTATCATTAAATTTATATCAAAAAAGACGATATGGCGAAGAAATGCATTTTGAAAATGTATTTAATAAAATGATAACACTTATTGTAGGATAAATGTTAGGATAGTAAAATTAACGCGATATTATTGAATGAACGTGTAAACTATGCAAACTGGTTTTGAAAGACGAGCTATGTTGATTCTGAATGGAATATCCAGTTGCAGAAATAGCAAATAGCGAAAAACTGGTGTAGATTTCGTACATTGATAGATATAATACATACATATCTAGAAATACATGTGTGTGTGTGTGTGTGTGTGTGTGTCTGTGTGTGTATATATATATGTATATATATGTATGTATATATCTTAGTACGTGAGAAATTGTGTCACACGAGACTCTAGTCGACGTCGACACACGTCTCGCTTAATGGCTATGCGATTTACGTTAGATCATGTTGTCCATCAACTTTACGTTACCTTCAATGGACTCACTCAATGGTGTCAATTCGAGCTGGAAATATGTCTTTCGACGAGATTATGTTGTTTTATCGCGTGTTTCTACGAAAGAAAATACGAGTGGAGATTTATTTATGAACACAGTGGGTCACTAAGCTGATAGACATGTTAGAATGTTAAATTGAATATAAACAAATCGAGTATCTAATAAATCGATTTTATTGTACACGCATAGTAATGTATCATAGGTTTAATTGTACGTAAAAATATTTCATTATTTTATTCGATTGATTATTAATAATTAATTTTTTACAATTAGATATGTAATAGTATAACGTAGATTTTATATAATATTTAGTATAATAATTTTATAAATAATAATATAAAATAAGTATATATATAAATATTAAACGATAACATTGAATATAAAAATTTATACAAATATAAAATTAAGAAATTAACAAATAATTATGCAATTGTAATATACTTATATGATTAATAATTATGTTTTTGTATTAACAAATGATTAATATTCGTATGTAAAAAAATGTTTATACTTTAAAATAATTAATTATCGATAAAATGAAATTTTTTTATTTCGTATAAGAATTTATATATGATCGTATTTAAAAGATACAATTAATTTCATATAATAATTTATTTTATTATCGAAAGATGATATAGTACTATGCAACATTCAGTAAATCGAAAATTCTGTGTAAGAACGTGTATTATCTGAGAAACTGATATTTGTATTACGTCACGACCTTGAATTATGAAGGTAGTGTCGCGAATGAACCATTTGTTGTTATTATCCTAGACTCGAGATTGGTTACGTGACCTTTTTCAAGGCAGTCGTTCTAGGATCGCTGATAGGATATACCCTCTCTCTGTTGCTTTCTCTTTCCTTTAACGATTATGAATTTTAGTTATATCAGATTTTATAAATTTATACTTTATAATAATATTATAATTTTTCTTTTTAGATAATACTATGTAGTACGAGATAATTCAATTTGATTTAATCATTATAATTTATTTCTTTCAATGTCGTTCATTTTATTTATTCGTTTCATTTATGCATTTTATTTATTCGTTTTATTTATTCATTTTATATATTCGTTTTATTTATTTGAATCAGTGTTATTCATCTGATTATCAGTGTTATCAATTCATTTCATTTATTCATTTCATGTATTTTGTTTAATGTTATTCATTTGATTTGTTCGTTTCATTAATTCGTTTAATTCAATAATTTCATTTAATTCATAGAATATTAATCATTATTTTGAAATTCACAGAGGACCACTTTCTTCCTTGGTTCATATAATTAAAATTGAATTATTGTTTACTTATGTATACGTATATGTATACATTTACGTGTGTAACTTATATTTTCTTCGTCACACACACACACACACACACACACATATATTTATTCATATTTCACCAATTATTTTCTACGTCTCAACTGTATTTATTAATTTTTCACAAATTATTATTCATTGCTCGTTATACGGATATTTATTTAAAACTAACGTAATTATACGCACGTGTTATATTACACGGGTTTACAAGTATCTTTTATCGCTGACTCGTTTATGTTAAATTCTAGTAGAGAGTGGTCTTGGTTGGTTGGTAATGTTCTTAAAAAAAAATTTTCCTATCGAGGAAGGAATCGCAACGGGAAGGAAAATAAGCACTCGCGGTAAGACGTACAAAGGTTGAGATGGAAATGGGCGTAGGTAGAGAGAAAGAGACAGACAGACATATAGACATACAGACAGATAGATAGAGAGAGATAGATAGATATGTAGATAGATAGATTGAGAGAGAGAGAGAGAGAGAGAGAGAGAGAGAGAGAGAGAGAGAGAGAGAGAGAGAGAGAGAGAGAGAGAGAGAGAGAGAGTATCGTTTGTCCCTATGCACAAAGCTGGCCATAGTCAGGTGCGAATACGTTTAAATTTGAAATTCAGTTACACCGCGGTTGCGACGCGCCGGGAGGTCCTGCGTCGTAAATCCAGCGGTAACTTATTATTTTCGCGCAGCTACGTATGCGGCTGTAACTTCCGCGATCGTTTCTCTGGATTTCGCGACTTCGTTACGTTCAACGAGCAGACATACTATCTCTCTCTCTCTCTCTCTCTCTCTCTCTCTCTCTCTCTCTCTCTCTCTCTCTCTCTCTCCTGTCTATTTTTCTCTTTCTCTCTCTTTCTCTTACTACATATATCTATATACAGTCCCAACGAAAAGTGCCCACCAGGATTATTATGAAATCTAGTGATTCATGCCGTTGGATTTCTTTTTTCTTTTATAGGAATGCTTAAAATCTGGGATATACATATATAACATCAAACCGGCTTCAATAGGAAAACTTCAACGGTGCATAGTCGAAGAATACCGTCAGATTACAACTGATCTATTGGAAAATGTTCGACGTAACACTGAGGAATAGATTTTTTTATTACTGCATGGAGATAGACGATACATACATATATTAAATATTTAATAAAATCAAAATTTTTATAAATTTGATACTTCCAAATGCATTTTGTCAATTAAAATAGTCTGAATTACGAAAAAAATAGGGCTATTGTGAAGAAAATTAAGAGATCTTTCAAATGATGTGTCACTTAAACCTGTTGCAGCTTAAGATTTTTGAGGGTTATTCGAAAGAAAGGTCAACCCAAAGTAGGTGAATTTATGATAGAGATCTATCCTACTAGAAAATTAAATTGATCTGTCTCAGCGTCTTGTGAAAAAAATTCATTAAATTTCATAATAATCCTAGTAGATATTTTTTGTTGAGACACTATATATATATATATATATATATATATATATATATATATATATATATATATAATAAATATATATTAATAAAAACGACCATTTTAACAACTAATCAAAACGGTAATTTGTGGGTGGCTTTAATAGACTCAGATAGCGCGATAAATATTACGATCGAAGGTATCTACATATATAAATATAATATATATCGTGTAGATATTTATATGTATATATATATATATATATATATATATATATATATATGTGTGTGTGTGTGTGTGTGTGTGTATATATATATATATATATATAGTAAATAATAATTAATAAAAATAAAATATAAATTCGAAGAAATAATATAATATAATTATAATAATTAAGTGTAAGGGTTTGTCAGTTTCATTTATAACATTATTTTAAATGATTCATATAATTAAGGATGAACCTTACAGAAATATAATTTTATGTGAATACGATTTTAAGTGATCGATAATCATGGATAAATCTCACTTATGAACGTAATTTTCAAACCTTGAATACAGTGTCAATTACATGTAATGATCCTAATATAATTTTGAACATATAATACAATACATAAGTACGTACATATGAAAGTATATAAGATCAGCTATACGAGTATACAATAACGAAGAGTTTTGCAGTCTATATTCGTTTAGATTTTCTTCGAAATTTGTCGTTCTTTTCCTTTTCTTCTCGTTCTTGTTCTTTTTTTTACTTTATTATTATTTTTTATTTTATTTTTTGTATTGTTTTTATTTTTTATTTTTTTTAAAGACAAGACTGTCGAGCGAGCGTGTTTTCAGGCGTTTGGTGGAGAACAGAGTTCGAAAGGGAGGGACCTCGGCATTTGTCTGACCCTCTAATTATATGGTATACATCGTGTACATCGAGCGGAGGGAGGTCGTCGAGGTCAGGGTTCTGAGGGAACTGGTGGAGCGGGCACACAAAACGCGCCACGGCGCATCGAGATATATCGAAAAATTGGCCGTAGCCGGATATCGACGCGGCGGGTAGCCGACTACAAAATTTACTGGCCGACAAATAATAATTATTCTCGTTTCGTGCTGGCTGATCCGATGTTCGATGAGCCAAGACTGGTACATTCGATGCAAGAATTTTAACATTATCCGCTAGATTTATAACATTTTTTATTCGTCGATTTAATTTCTGAAAGATCAGTAAAACAATATATATGTATTTATAAATATATTTTATATATATATATATATATATATATATATATATATATATATATATATATATATATATAAAAGAAGAAGAAAAAACAAAAGATTCATAATGCATCAATGCATTGTTTGTTCTTTGATAATCATTGTTCATATTAAAAATATTCGATAGCTATTTTTTTTTTCTTAATTTTTCCAAATGAAAACAGGACTACAGTCTGTTAAATTTTACAAAATTAAATAAAACGTCGAAAGTTAGGCTATTGCTGAATTTACAGATTGGATTTACTCATCAATTGAATATATTCAGCAACAGGGTACCAACATTTAAAAACTTAATTTAAGAAAAACGTGATTTTTAATGAATCGAAGAAGTGAATATTATCTTACAAGAAAACATAATTTTATTTAATAAACACAATAATCGATATAATGTGTGAAACGTTAGGATTAGAAATAAATTAATATTAACGGAATATTATAAATGAATTTACTTCGAAAATATTTTTCTTCATACTCAAAATTCTCTTCTTAGAAATTGATAGCATTTTCGAGTAACTATAAGTCCAGTAGAAAATGGTAACACTTGTTGCGAAGTTGCGAATTACAAATTGTCCTCTCGCCAAGAGACAAAAGTCAAAAACTTTCGGTTATATTACCGTTCTGAGAATTCACTTTGGAGTTCTTTCTCATAGCTTATCTCGTTAGCTCATCTCGTTTGCTCATCTCATGTAAAATAATTAATGCTGGGGTTTACCTTGTGCTATATCCGTGAAAAGTCGAGGACGTTTTAAGTTCATTATGAAGTTTTCTGGTATAGCTAATGAGGAGAGTTGGTATTTCAAGAAGTTACATTAATTAATATTACATCATAATTATATTTGGATGGCTATAAGTAATAAACAGTTTAATTAACGATCACTATAAAAATTACCTTTGAATCATATTATTATATATTAAGCGATATCATAACACTGAACCGGTATATGACAACTATGAATTAACTAATAAGGTATATGTATGCGTTTCTCTCTCTCTCTCCCTCTCTCTCTCTCTTTCTCTCTGTGTGTGTGTATATGTGTGTGTGTGTGTGTGTGTGTGTGTGTGTGTGTGTGTGTGTGTATTGCATATAAAGATTTAATTTTAATTAGATGTTAGGGATTGAGGATGTGTTAACTTTATGGACGCGAAAACTTACGAAACTATTCGAAAGTTTCGGATAATAATTTCACTTCACTATTTCTAAAGGTAACGACAAACTAATCGAGAATTTGCAGTAAACGTAGACGACAATAACAACGACAACGACAACGACAACAATGCTTTGGAAAATTGATTCCTCTCTCTCTTTCTCTCTCTCTCTCTCTTTCTCTCTCTCTTCTCTCCCTTTCTCTCGCTCTTGGAAAATTGATTCTCTTTCTCTTTCTTTCTTACTCTCTACGAAACTCTATCTTCCTTACGTTATTCGTATTCTAGAACGATTCTAGAGATTTCTGAGTTACTTAGAAATTTGAATCGTTCGTGCTCAGTTTTGGAAATTTCTATGTCTCTGTCGCAAAAGTTCATTTATCAAAGCACTCAATTATTTAATCTTATTAAGGAACAAGATGGTCTCGTTTTAATCTGATCAGAAATAGAAAATGTACTGATCTGAAATTTTTTTTTTATTGAAAATAATTCGTTGAAATATTATTCAAATCTGATTAGAAACTTCTATTGTCTTCGACTAATGATACTTTTCAAACGAAAATTATTACATTTTTCAACATTTACTTGCTAACTATGGTTTTTTCCTTTTTTTTTTTTTTAATTTAAGCAAAGTTCAATTCGTAATATATGATGTTAATATATGACTAAAAGTTTCTTCTTTTCTGAAACATATTCAGTAAAAATAATTAATCTCTGATTAGAAATTTCTTTGGTCTTGTATGCTTTTAATAAATGTAACTTTTCAAATACATTCTTACATTTCTCAACATTCACTTCGTGTTTATTAAAGTTTTTTGTAATTTAATCATAAGAAAAATTAAACTCGCAGAAGTTTAGCAAGCGATTAAGGATTTCTTGTTAAAAAGTAAAAATTTATCAATATCCGATTAGTTATTTCCTTCATCTTGTATGCCTTTAATTAATATCATTTTTCAAACAGATTTCTACATTTCTTTACATTCACTTCGTGATTACTGATTTTTTTTTTAAATCTAATCGTAAAGAAAAATAAATTGGTAGAACTTCAACAAGCGATTAAGGATTTCTTGTTTTTCGAAAAGAAAGAAAAAAAAAAGAAAAGAAAAATGATCAATCTCCAATTAGATATTTCCTTCGTCTGGTATCCCTTTAATTAATGTCATTTTCCAAATATACTCTAAAATGTCTCAGAATTAACTTCCTAACTACTAACATAAGTTCTCTTTGAAATCTAAATAGAACTCAACTTGTAGCACTTTGGTAAGCTACTTTGAACGTGCTTATACACGTACCCTATTAATTAGAAATAGTCGAAGTGTATCCTTAAACGCGGAAGGTCGTTAAGATAAGGATAAAACTATGTGAAAGCTTTCATTGGACACGGTACGTTTAACATTTCGATTTAGCGAAAATAGAAAGAAAATGAATTCTGATCTGTGGGATAGAATTATTCTACCGTGTAAGCATTACGAATGCTTTACCATGAAAGAAAAATGACGTATGTTGTAAAATGGTGATAAGGGACGGTTTAAAAATAAGGAAGGGTGCATTCTCATGATCGGTAATCTTAGGACATTGACTATTGATCGATAGTTTCATAGGATCCACGCCTGGGATTATCAATCGATGGATTCGTAGGATTAAAGAGAAACATTCGTAAAGAGTTTTGTACTCTCTCTCTCTCTCTCTCTCTCTCTCTCTCTCTCTCTCTCTCTCTCTCTCTCTCTCTTTCTCTTTCTTTATCTCTCTTTCTCGAGATTTCTTGGGATGTTAAATAACAGTGATCCTTGAGATCACCATCACCCAGTCAACAACACCGTGACGCATAGCCACCACTTTGCTCGACGAAACGAAGCACGTGTTTTACTTTTTTCTTTTTTCTCTTCCCTTTTTTTACGTCGATTATACGCATTGCATGAATTTAGGACCTGTAATCGAGAGCTCTCTCTCTCTCCTTTTCTTTGTCGATCGTTATTTTTAACTTACTTCTCGAGTTGTTTAATATGATCGGTGTAAAGGTATATCAAAATTATAGTGGGAAACCGAGGAGTAGGGAAATTCCCGTAGGAGGGAATCGTTTTTACGGAAGAAATTTGAAAGAAATTTTGGACTTCTTTTTCGGATACATTTATTATCGTTCATAGCGGAATTATGTAGAATTATTTTTTTTAAGATAGTAATATAAGATTCGATTCGGTCTTTTTTTTTTTTCAATGAAATTTCCCATGAAATTCGTTAAAGCGTAATCGTTTGATCAATTATGATTTTTGCTCGTAATGTCTGTTTACTTATTATTGATTTAATTATTATTCCGTTATCAATGATACAATCCTGATTCTGTTGTAACTTATGTCGACTCTAATTTTGTTTTTATCATAATTTTTTTATTTACTTTTTTTTATATTATAATTCGTCAAATATCTTTCTAGAGAACGATGCGAATCCGATGACTCGTTTCATTTTAATTTGACGAAATTTTTGAAAAAAAAAAAAAATAAAGAAAAGGAAACAAGAAAAGAAAAATACGATACATAAGTTGAAAAAAAATTCGTCTTTTCTGAGAGGAGTATAAATTATCTTTCAGAATCCATCAAAGCTGGTGATAGGTCTTCATAAAATTAAAATCAGCTCGTACGCTGCAGGCTGTCCTCGGAGTAACAAAGTCGTTAAACTTTCTCGAGTTCGTCGTAGAAATAAACACGTCGGAGCGTACGATCGGTCGACCTATATTGACTTGGAGTTTGCCAGCTGACGTATAACAGCGGATGCTATAATAAGGTCTTAGCTTTGCTCGATTACGTGGACAAGGTCGTCCTGCTTCATGCGGAACTTGATTTTCTTTACCTTCATCTCGGTTCATTGTAACTTTTTCTTTTTTCTATGCGTGTATGCTTTGTTTTTCTCTGTTTTTTTTTTTTAATAAAAAACTGTAAACAAATTTTTTCCTATTTTAGATTTTTATTAGAAGTGCACGTAAATAAGAAATTTTTATGTAAATAAATAACGTTATAATATAGCATGTGGATTAATGTATATTATAATATTATTCAAAATAAGTAATATAGAAACTTTTAGTATTATATGTATATATATATATATATATATATATATATATATATATATATATATATATATATACTGTATCGTAGTATTGTACATAATAAGATATGTTTACTAATAAAGTAATAATTTGGGCCATATGTAATACGAATTTGAATATATAAGTATAGTGCTCCGCTTAGTTAAATATAAAATAGTAAAAGATTTTATAATAATCCAATAAATATCATTGCATTTCTATATTTAAATTATAATTATTAATGATATAGTCATGGGAGGTATAATATTCCAAAAAATTGAATATTAATAATGCCTATTAGCTGACAATTTATTTGGATTTGTCCATAAGAATTCTAAAATATATAAAATGTTTTATATATATATATATATATATATATATATATATATATATATATATATATATATATATATAGTAAGTTGTAAGATATATTGAATCCTAATTTATATTTAGGTATATTTAGTATTAGTATTGAATGAAATATTCGAAAACAATAAAAATTATAAAAACTTGCCCTTTAGAATCGAAGATAAATTAGTAGAGTCATGATTTAAATTTGAAAAAAAAATGGTAATACGATTATCGATGAAGCGTAGCATGATTAATTACGAGTTTACGAGTTATCGATGTCTCTCCTCTTTCAAGCGAATCCTGCCGAACGAGTTGTAATGGCCGATGAAAAGTTTCGAGGATCAATTGATCCTCGTCGAAGCTCGTTAATTCGCAAAGTTCAAACTTCAAAGTTCAAGATCTTATCTTACCGATCAACTTCCTCTTTATGTGGAAAATAAAAAAAGAACTTCAGTATTATCGTTTATTATAGATCATCCATATAGGCATGTAATAATGATGAAGTATTTTTTTATAATTATTATTTTTTAAATATTTGTATTAATTGTTTATGTAAAAAAAGATTTAACAATATTATTGTAAAAATCCGAAAACATCATTCACGTTTGTTTGTTATTTATGAATATTTAATTTTTATATTTTATTAGATATTAATAATATAATTCGTAGCGTGCATTATTAAAGTTTTTTGAGATCTATAACCCACTGCAAATTTAATTAAATAATTAATAAAAAGAAAAATAGAAGAGAGATTTAAACGTACAGATAAATTCAAACAAAATGATATTCTACATATTCGACAAATTAATCAACATTAATCGAACAAAGATGATACAAATAAAGCGTTACAAACTATTTTCACCGTTAAAAACCATCATCAATCGTATTATTGTTTAATATAGTAAACAATTCATCTTTGTGATATCATAATTAACAAAATAAGAATTTAATATTAATTATTACTGTAAAACTAAATATTTTAGAATATACACAGATGGATATATAATTTTACATTAAGAACAAAAAGTTTGTAACCCCATTTTAAATTGATCATAATACGACTAATGATAATATATAATCAAGAATATGACACTTTATGAAAGAAAAAAAATATAAATATTCACAAAATACGTAAATGGATATTCATAAGATATATAAATGGGTATATATAGAAGAGGTACATGGTTAAAGCATAACTATCTAAGAAAAAAATATCTTTTGATGCGTTTGCCGACTAGTAATAAGAAATAATTGCTCGATATATACTTTTCACGATATACTATAATTCAGTTCGAACCGAGATTCTTTTAAACGATGCTTACTGGATTATACCTAATGGCATAACGAATCTCCATCGCGATTTTATATTTCTAATCCTATTAACCATAGAGTAGAGCGAACCTTTAAAATCGGTTACGGTTATGAAGAGATTGGCCGACATAACGTATGTATCACCCTGTCTCCTCTTTCGGAGGATTGGATTCGTAATATTCCTCCTCGCGCCACGAGAATATTCTTCCCTCTGGTAACATGATATTTCCTCGACGGAGACGGAGATCATTTTTTAAAATAAAATAAAACAAAATAAAAAAGAAGAAGAAATAAAAAGAACAGGGTTAACACAGGTATATACGGATAGAAAGGAGAATTACTTTGGACGATCTTATAAAATTGTCTTTGAAGAGATGAGGAGACAGGAGATACAAATAGAGAGATAAAGATAGAGAGAGAGAGAGAGAGAGAGAGGGAGAGAGAGACAGAGATAGTGAGAGAAGGAAGTGGAAGAGGAAGGGAAAGTGGAAACAAAAGGCGAAGGTAAGAGAAATACGTGATCGTTAATCCTTTTTCAAGAGTGTGTAAGTACGTCTAATAAATTGGATAAACTTGATGATATTATATTATAAGCGCATGTAACAGTACGTTAGAATGGATTAGTTTTGAAGAGAGAAAATGAGGGAAGATATGGAGATGGGAGAGGGGGGGGTTGTTGGGAAGAGGGATGAAAAAGGAGGTTGGCCTTGACGTAAAAAAGAAGATAAGGAGGGAAAAAAACGACGAGGACGATGAACGAAAATAAAACAAAAAAAGAAGAAACAGGAAGAGAAAAAGAGAAGAGACAAAAACGGAAAAGAGAAAGAATGCAAAAGAAGAAAAACATGCAAAAAGAAAGAAAATAAATAAAGTATAACAAAAAAAAAATTACTTCGACGATCGAGGCTCGATCGTATAGAGGTTGAACGAAACCACCCCCAATTTAACCGTCTGGGGGTGGATCTTAAGAGCGATAGTGAAGAAGGTGAAGAAGGGAATGGTGGATAGGGAGGAGGGGATGAAGAGAGGGGGGAGAGTGAAGGATGATAGACGAGTCGATACGTTCCCACGCGTTCTCGCGGATGAGAGCTGAGAAGCCTAAAAGCCGTTGGGTCCATTCTTTTCTCTCTCTCTCTCTCTCTCTCTCTCTCTCTCTCTTTCTCTCTCTTTCTCTCTCTTTCTCGCTCTTTCACTCTATCTATCTATCTCATTCTCTCTCTTTCTCACCCTTTTCATAGTGGGCGGTTGTAAGGCCTCAGGGGCTCAAGCGAGTCCCTAATCACAGCCTCGACTAACGCTCTCCTACGCATTCGAAGAGAGAAAAAGCGAAAGCGAGAGAAAGGAATAGACAGAGAGAGAGAGAGAGAGAGAGAGAGAGAGAGAGAGAATGAGAGAGATGGTGGGAGGGAGAAGACATGCGATCTTCTTAAACGCGTTCGCACTCGGTCGTACGCTCGCGCGCACCCGCTAAAAGCCGAGTAATGCGAACGTTCTTAAATACATGCCGTTAAATCTCTTCGTTCTTTTATCTTCTTCCTTCTTGAGAGATTTTACTTCGCTCTCACGCCTATCTCTCTCTCTCTCTCTCTCTCTCTCTCCCCCTCTCTCTCTGTCTCTTTTTCTCACCCTCGCTCTTTCTTTCTATCTCTCTCTCTCTCTCTCTCTCTCTCTCTCTCTCTCTCTCTCTCTCTCTCTCTCATTCTTATTTTCTCCTTCTCTTTCTATAATAACATGCGCACGCACACAAGTTTTGCAAACTCGTTTTATACAAAATTAACTCGTATACCGTAGAGTACCATCCTCGAGGCGTTATTTTATATGTATGCATATATGTATTCGTATATTCGTGTGTATATATATATATATATATATATATATATATATATATATATATATACGATATATATAAATATATATGGATGTGTGTGTGTGTAAACGTATATTCGTACGTATGTATGTTTAAATTCGTTAATAAATTTTATATTAGTTCAATATATCCATATAAAATATACAAAATATTTTATAATTATTTAAAATAATTTCTATAAATTTTCATATAAATATAAAATATGAAAAGAAAAGTACAACCGTCATATACATGTATGAATATATTCGAATACCCGTGTATGTATGAAAATTCTACGAATATAATACGTGGCCAAAAATGAGTGCAAGTCGACGTAATTATTAGAGAGAAAAGAGGACGAGATTCGTGGTTTCTTTTTTTCTATTTTGTTTGTAAATTATCTATTTGGTCGTACAAAATTTTTGAAATCCGTAAAACTTCCTACTTTCTTTCTTTCACGCATGCACGCACGCACGCACGCATGCACGCACACACACACACACATTCTCTTGGCATTTACTCCGATATTAAGTCACAGTTCACGTAGAGGACGAATTTAACGCGCATTAGCGCACGATAAATTTCAAGTCGCTGGCTGGCCGACAAGCAAGGGCAGGGCGGCGCCATGACGCGCCGTTCCTCTTTTGCACTCACAACCTCGTTATGTTCCTCCTTACGTAATCGCCAAGCCATCGCAAGTGGTAATCGATACGGAAGACATCTATCATCCGGTCTTTTCCTCGACCCCATTGGAACATACATCTCAACGGGAGTGAGAGTCTCATTTCGCGTAAATACTCGATATAAGAAGAGGAATATCGAAGGACAAAAGAGAGAGAGAGATAGAGAGAGAGAGAGAGAGAGAGAGAGAGAGGGAGAGAGAGATGAATGGATTTATTAGTTAGTTTCAGATAAAAGATAATAATAAAATGTAAGGATTGAATATTAATTGTTGTTGGATTATTATTGATATGAAAGACGATTTTTGATATGAAAAAGAAAAAAAATGATCAGAAATTTGTTAATATTGAGTTGGCCAATAATTAATATCGATGTTTTTAATATTTTATGTTTAAATAAGTGACACTAGTATTAGAAGAGTAGTATAATATTAGATTGGCCAATAAGTACTTACAAAATTTGTTGTATTTTATATTCAATTAAATAAACAGCATGCATAATAATATATATTTTTTTTTTAAATAAACAATATTAGTGTTACAATAGTATAGTATTGATCCGGAATTAATACTATTTTATATCCAAACATAGTTATATAAATATATAAATCAACAATAATTAAATAAACAATACTAGTATAACAAGAATAATATAATTTTGAACTGATAACTAATAAGTAATATTGGAATATATTATTGGTACTGTATATTGAAATAAACAATATAAGTAAAGATATTACACTAGTTTATAACGATATTACACTCACTTTAATTGTCCAATAAGTAAGGTCGAAATTTATGTGTGTATGATTGTGTTCGTCTGTGCAATATTTTTCATATTACTGCTAATTTTATATTGGCAAAGAAAAAACATAGAGAACAAAATGTTTAGTATTTTGTATAACATTATAATAAACTCGGAGATTGGAAAATAGAACACATCGAAATTGTTTCTTTTGTTCAACATCTTTATAAATGAATAACGATAGTATCTACAAGAATAGTGTAATACAAATAGAATTTGTAGTATATTATGTATTCAAAGAAACAATACAAGTTATAATGCTATACTATTCTTCGATTGGCTAATAATTTCCACGTTGAAATTGGTATTGTTATATATATATATATATATATATATATATATATATATATATATATATAAAACAAGAAATTCTAAATAAACAATCCATAACAAGAATAGTTTAATACGAACTTCGAATTCGATGCAAAATCTTTTTCGTAGTAAAAGAGAAATAAAATGTACACTAATTGATACGTTCAAAATGTTTATGCGTGCATTATGAATAATCGACGAATTAGCAACGAAATAAGGAAGGGAATTGATCGAGGATATAATGATGATTAAAAATTAATCACTAATCAATTTAGAACTATGAATTCGATCAGATTATATATTTCTTGTCGTGGTTTCATTTTCAAGTACACTTCATAAATCGAAGCGATACTATAATAAAGTTGGATCCGAAAATATACGATTGATTCTTTCAATGGAAAGGAATCGTATAAATTCATGTCGATTGAAAACAGTTAATGCGTTAAAATTCATCCTCGCGTTAGCATACCACTCACGGAATTGTGCGAATCGATAAAAGTGAAGCGTTCGCGCGCGCAATAGAGTGGCAGAATCGAGAGATGAACAGATCAGGAGGATGAAGGTGTACGATTTACCATACATATACATTGTACGGACTTACATATACACATACACACGTATACTCGCACACGGATATACGTACGCTCACATAGTTCGATATTCCACGATTATTCCCTTCTCTCGACGGTAACTCGCATTCGAAATCGTCCTATCGTCGATCAGTGGGACCAATTTCGAAAGGTACCTAGGTCCTTTGATTGCTTATCCATCATCTGACGCTTAGATCGTTATAGCTTATTTATGTGCGTGGACTTCTTCCATTTTGCTCGTTTCTTGTAAGTACTTCTCAGGAAGAACTTATGTATGTAGCATAAGTCACTTAATACCATATATTTTCAATACAATCCATAGGTGTTATGTTTATATGATAAATATAGTAGAATGATTAAATATGTGAATTCAATTATCGATTGTTTTAATTATTACATTTTTTCGAATTATGTATTTTATAAAAAATCATTATATATTAAAGTTGCAATAATGATTGATTAAGTATTAACAATGATTATTGTGCAAAATAACTAGCTTATCAATCCAAAATGATAAAAATATAAATTAAATTTTATTAAGTATTAATTTAGTTTTATTAAAGTGCTATTGATAATATGTTATTTGATTTATATGTTTTCAATTGTATATCATCATTATATGGATAGTAAAATATAAATTCGATCGTTATCCTAATAATTATAATTTTCAAATAATGAATTAAATGAAAAATCGTCAACAATAATTATTGTGCAAAATAGCAGCTGTTATAATTAAAATTGAACATATTATACAAGTTTTGTTAAATGAATTAACTCAAGTCATTTTAGTAATAATTTGTATTGTTAAGAACTAAATTGTTCAAATTAACAGTTGTTTTCATTTTTTTGTCTATTTAGAAAAAAAAAGAAAGAAATATTTTCTTGTCTAATAAGTAGATAATGTCGGAATTTTTAACGTTTATCTAAGCATAAACCACAGTAGTATTTTTTTTATTATAAATTCGGACATTACTTAACGGCCAACCCAATAATACAATACTATTGTTATATTGCTATTGTTTATTTAATACAGTATTACACCATTATTATCTATTCATTTATTTATTTAGTATAGTACTATTGCAATAGACTAATATTAATATTAATATTGTAGATGTTACTTATTTATTCAATGTATTACGTATATTAATGATCATTTATTACGATATAAAATGTTGAAAATTTCGAAATTACTTATTCGCCAATCAAATATTTCTATGATCCACGATACACTTAAAGCTCTAAGGTAATGTTTAAAGACCGCTTGTCAATGTGGTAAGAGAGAAAAACGTTGATTCCGATGCGATCGATAGATCATCCTCGGTGTTCTCGATCGGTTACCGGCCCCGAGCGAGTCGGAGCGAGGAGAGAAAGAAATAGACTGTTGTCGCACGTTGAGAATAATAATTTTGACGAGAATGTATTTCCCAAGACAGGATCTACTTTATCGATAATGGTATCGATTCAGTTCCTTCGATCTCTCTCTCTTTCTTTCTCTTTCTCTCTCTCTCTCTCTCTCTCTCTCTCTCTCTCTCTCTCTATTTCAACAACCCGGAAATTCAAGTAGAATCGATCTATCGATCGATCGATCGATCGCTCGGTTGACGTGGACGGGCGTCGTTCTTTCCACGCCTGTGTAAATTGAAAAATCTGGTGCGATCGAGCGAATCAACTTTCTTGATCATGATTCTTTAGTATTAAGAAAGAATGAGAAAGAAAGAAAGAGAGAGAGAGAGAGAGAGAGAGAGAGAAGAGATAGAGAGAGAGAGAAGAGATAGAGAGAGAGAGAAGAGATAGAGAGAGAGAGAAGAGATAGAGAGAGAGAGAGAAGAGATAGAGATGGAGATAGAGAAAGGGAGAGAGAGAGAGAGAAATACTGGTGTCCGGAGAAGCCTGCTAGAGCATGAAAGTGCGACTTCTACGACCAGCATGCGACCTTAAATTACTTTCCTCGTGATTCCGCTTAACAACATAGAAGTCAGTTTGCCTACTTCGTTTGAGGGTAAATGAAGATTCAGAGAAAAAGGGTGAGATAAATACCGTGATAAAACAATAGGAAGGATGAGAGACAGATAAAGAAATAACATGGCAAAGAGAGATATACAGAAAACGATTAAAAAAAAAGTAAAGAGACGGAGATATATATATATATATATATATATATATATATATATATATATATATATATATATAGAGAGAGAGAGAGAGAGAGAGAGAGAGAGAGAAGGGGGGGTTAATCATAACAGTGGTTAAATCATGGACAATTTACTTATTAATTAATATATTTATTTATCAAATAACGACATTATTATATTTTTAATGAATATATTCATAAAAATTGCAGCATGTTAAATATGCATTATTAATTAGAAATATGAAATGTTTTATAGTTTTAACAATGTGTTAGATTGGTTTATAATTAATGGCGTTTATTTTAGTACTTTATATACAAATGAAATAGCAACATTTAAATAAAAAAAAAAACATTGAAATAACAGCAATGTTATAATATCTTATATACAAATATAATATAAGAGTATTATATAAACATAATATAATATAGTATAATATTTTATATTTGATATAACTGTAACATTTTACATAAGAAATATTTGTATTATTACAATAGTATAGTATTGGATTGACTATTAATTATTGGTTGATATTTTTATTATTTTATGTCGAAATAAAACAAAAAAATCTAAATAAATCAGTGTAGTATAGTAAAAAAAAAAAAACATAATACAATATTATAGTATTGTATTGATTATTAATTAATACAATATATTTGTAGTATTTTATATTCAAATAAAAAAACACTAGCGTAACAATAGTAATATAATATAAAGAAATCATTTAACAGAGCACTACAAACCAATATACTAGTCCTTATAATATTATCTATTATACTATCTATAATACAAATTTTTTTAATGTTATCTATAATACTAATGATGTCGTGAACAACATTGGTATTAAATTTAATAAAATTTATTGCACACATAATCTAATACGATTATGAAACGTTGTAGTTATCACACTTTCGAACGATTATTATTTTCTAACGAAAGAGAGAAAGGATAACAAAGACACATCCTCCGTAACTAATGACGGTTAACGTCAAAAATATGATAATTAGATAAACATAATAAATAGTAGTAGAGTGCGATGAATGGGCCCATCTAATAATTTTCCCAAGATAATCTTCCATCCCACGGACGGTGGTGGTGGTGGTGATGGTGGTAATGCTGGTGGTGGTGGTGGCGGTGGTAGTGGTGGTGGTGGTGGTGGTGGTGGTGGTTATGGTAGGGTGAGCGTAATTTTGCGATTTGTCAGTCGATAAATCGTTTCCGCCGATCTACCGTTTCGTATTCCCATTGTCAAGTGAAAATGTAGAGTAGTAACGATGGTATTGCTAGTAATGGTGATTGTGGCGGCTGGTTATTGTGTCATTGTTGGAACCCGCACTCGAAAATGGAAATGGTCATATCGTTAAATAGTCCTACAAAATCCTCCCATAATCCCCGATAATCCCGAACGCTATAAACCGTACAAAACTGACCAGCATTTTAACTTTCTACCTAACGAAAACGAGAGCATTTGGTGATTGGCTGATGTGTTTGTGTGAAATTTTTCCTTTTTTTTTGTTTTGTTTTTCGGGGAGGAAAATAGTCGTGTAATCGATTTAAGTGTATACCGATTAACAAGCTAAAAAAAAAGAATATTTAGTGGGCTGTTCACTTGAATCGAGTTGAAAATTTATATCGGTTAATATTTATATACATATATATCATATATAGAAAGTAAGCCAGGAATAAAATATAAATTAAACGTGAAAAGAACGTGACATTATGTAATCAAAATTTAGTCGTGAAAAGATGTAGATAGTACTACATCAACGATCTTCAATTATGAATAATAAATAAAGCAGATTGTACTTTAATATCGATCGTTGCTATTAATTCGTGTACACTATCGATCGTCTCCATGTTTTATAACACAAGTTCAAATATACAAAAATTTTGATTTACTAAAAATTGTAGGGAATTAATTACGTAAATTATTTGAATATTTAATCATAAAAAATATCGACAATACTAAATCAACAATATCGATCATTGTTGTCAATTCGCGTCGACTCTCGATCTTGTCTTCATCTTCCTTTTAAAACAAAAATTGAAATATGTAAAAATTTTGATTTACAGAAATTGGAGGGAATACATTTCAACAAGGTGAGAAATGATCGGACGTAAACGATATTCAGAAATTCAGAAAGGATGATGAAAATCGGTTGGACTTTGGAGATATACCTCGTGGTTCGAATTTAAGAAGAAACGGGATAGTAAAACAAAAAAGGGGAAGAAAGAAGAAGAAGAAGAAAGAAAAGAAAAGGGAAAAGAAACGCAATAAAAATAAAAAAGAAAAAGGTCTCTGGTTATCGAATCCTGTTAGCAAGAAAGAGCGTCTCTCTTTTCTTGGATCCATCGAGTAAGATGCGGATCGAGAAGATCGGTATTAGAGTCCGAGGAAACTAGATCGATTTACGATTCCGCGGTGCAGAAAAAGAATGAAATAAGAAAAGAAAGAAAGGAAATAGTAGGAGTTAGGAATTCTTGGCACGTAGCCGCGTAGGACGCTTTTGAAATTCAAGGAGAAGCTTCCCGCTATCGTTTCAACAGAGGAAACCGAAGAGGAGAGTCTCTATCTTCGAATTTGCTGGATGGAAAGGAAGAAGAAGAAGGAGAGACGAAGGAGAAGAAAGAGAAAGAAGATGATGGAGAACTCGAAGACTTGGTTCAATTAACGGTTCAGCTGGAGAAAAAATAAAGAAGAAAAAAAAAAAGAAAAAGAAAGAAAGAAAAGAAGAAAAAATGAAAAGGAAATAAGAAAAGGACAAAAAATCGAACGAACAAAAGAACAACCAGACCAAAGTCGTCGTTGATCATATCTAAATTAGATCTAGCGATTAGCTATCGGTCATAGCGACGAAATTTTTTCATTTCTTTTTATTTCGTTCTTCTTTTTTTTCATTCATTATTCATCTCTCGTTCGTTCATTGTCTCGCGAAATTTCGTATGGTCATTCGAAACCGCGTTGTTCGCACCATTGATGAAATTTTAATTTTCATCTAAAATGGCGGGCTTATTTTCCGCGATAGAAAAGTATTAGAAGAAAACGAATGGGTATACGAGCGCGTTCCAATAATCTCGTCGAGAAAGAACGAAAAGGTGAAAGGGACGTAAACGTGCTCGCAAATCCTGCGAGAATTACTAATATGTGCTTTGGAGGCTTGCCGCGAGCCGGAAGTCGCGATTGGCCCGCCAATTTTGAACCTGGTATGGGCATGCTCCTACCAGATGAGACCTACGAGGAACGTTCCTCGTTCAACTCGATCAGCAATAATACTACCGAGGATCTCTTTGACGATATCGATGAATTCGAAGCGGCCAAGGCATTAGCCGTTTTGCAGAAGTGCGATGACTTTTTGAAGAGGCACGGTATAAGACCAGAATTCTTCTGCAGGCATCGGGAGAGATTGGCGCTACAGAGTTGGCTACTTCAAAAATCGAAATTGTCTTCCGGTAAGTTAGATTTGTTTTACTTGTATTGTTTCTGTTTTTCTATCCTTTTTATTTCGTACTTTCTTTTCTTTTTTGACAACGATATCAATCAACTAACGATTTCTAATCGTTCGAATTATTTTTTTTTCTACGAATTATCACGTACAATTTGATCAATTTTTATTTTTGTACTTTCGTTATTTTCAATGGTTCGTTGGTTTCGTTCGTTGTTATCGATTAATTTCGTTTAAATAGTTATCGTTTAAATAATTTTTGGAAGATAAATTGTGTCGTATAATTTTTATACCGAATAAAGTTAAAGTTTGCTTTTTTCGTTTTTAATCCGTATAAATCGAAGTTCGAATTATTTTCCTCTTTGAATTATGTTGTACAATTTGATAAATTTTTCATTTCTATTCTTGTTGTGTTCAATGATCTTAGTGATCGTTGTTATTGATTATATTCATTTTGTCCATAAAACACTTTAAATGAAAATATTTTCAAATAATTTCTAGACGATTAAATAATTTCTTGAAAATAAATTATGCCGTATAATTTGTATACTGAAATAAAGATAAAATTTGCTCTTTTTTTTCGTTTTTAGTTCATATAAATCGAAGCACGTTTTCGAAATAATTAATTATTCTCAACGAAATAGTTTCTTATACGTAAAAATTGATAATATTTTTTTACAGAAAATTTTCTTACGAACTATTTATTCCCTTTCTTTTTTACGTTTTTTATTCTCTAAATAATTAATTGCGAAAAAATAATATTTCTTAAAGCATTAATTGATTTCGATTTGTAAGAAATCGATGATTGCGATGATAGTAATTTTTTTCTGAACTATGTCACTATATTCAACTATATTTAATGGGAGTATCATGCGAATACCGGCACGCATCCCTATAATTGATTTAAATGCCAGAGCATTAAGCGAGAATATTCTCGTGCTCGGATAAACTATAAATGTAAAGCTTCATTTTGTCCGGCGCGTGCACGTTAATTGCAATGCTGTTTACCTTTGTCGCGACGATTACCTCCATTTACGTACTCCGATGTTTATTTCCAGAACAAACATTTTGCGTCAGGTTTGCAATTTTGTTTACTCTCTATGTTTTTCTTTCCGAATTTGTTGAAATCAAGGACATCAATTTTCAGACGCTAACATCATCTTTTTGTTTTTTTTTTCTTTACTTTTTTTATGAACTTCATCGTTTACTTGTCATTTAATGTTTTCTTGTATTTTTTTTTTTTTATAAGTTCCCCATCAACGTTCATTAAACAATTTTTGTTTCCTTCTTTATTTCTTTCTTCTTCATTTTGTTTGTTTAAATTTGAGAAACTGTAAACATAGCTAAAGTATCTCTTTATGCTTATTCGTTGTTTCTTTTTTTTTTACAAAAGTTTATATTTATTTCCAGTAAAACATTTAGTGTTCTGTTCTTTCCCTATTTTTGTATTTATAGAATTATTAGGTAGGTAGTTAAGTACTCTAGGTATTGAATATCACTTTATTTTTGATTATGTCACATATTTACATTGACATGATTAAATTTTTTTTTTAGTACAATACTTTTTATTTTTATTTCTTATCGAATATGTAAAACCGAGTGCAACCTCCGACTAATACTGATATTGCTTTCTCGCTCTTATAAATTTAGATAGAAACTCTTAATGAACTTTTTGGGGAATTTTTGCAAAATCATAAAGATATTTGCCAAGTACTATTATTGGATTTTTACTTTCCTTATATACCTATAAAAGGTCGATTCAAGTTATGTTTAACATGTGATCTACGATTGTCTCTCTCTATCTCTCTCTCTCTCTCTCTCTTTCTATATCTACGCGTAACGAGTTATGGAACTCGAAACATCGAAATATTACATCGTGTATTTCGACGCAGCAGTTTAAGAGCAAGTGCACACTACAACTATATCATCATCAAGAGTAGGCGAGTTAACGTAGCGAGGAACTAGTTGCTCGTATCAGCAAGAGACCAGAGCAACACCAGTGCATCCATGGTAATATTGTCTAACACGCAGGACGCGTGCACGCGAACTTTTGCGAATGTTATTGGTATATATATATATTGGTATATATATATATATATATATATATATATATATATATATATATATATATATATACTATACAGGGTGGCTTATTTTAAACGATATGGTCAAATACATTCGATCTCATTGGTTTCCTAAACAAATGTTTCGATTAAAATCATCTAGGTTTTCAGGGGAGAAATATAACACGTATTGCAGATATTTCATGGAGGACATTTTTGTTGTCAAGATATGGAAATCATAATAATTTCTTTTTTTTTCTGGTTCATGGAAATCGATATTTTGGAAGTCGAACAAAAGTTGTAAAGAATATTAATACGAATACCCACAAGGTACCTTTTTATCGATATTTCATCGAGTTACGATGCGTGTAATCGTAATAATGTTATTTATGACTGTTCATCGCCACTACGCTTGAAATGATTACAACTTCGAAAATGTTTCTTCCGTTGAAAAAAATTATTGTGATTACACAAGTTGTTAAACTATCGAAATGTCATTGTTAGACGAATTATCAATGAAAATTTTTAACATCTTTTGTTAGGCTTAAAATATTGATAGCAATTTAAAAAAAAATTATTACGACTCCCATATCTTGATAATATCATGCGTCCTCTACGAAATATGTAGAATACATTTTTATATTAAATATTTTGAATATATTTATGTATTTTAAATATATTCTTTTCCTCTGAAAATCTAGTAATTTTTATTTGTAACGTTCGTTTAGTTTTCAAATCAATATAGTCGGAAATATTTGGCTATATCGTTTGAAATAAGACGTCTTATATATAATGTACACATGTATATACATATATATGTTTTCAATCGTACGTAGATCGGTAATATCGCGTGATCGTTTAAAGGATTTCTACGTTCGAACGAACTGGAAAATTATCGGGAAACTTGGTCGTTTTTCTTATCGAATTACCGACCCTTCCGGGAAAATGGAAATATAAACGAACATGTTCCGAAGATCGAAACTCATACACGTTCTTTGAAACTCGTTTAGTCGGGTAATTCTCTATTAATACACTAACGTTTTGAATATACTTTTTTCTGCTTTTTTATCTTCTTCTTCTTATTAGTATTTTTTCTTTTATTCTTCTCTATATCCTATTTCATATTTCGTGATAATGTGATGATACATTATTGTTTTATGCGATTGTCAATAAGCGCAGAAAAAATGTGTGCGCCGATTTTATGTTGTTAAAGTTGATGGTACGATGATAATTGTTATATGAAAGAATATATCTATCGTGATCAATTAAAATAAATAAATAAATAATTAATTAATAGTTGAACATTGACGATATCGTGATATGACATTTTACATTAATGACATATAAATGAATAAAATAAATGAAATAAGAGTATAGTTCCTTTCAAATATTTTTAAAAATGAGTATATTCCTCCTAAATAGAAAAAAAATTGTCTCGACATGATTTGAAGTACATTGAAAAAAAAAAAATACAAAAATGAAAAAAATTTCGTTATCGTTAAAATTAACAGTTTCAACAACATATTGTTCTTCACATAAACAATATATATATAGATAATAGGGTGTCCATTCATAAATTTCGGAGAAAATATAATCACAACCGATTGAAGTTAGAAGAAAGTTTATTAAAAAACAATTTTTACGTTTTTACTTGTGACTTTCGATTTTTTTTTTAAATTGATTCCTTTAATTTTTTTTCTTTTGCTACTTTCATAAAACAGTGATGATTTATAATCAAAATCTTATGTAATAAGAAATCGCTATTATGCATTTTTTTACGAGATAATCGACATTTTAACGACTGACTAACAAATGCATACTGCCTCGTAATTTATACTCTATGCTAAACAGATATATTATTCACAAATTATATTTTTTATGATTTGAAGCTGAACGATTCTGTTCGACATAATTAAAATATTATCAAATTATTATCTAGTTCAACTATTAAAATATTATGTATCAGGTCTTCAAAGATGAAATTTGTAGAAAAAAAGGCAATTAGGCATTATTAATTACAAATTTCATCTTTGTCAACCTAATAGTTCTGATGATTGTTCTTCAAATTGTCGTACGGATGAATAGTTATATACTGTAATACTTTAATCGATTATCTTGTAATTAGTAGTATTAGATGCATAGTAAGTCATTTTCTATTTGAAAAATAATTTTCATCGAAAGTAACCGCCACTGTATGAATATGTAACAAAAACAATATTATAGGTATCCATGTTGACTTCCATAAATTGAAGAGATTACTAATTAAAAGAAAAAAGAAACAAAAGAAAAAATGTTTGTACATGGTCTTCGTAGATATTCATGCAAGTTTCTTTTATTATACGTATATTCTCTTATTAAATACATACATATATATATTTTTTGTCTAATAAAAATTAACAAAATATTTTGTATTGTATTTATGAAGGGTTATCGAGTGTCGATCTTAAATTTGGGGAAACAACGATTTAATTAAAAAATAATGATTTACAGATGATCGATTCAGTAATAGTGAATTTCGAAGGTCCTTAATCATCGAGCAACAAGTACGATGGATTAGGTCGAGAGGGCATAACAAGAGCCGACGGGAGGCTAATCGCGTCTCTACCACACGTAGTTGTAGTCGAGTCTATGAATCGCGAACGAGAGACAGGGAAAAATGAGATAGAGATAGAGATAGAGAGAGAGAGAGAGAGAGAGAGAGAGAGAGAGAGAGAGAGAGAGAGATTTAAAGTATAGGAGAAAAGTCATGACATCCGTACCGGATATTATAGTATAGCTTCTATCCATCTGATGTGAAAAGGTAGGTCAACTAGCCTTAAAGATTATTTCAGAGAATCAAACAATGAACGTTCTAAATGATTGTCACATTTTTTTCTTTATTTATTTATTTTTTATTTTCACATCGTTTTCGTTTGCATTATATCGTTACGTATCTTAAACAATTAATTTAAACGATTTGTCTGATATGTTTCTTTATTTGTAAAGAAAGAAAATAAATTTTTATTTATTTATAAGAAGTATATATATATATATACATATATATATATATATATATATATATATATATATATATTAATCGATATAATAATTAAATATAATTACATGAAAAAAATATGGTATGTTAAAAATATACTATATTAATGAAGAAGTACTAAGTATAGGTAGTACATTAAAAAAAATAAATAAACAAATAGTCATAATAATAATTTGGTATATCTAATCAAATTACAAGTACAAAAGAAAATATAAGAATATATAATACACATTATATCCCTAATAGTACAACAAAACAAAATCGCAAATATCTACGACGCGTTTAAATATTTATTAACGAACATTGTTGATCGATATTTTTTACCAAAACAAAAATTCTTTTGTTGTAATTAACTCATGGTTGGATTGGAATTTTTTTCTGTTTCTGTTTTTTAACTTTCACGAAGATATCGAATGTATCAATAGTGGGAAACTTTTATTGGAGTGTAGAGCGATAGCGATAGAAAAAAGGAAGGAAAAAAATAAAGATGAAAGTGGATATATAAATACATTGACGCACCTTCAAAGAAGATTTGCTGTTCTACTCAGAAACTTCTTTAAAGAGCTGAGGATTCGCTCTTTTACGTACTCCAGGAAGTCAATATAAAGAAAAGTTTGGTTTACATTTAGCATTTCTTTCTTTACTTCAAAAGGCACGACTATCATTAGAAACTCATTGAAATTCTTTTTTTTTCTTTATCTTTTTTACTTTTTCAGACGCATAAAAATATCTAATGTTCTACACGAACCTTTCGTAAATATGACAAGTAATTTCTTTTTTATAGATTTAATGAAAATATAGAGATTACCTTATTATGGATTTAAAGATTTTGCATAAAATAAAATAATTGTTTAATTCGTATCTGAGTCAATTTTAGATTTGAAGAAGATTTGATTTGTAATAAATTGTAATTTATAGCTATTATATTTTATATAATTTGATCGATTAAATAATCAACATTTTAATTGACTAATAAACTTATAATATTTAAGTAAACAAACGATTTTAAGCTAATTTTCAATTTGATACGTAAATAATTTTAATATTATATTACATATATATATATGGTATATTTCAGTAGTTTATTATTATGAACAAATACTATACAACACACACAAAAATAAATAATACTAATATTGTACTAGCATTAAAAATGCGATAGAACACTACTAAAAAACAATAGAATTTTTTCCTACAAATAATACTCCTTATTTTTTTTTTTAAATAAAAAATATTTTGAAATACCAACACTTTCGCAATTTAAATACAGATTGGTTCAAAAGTTCTTATATAATTTTAAAATTCAATAACTCTCGTACTCTTGTACGAGATTTTTAGGCCAATTTATTTTTTTTTTGTTTTTTAGATCGTAAAAAAGTTCGTGAGCGTGTAATATTTAAAATCTGAAAAACAATTAGTCTGAAAAAAGACTCAAAGAAGGTTAATTGATTTAAAAAATCGCTTAAGAACTTTTGGCCCGTCAGGGAGAACTTTTGACCCAATCAGTAGATTAAATTAATATTTTAAGCAGGTCTCTAAGAAATTTACAATTTTTTCATCCTTCATATTGCTTAAATAAATTATCCCAGGAAATAGATAATACCAGGAATACATGGATAATCTAATCGCGGGAAATAGATAAAGAAAAAAGACAAAAAGAAAAGAAAGAATTCGATAGGTTAACGAAATAATTTCTGAAGGATCGATCGCACCGAACTCGGTTTATTCGGATCAGAATATTCAAACTAGAATTTTGGTTCTGCTAGTTTAGGGAAACCTATTTTCCGTCTCTATCTGTCTCGTAATGGTTAAGCGTACCATTCACGCAAGCCAGTAACGCGTGAGCGCGGCTATCTCGTGATCGTAATAAATCAACGGGAGACCTAATTAACCGAGGACCGAACCCATAATGGAGGCTTCAGTATCGTCGAGTCACCGCTAATTACGCGGGTCCGCGGCTGACAGCCTAAACGTAAGTTTACGCATTTACTACGAACGGGTCCGTCGAGTGAAATGATATATTTTTTTTCGGTTTCTTTCCTTTTTTTCTTCTTCAGACTTCCGCGTAATTCTTACGATATTTGAAAGTGTGTACGATCACGTAGATCACTGTAGATCGATGATTACCAAAATATAAGAGTTTTTGTATGACTTCTTATTTATATAGTATGTACATATATATATACACACACCATATTCTTATAGTATTGTATATTCACATACAATAAATATTGTATATGTACATTTGAATGAATAATATAGTAGTATTATTTCCGGTGTGAAGTATTGTTGAAAAGACGAAATATTAATAAATAATGCCAAATATTAGAAAAATACTATATACAAAATTAAATTAACGAATAGTTTGAAAAAGGGTTTTCCCAAAGGTAAGAGTTTGTTAGAAATTTTTTTCTAATATAGTGTTAAAAGCATCCATTTGAACAATATTAGTACTTATTTCCGATAAAAAATACTACGCAGTACCAGTAAACAATATTTATTTTTTGTTAGTATTAAGAAGCACTATGTAATACTAAATTAATGATTAGTTCAATCAGGTAGTTTGGTGATCCTTCAAAAGTTAAGAATTTTCTAGGTATTTTATGGTAGTATAATGTAAAAAATATTTAAATAAATAATACTAGTAATAATTTATATAAAAAATATCGTACAACTCTGATAAATGACATCGGTGTTTTATTAATATTTAACAATACTATACAACATTAGAATTTTACAAATATCGTATAATACTATTAGAGACTATTAGTATTTCATTAATAGTGAAAGATACAGTATAACATTAATATTTTATTAATGCTAGGAATTTTACTAAACGATATTAATATTTCATTATTAGTAAGATATACGATACAATATGCTAAAAAGTATTTCACTAATACTAAAAAATATTATACAGGTTGGTCCCCCAAAGATGTCTCGGTAGATAAAAAGTTCCTAGATGATCTTAAAAATCAATTACTCTTTTTCGATATTTATAAGGCTTATAGATAAACTTTTAGTTTTGAAAGGCTAGTATAATAAGACTTTTAATTTTATAAGTTAAGCTTGTAGTTTCGCAATTCGAAAAAAATTAATCTGAAAAGTTTTCAAAAAGTGTAATCGATTTTTGAATTCACCTAAGGACTTTTAGTTTTATATAACTATAAATTTTGTTCCTCAAATAATCCACTAGTATATTATTATTTTTATCATTATTATTATTTTTCTCCTATTTATTGGGATATTAAACTGATTAAACGAATTGTCGAAAAGTTTAATCTTCCTCTCCTATATTAAAAAAAATATTCGCGCCGTAATACACATTTTTAATATAACCGTAATCTGAATTCACGCTTACGTGCATGTGAATATATATTTAGTGTTCCGAGATATTTTTTTAAGCTGTTAGAGCTGATCACTGTTAGAGTGATTATTAGATTAGATTATCAGTGGTATTAAATGCACCCTCTGTTGTTCCTACATTCTTTGCACACGCCAGTGGCGTGTATTATTTTTTTCACGATATTTGTGTTATATGTTATGGGTATTGAAATTTCGTTATGGGCATTGAAATATCAATAAGGTATGTTACTTTGTTTCGCTTGTATACAGATGTAAGATCCCATCAATCGTATTTCATTGTTCTGTTGTGTATCGTTGTGTCCAAGTATAATTTGTAGTTTTTTATTCCTATGATTGTTTGTGGTAAATATACATACAATATGGTACGTGCTTTTTCAAGACTATATTTGTCAACTATTGTTTTGTTTAACAATTTAGTTATAGTGTCGTACCCGTCTCTGTATTCTATGCTTGTCATTAATTCACATTTTCTGATTATGTAATCTATTGTTTCCTACTATTATTTACAGTTTCTGCATTTGTCCGTTTATACGTTTTAGTTCTTTCATTATCTATTCTTGGTGGTTCTATATCGCTATTACTATCGGTCCTCTATGGCTATAGTGAATTCCTCTATTTCTGTGAATAATTTGTTATTTTGTGACCATACGTATGCGACTGTTGTTTTGTTTACGTATTCATTGTGTATTACGTAGCGATATTAATCGGGTAGATTTTGTAGTAATGATCTTCAAAATTGTTTTCTCTTTGTATATTTTGGATTTTGTTTTATTTGAAAGACATCGATCTTAGGTATACCATAAAACAGGAGTAGTTTTACCGGTAGTGTTAGCTTTTTGATTTGTAGGAATTTGAATTCTCCCGCCTGGTAGTTCAGCATCCAGTCATTTCTCTATTTTATCGTATCAGTTGGTTAAGCTAGGTCAGTGGGGTAAAGCCGTATCGGATTTCGGCGTTGGTGAAAATTGATTTTATTCCACGACGTAGTATCGACGCTAGACCATGCAGATCCACGTTTCTACTGCTCGTTCGCCATTTAACCACGATATCAATTTCCATAATAAATGTATCCATAAATTTCCATGATAAATAACAACACTGTAACTACGTAGTTACGAAAAGAGAAAAAGAGAGAGTTAGAGCGTATATATGCATATGTGATATGCATGTGTGTTCATGTGTGTTTTTCTCAAATTTTTTCATTTGATTTACACCATGGCCATTGCAATTTGGAGGAATACAGCTGTTACGTTCCACTTCATTTCATACCACATGTTGCCAAGATTACTATTCTGCACCGTAGTATAATAATAATAATTATTATATTATATATTTGTTATTTGTTTATATATTTAATTTTTTTCGAGAACAGTGAAATTTTAACGGTAAGAAAGTAATTCAATATTCTTCTTAACAAAAATGTTGTTGATTAATTATTTCCTTAGTACGTTTAAAGTCTTAATAGTTATTTGTTTTCGCATAACGTGCAAGTTAGCCTTTTAAATCTGTTATAGTAATTATATATACTTCTTGTTACAAACGATATTAGTATTGTTTGGTTTTTCGATATAATGTAATTATTTCTATTTTTACATGTTTAATAATACTAAATTAACAATTTGATTTATCAATACAATTTTTATTCATATTTGGACAATATAATTATTAATTTAATCTCATAAAATACTTCAGTTTATTTATAATAATTTTTAGCTTATTTAATTTTAATGCATATTAATCAATATAGTAATTTATTTTACTAATATATTATACTAGATAATACTAAATCAATAATGTAATGAATAAAGAATATTGTTAATTCTCATCAACGAGAAAATTGTCAACCAAATTTCATAACAAAAGAGCTGCTTTTAATTAAGATATTTTGTTTTAAATTGTACCATCTGTAAAAGTGATTTTCTATTTTTATTCTAATTTCGATTTTCGATTCTTTTTTTTTTTAATCAAAAAATTCGTAAAAATGGTTTTCCTAATTTTTGTATAATTTTGATTGAAGGATCGATTTTTTTTTCGATCTTATAATCTATAATTCTTCAAATAATTTTTAGTAAGAAGTAATAGATTTTAATAATTTTCCTCTAATCTTGATCGATCAATCCATACCTCTTTCTTGCTCTTAAAATTCGTAACAATTACTTTTCTACTTTTCTTTTTTTGTAATTTCGATCCAGCGATTGATCCTACTTTCTGAAACATAATATCCCTAATAATGATAATTCTATTTTTTGTTTCGTTTCCTTTTCAAATTCGATTGAACGATCGACATTCTCTTATTGTACATTGAATTCGATACGAGAGAAGAGAGGAGAAAAGAGAAAGAGAGACATAAAAAGAGAAAGAGAGAAAATGAGAGAGGGGGAAAAGAGAGAAACAGAAAAAAGGAGAGAATGAGAGAGAGACAGAGAGAGAGAGAGAGACAGAGAGAGAGAGAGAGAGAGAGAGAAGAGAAAGAGAGTGATAGAGAAAGAGAGAGAGTGAGAAAAAGAGAGAAAGAGACTAAGAGAAAATCAGAGAGAGAGAGAGAGAGAGAGAGAGAAAGAGAGGGAGAGAAAAGAGAAGAAATCTTGTACGACGATCGAAGGATGTCAGGTTGGGGGCGTAGCGAAGTTTTATCGGAATTTATTAGCGACGGGAAATCGACGAAGAGCTCGTAATGACCGAGGCATTACTAATGGGAAGGCGTGGAAGGGGATCTGTCGGAAGGGGTTGCAAAAAAGGGCGGAACTGGCTGCCAACGCAACAGAACGTCGATGCAGAAGCAAACAAAACGCTAAGAAAGAGAGAGAGAGAGAGAGAGAGAGAGAGAGAGAGAGAGACAGAGAGAGGGAGAGAGAATGAGAGAGAAAGAGAGAGAAAGAGAGAATGAGTGAGAAAGAGAAAGAGAGATTGAATGAGAAAGAGAGATTGAGTAGGAAAGAGAGAGAAAGAGAGAATGAGTGAGAAAGAGAGAGAAAGAGAGAATGAGTGAGAAAGAGAGAAAGAGAGAGAGGGAGAGAGAGTGAGATAGGTGTGTGTGTGTGTGTTGCTCCCATAAATCACGTCGCGTATACGCCATCTTTCCTACTCCTTGTCTTGCATCTTTCTTTCATCTTTCTTATTCTTTTCTTTTTTTTTCTTTATATTTTTCTTTTTTTTTCATTCTTCCTGTTTCTTTTATTATTAGCAATGGAAAATCTTTTACCATGACGTACACCTTCGATCTCTTCCTATCAAATTCGTTTTGTTCTCTTGTCTCGAGTTTTTCTTTTCATTCTAGTTATTGTTGTTATCGTTATTGAACTTTGTTTATCCTTTAATTTCTTTTGTTTAATTTCTTTTGGTATCGCCTTTTAATATTATGTCGAATAATTAATTGGATAAATAAATAATTAATTGGGGATATTTCATAAATGTTCGAAAAATTTTTTTTTTATTTGAATTTCCAAGATTATTTTACGTTTTATTCGATAAAATTTATTGTTTTTAATTTAATTTAGATTTATTGCTTTTAATTGTTTTGTTATTCTTTTTTTTTTCTTCTAGGTTTCAATGGTTAATGGAACGTTTAATAAACGTTGAATATATATGTACATATATTGATTTTATCTTTCCATTAATCCCTTCAATTTTTAATTCTTTGGTAAATAAATAAATAAATAAATAGATAAATAAATAAATAATTAATAAAATTGAAATATAAATCAATGGAAATTTTCAACCAAGTATCGACAATCTTATTTTATTATTTATTTATTTATTTTTTCTCCTCGTACATATATTAAATACATATTTGAGATAAAAAAATTGTAAATGTGCTTTTAAAATTTGTTTCTAACTATGAGGAACTAGTTTCTCTCTTTTTCTCTCAACTATGAAAGCACGCGTAAGAGAAATATATAATAGTTCAGTTTATATTATTCTCCCTCCACCACGGATTTCAAAGGACCTTTCAAACAAATATCTAATATGTTATTAGAAGTCAAATTAATATCATTTATCTGTACAGTTATATTACATCAATATTAAAATTTTCTATAACTGTGTTGAGGAATTAATTTCGATGAATGATGAATTATAAAAAAAAGGATAACAAATTAATAGAAACTTTATAAATAGCAAAGATAAAACATTAAATATTATAATAATATTATTATACAATATATTTTAATATAGTCATATATAACTATACGATGTTAATAATATATATATAAAATATTATGTTATACATTTAGTATAGTTTATCTTTAATACTCATAAAAAAAAAGATGAACAACAAATCAATGTGCAGATTCCTTATAATAAAACTTAATTTATCCTTCTTTCGAAATAGATGATAAACGTTCGCTTGAAAAAAGGAGAACGAAAAAAAAGAAAAGAAAAATAAAATATATTTCCATAATAAAATGATCCTAAACGTAAATAAAAACTTAATGAACTGTCCTCGGAGTAAGATATCCTTTCATTAGGACCTTTTAACGACATTAATATAATACATTCTAACTGTTGTTCGCAAGAAATACGTTCTTGTCATCGACAAATAATAAATACCACAGAATTTTATAGCTCAAATTTTTATGACATTTTATAGTATCTCTTTTCTATCCAAAAATTTAGGTCAGAAATGATCAAAGCAAATGTCTCAAGTCGTAATCAAACATTTTATTACATATAGTTAACATCAATCGAACGATTTTACGATTTATTTAAAATCAACAAACCGACGTTTGGTATTAAAAAAAAAAAAAAAAGAAATTACATATGTTGGATCATAATAATTCCATCCATCGTCGGACTTTTTACGGAATAGGAAGAATGACAGTGGTATAGTGTGTGAGTACTCACTCCTAGCGAGTTTAATCGACGTAGATAAAGGGAAGAAGTACTTTGAGAGGACTCCCTTGTATCGCGATCGAGATATTCGATCGTCGGTAAATTGACCCTTCTAGCCGAGAAACCTCTTCTCTCTCTCTCTCTCTCTGTCTCTCTCTCTCTTTCTCTCTCTCTCTTTCTCTCTCTCTCTCTCTCTCTCTCTCTCTCTTACATATACAAATACAGAAACAGACACATACACGTATCTTCCCAAGCATGATTCTTCCGGGAAGTCCAATAGGGCCTGTAATCAATCGTACGATCGCGTGAGACGCGTACGAAGGAACTTTGGCACCGCATTAATTACTCACCTCTAACAATGGCGCAATAATTAACAATTACGCAGTCTGATAATTATATACCCCGTTTGTTGAATTATCGTCCACATTATTCCTCTTTTCCTTGGTATTACCACTTTCCAATACATAGATTCATATGTATGCAAATGTATTCTGTTGTAACATTTCTAGAAATAGTATTTTATCTTTTTTTTTTTTTTTAGAAAGGATTGATTGAAATGTGGTAGAATTGATTATCCTTTCTTTTTCTCTCTCTATTTCTTATTTTAGCAACACTGCTAATTAACGATGAATTAAATTGATCCTATTCCTCTTACTCACATTATATCGACGCATTTGTAGCTTTGTTTAAACTTTTGTACGAAACGTTTTTTTCTTTCTTACCTTTTCTCTTCTTTTTTTTAGAATCAATGAGAATTCGATATATAATTTTTTTTCTTTTTCCAATTTTAGGAACGCCGTTTCGATAGCTAACAATTGCATGAGTTGATTTCATTTTTCGATAGTATCGACGCTTTTGTCGGCTTTGTTCTAACCTTTCCAGGAATTATTTATGAAATCGATCAGAATTTAAAGTATTTTTGACTTATAATTTTGCCAATAACGATTCCATAATTAACAAATTACATAAATCGACTTTATTCCTCGATAACGTTTCTAGAAGTATCGTTTATTTTTTCTCTTTTTGTGTGGAATAGATTAGAATTGAAATTATTGTTTTTCTTTTTCGTCCAAATATTGTACAAAAATGACGTAACAATTAACGATCATTTTAATCTGATAATTTAATAAACCGTTTCCTCATAGATACGTACATATGTTTATAGATCTTCGAACAGGATGATATAAATAAAGTTTTACAAACTACTTTTATCGACTTCAATTCCATTTATTTGTCTTATTTAATAAATTTTGTCAACAAAGTCATCTAATGCTTCATGATCATGTTTCTTCAATTTAATTAGAACGCTCAGGAATATATATATATATATATATATATATATATATATATATATATATTTCTTTTTCCATTAATGAATATTATTATCTACTGTAGATAATTATTAATGATTGGAAAAGAGATAATATATATATATATATATATATATATATATATATATATATATTTGTTTTCTTTTATTACACATATCTAATTTTTTATTAGATAAGTTAACCTAAGGATGTAATCGTTATGTGAAGTAAATAGACGCGAAGAAACTCGCACTCAATCTAAAAAGAATTACGAAAGCTGTGAGCGTAGTTCGAAGGACTCGAAACCGGATCGGCACTTATAGGTACGATCACGACGTGCTCCGATTACAACGATCGCTAGTATCGAGCTATCTACGTGTATTTTTTTGTTTTCTTTTCTTAGCTACCATAAAATAAAAAAATTAAGTAAATTTACCATATCGACGTTATTGCCGATAACGAAAATACGACATCATCATAGAAGTGGATAAAGTTAAACCAATGATGTATTCAGATGATTTGAATAGAGTTCGATTTCGATTATCTTAAATAATATCGAGAGATCATTAATAATATAATGATAAGAAACCTGACAACGGTTAATATCGTGTGTGTTAGGTAATAAAAAATGTCTCATTAATTTATATAATTATGTTTTTGTCGGAATTTATAATATTTTATATCTTCGAATGTGAATAATATCTGTATTATGTTCGATTTTTATTTTTTTTCTATCTAAATAAATAACACCAGGTATAGTGTAATATTATAGTACATAAACAATATTAATCTATAGTAAATATTTCGTCTAAATTTATAAACACTCATAAGACATATAAAATACCATGTTATATTATACAGGCAACACTAATATAGCAATTTATATTTAAATAAATAAATAAAATTAATATCTAGTATAATAATATACTAAATAAATAACGCCGATATAGTATTTTATAAATATGAATAAAAAATATTAATATTATAATATTATACTACATAAATAGTACTTATTATATTTTAATACTACAGTAAATAAACAATATTAATACAATATAACACTGTAGAATAACTAAACAACACCCTATTCATTAATTTCTAATAAAAATTCTAACCTTCTTATCAATCAATCTAATATTACACTATTGAATATTTACAAACATTTATTTTAAAACCTTAATTGACAATTCAAAGAAAAAGTTTATTACTTAACAAATAATAAAAATATCGTATAAGCATTACATATCAAATAAATTACTTTTAAAAATAACACTGAGTCTCATTCATACCTCCCACCCCCATAAAAAAACATCACCCTTCCACCTTCATAAAAATCATACCGAATAAAGTCCTGTTAAAAGCAACGATCAGAATAATGTTCGGAGCCGACCTACGATTCTTTAAAATTAATACGAAGTATCATAATTTTGTAACATCAAAAAGATCACTTTTTCTTTGGACATGGTTAATGAGGGTTCTATAGTAGAGCTTTCTGTAAATAAATTCACTGATAGACGGGGAGGTCACGATCGATCATTCGTGCTAATTAATTCATCCGTCAATTAGCGGATACGATGTGCATACTCGCTGGTTCGCTCTCTCTCTCTCTCTCTCTCTCTCTCTCTCTCTCTCTCTCTATCTCTCCCTCACATTCTATCTCTCTCTTCCTTTTTCTGTCTCCCTCTCTCTCTCTGTCTCTCTCTCTCTCTCTCTCTCTCTCTGTCTCTCTCTCTCTCTACAAGACGAGCAGTTTCTCACTTAAGAGATGAGAGACGGAAGAAGAGTAAACTCGCTCGAGAATAACAGAGACGAGGATATAGCGAGAAGATGTTACAAAAAAGGTGCCGCGTAGGGCGCAAGGCCGAAGGGCCAGCACTTGCCTGGGAATTTAATTAAAGTGCGAGATGAGGAGAGGAGAGGAGAGATGATACAAGAAGAAGAAGAAGAAGAAGGAAGAGGAGGAGGAGGAGATGGAGAAGAAGAAGGAGAAGAAGAAGGAGAAGAAGGAGACTACAGCAAGAAGCTTCCATCGAAGGCAGTCCTTTCGTTTCTCTCTAATGATTTTCTCGTACGGTGGAGTACATGACGAGGAGGAGCCCGAACTCTGTTCGTGTCTCGTTTGCAAAATGACGCTCGTTTTGCCATGGTCTTATAAATATATATATATATATATATATATATATATATATATATATATATATATATATATTTCATAGATTTTATATATATAAGTATGTATGTACGTAATGTCGAAAAATTTGCTATAATTAGAAAAACTCTGGACAATCCTGCCCGCATATACGTAATTGTTGCACATGAAAATGAAAGAAAATAAAAAAGAATTAAATTTTTATACTGGCATGACTATCGAATTTTCTTTTATAATTTATTTATTTTTTTTTTAAATTAAATGTAAATACTAAAAGAAATGATAACACGAGAGAATTAGTTTTATTAGAATTATGATAACCTCCAAATAGTTTCTTATTATTTCATACTTATTGAATTGAACCAAATATAATAATCGAATGAACGAAGGATAATCATCAAATAAAATATGTACATTCTTCTTTTTTTATTTATTATTTAAGAATTATATTCACTAACAAAAACATCTAATAAATCAATTTTATTTGTGCGACAAGTTACCAATTTTTTTCTTTGACAAATATTACATTGAAAAAGTAATAATAATTAAATAAACAAACGATAGCAATTGATTAAAGTATTGAACTGATAATTATTTTCTATCTTTAGTAATTTATTATTTAAAAATCATATCCATTATCGAAAACAACGGACAAATTAATTGTATTGGAATCACGAGTTACCTATGTTTTCTTTTTCTTTGACAATTATCGACGAAATAATTATTAATAATTAATAAAAATTATCCTTCGAAAAATTTTTTTTAAGAATCTTGTCTCTCGTACCAACTCATCTCCCACTTTATACCATAACAATTTTTATGGCACGCATAAACGAGATATGGAAATATGAAATTACGAATGATAAAACAGCAATACCAGACAAATTTATTACTTTTTACCAACACGTAGAAATTTCGATCACGGAGAGGGATTATTTTTATATCCTGTCGCATTTCGGAGTCGTTGCTCCCTCCTCTCCTTCCACCTCCACCAATAACCCTCTCCTGTCCTAAGCTTAACGAGACTTCGTGATTTTGTTCCTACGAGTGCAATGGCAATAACAAAAATGCTATTATATTACATGTATGTATAATTCCTCATTGTGCATAAATGTTAATAATTTTTATTAAAATATTATGATAATCTCTCTCTCTCTCTCTCTCTCACTCTCTTTTTTTCTTTCTTTCTTTAGAGAGTGGTCTCTTCGTTTTTTTCTTATATTTTTTTTCTTCCTTTATAAGAGAAATGTGAATTTTCGCGTTAACCCGAAAAGAAACTAGACTAGAAGAATTCATCCTTTCATTCGAACTTAAAAAGATAATCCTCGGCATTGTCCGACGTTCGACTTAGCGTAACTTTTCGTTTCTTTCTTTTTTCTTTTTCTTGTTCTTCTTGTTCTTCTTCTTTCACTTCCTGAAGAGCTGAGAATCGTATAAGCGTAGCCATATTTCTTTTTCATACTTTATACGTGTAGCAATAAAATTATTTTTGTACTTTTTATTGTATTTTTTAAACATACTGTATTCAACTTTTCATCTCTCTCTCTCTCTCTCTCTCTCTCTCTCTCTCTCTCTCTCTCTCTCTTTACGAAAATATTCTTTCATATAATCAAATCCTACGTCAGTAGTAATCATCGAAATTTAATTATATCCAAGTAGAAATAAACAATCGATTAGATCGATCTTTTATCAGGATGCATTAAAAGTTGTGTAACGCTCAGTTATTAATTTTCGTGCCATTGTTGTACTTTCTGTTGTTATATATCATTTTTATCGGAAAAACTGAAAGATTCCCATGCGATTTTTTTGTTTTCTCGGATAAAACTGCGTTCGTTAATAAGGTAGATATAGTTGCATGGAGAAAAAAATATAATAAAAAAAAATAAATAAATAAATAAGAAATTTAAAAAAAGAAGGAAAAAGAGAAAAAGCACATAGCCTCTGAAATTTTTCATTAAAAATCTCTACGAATATTTATCGAGGGTCTCGCTGAAAGCTTTGTTAGCTCGAAATACTACCGCTTTTGTTCTCGTCCGATGATCTCGATTCGACGCGTCATAACGTACGAACGAACGTTATAAAGACAACGTAACGAATAATAAATGTCCGCGTTCGCGATAAACAAACGCGAATGTTTACGAATTTCCACGCATTTCCAACCTTTTATATATTCCATTTTACGTTCGATTTATTCACCGTTAAATGTTTTTCAAATTCCTCCTCCTACCTACAACTCCTCCCCCAAAAAATGATAATCCGTAATATAGACGTTAAATATGTACAATATATGCAAAAATGTGTGAATATTTCGATGAATTTGAAATATAACATTAAACGTGATATCGCTTTGATAAGTCACAAGAGTTGTTTACGTATTTACACATTTGTACATATATACATATAATGTGTCTCAAAAATATACGTATGTTTTCTCTCTCCTTTTTCTCTTTTTTGCTTTTTTTTATAATTTAATCGTTGATACGAATTTGAAAATCAATGTAAAGGTTATGATGTAGATGTAGTGAAAATATTTCTTTTTTCGATTTTTGTGTTTCGAGGTAATTTTTATTAAAAAAATAAAGCATATATTCCTACATTATACATAGTTCTTATTGTTTTACATATAAAACCTCCTGTAAAATCGTTAAACCATCGAAGCAAATTAGGATTATTCGAAAATGTTTCAACTGTGATAAAATAAAAGATTTGGAAGAAAAAAAGCACATAGAATTTTTAGCAATCATTATAGAATTTTAACGCTTTTGCGTACCGATTGATTTTGAAAATATTTACAAGATTCGTGTAAGACAATATTACAATATTTACGATAATACAAAATGCGTATATCGATCTTTTTTAAATTTAGAAAAATTTTTACATATTTTTACAACAAATCATCATTTACTCTTTTTATTCTTATCCTATTGATTTTTGCATCTTTATTAAAAAAAAACTTTGCTTCGTCCAATCTAATATCTTCCATATCATAATTTAATAACTTTAGTTTAAAAATCTTAGATTTTAAGTTTCGGCGAACAAAAAGATCATTTGCATTTTTGTACATTAGTTTAAAAAAATAAAGAGAAAACAGAAAAAGAAAAGAAAAGAAAAACAGAAAAAAATTCACATTATTTCGTCCAATTTATTGTCACTAAAATGAAATTTTTAATTTAAAAAAAATGACAAATAATAGAAGAAATATCGTTAATATTAATATTTCCTTAATTGCATTAATTTTTCTTCGTTAATGAAATATCCTCGGGCGCATCCATTTAAGAATTCCAACGACATTCCATCTGATCACTCATTTTTAGAGATCAATATCCATCTCAATTCTACAGTTTAAAATTCTTTTCCTTTATATTCGAACAAGGACGTTATCGAATGAAGATAAAAAAGAAAAAAAAATAAAAGGAAAAGAAAAGAAGAGGAGAAAAGCGACAAAGAAAGAAACAAAAAGAAAAGAAAAAGACAACAACAAAATAATCTCGGCACGTAAGGATGCATATTATGACGGTAAAATGAAATGGTCTTTCGTTATACGTCAGGTTTGAATCGTCCTTGGGTTATACGTGTTCGATTTTAAGCATGTATCGTATTCGTGAGAGAGAGAGAGAGAGAGAGAGAGAGAGAGAGAGAGAGAGAGAGAGGGAGAGAGAGAGAGAGAGAATAAGAGAGAAAATGAGAGAGTGAGAGAGAGAGAGAGAGAGAGCCCGGCTTCTATCTCCGCTTATGCGAATCTCATTTTCTCCTATAGCCCAACCACGTAGCTTCTTTTCCTACGTTCGAGATAAGCCGGTATACAGACGGAGGATCTCTTAAGGATGCGCCCGTGAACCTTTTTACCGAAGGTATATGTATCCATGTATATACGTTTAACTATAGAAAGACGCGAGGAGATAAGGACGGCTCGTTTCGCGGTTTATCCTAAAGGCACGTTCGACGAATCGAACGAGAAGTAATATTAATACCAATCCATAGCTCCCCTTCTTTACACCATACATATATTTTCCAATAATTTCTTTAATTCTAAACCGTAAATACTAGTGGATAACGATTCTGAATATACGCGAGATAACTTTTCATTTATTAGGAGAGAAAATTTACTTTTTCTTTTTCCATCTTTTTTGTTTTCATTTTTTCATGGCTGGCAACCGGTAGGGAGATAGGTCGAACGGAGCGGAGGGGTGGGGAGGGGAGGATTATTATATTAATAATATATACACGTGTTTCTTGTTACAAGATACGTGTCATGTGTAAGTGATTCTTTTTTCTATCGAAATGTTTTTCTTTTTTTCATTTCGATTCAAGTAACCAAAATTGAAAATTAGAAGTTTGTATTATTAAAAAAAAAAAAAAAGAAAGAAGAAGTAAAAGATCGAAAATATCGTTTCTTTCAGATAAATTGTACGTTGATTTAAGGTTTATAAACTGGATATGATAACCAATTAAATATAAGCCTAACAAACAAGTAATTTTATGTATAACGTAGTTTCACGTGATCAGCAATTCAGCACATAAGCGTTATCGATAATGATTCGTTAGCCTGTTTATAACGTAATTTAACGTGATTGACAAATGTACTAATATCACGAATTTACAATTGAAATTAGTCGTTTGATTGATATCAAATTAATAAAAGCGACAATTTTTAATTAAATCGAAATACATTCGTGTCTATTCGAAGTGTCTATTCGAAAAAAATTGAAGTTGAATAAATGAATATTCCAGACAATGTTCATTTATGCAGAATACAATGTTGTTATAAATAATTTATATTCCTATTTAAATAAACAAAGTTCAGCTTGAAATAACCTTGAAACTTTCCATTTAATACAAAAAAAAAAAAAAAAATAATAAAATCCATAATATTTCCCTCTAAAAATCGGATAACGCTTGTTTGAAAAATTTTATTCATAAATGTCATCTTTACGGAATAAAAATTTGTAATGCTTTATTTTGGACACCCGATATATATTTACAAGTATGATTTTTATACGAAATATATTATATATATTTTTATTTCTTATAAAATATATTATATATATATAAGTTATAATATATTATATATTTATTTATGCATTGTGTTTTTATATGTAATATTATACGTAATACAGGTTGGCCAAAAAGTTCATAGACGGGTCAAAACTTTTTAAATGATTATAAAAATCAATAATTCTTTTCCGAGATTTCTCTGACTTGCAGTTAGGCTTGTGAAGGTTTACAAGCTTAATTACAAGTTTTTCAAGGTTTCACGAAGAATTGTAGTTCTACAAATTGATGGAAACAAGAAAAAAATTAGCCTAAAAGGTTTCAGAAAGAATTAATTGATTTATAAAATCACTTAATATCTTTTAGTTCGTCTAAGAATTTTTAATCCACCCTGTATTATATATCTATATCTAAGAGATATTTATTTAAACACACGCATATATATATATATATATATATATATATATATATAAAACGGAAATATTATAAAATATATAACGAAATTATTTGCAAAAATCAAAATGACCGTCGTAGTCGTAAAAAATAAAATTGAGTTTCTAGACAGACATGCTTGGAAGTTCGGTGAAAACGATTCATCATTCTGCGTCACCCGTGTATCAAGGTACACGACCGAGCGTCCTGGTATAATTTGTTCGCTCGATTAGATATTGAAAAGCTGTAAACCCGCTCGGTCGGTCGGTTGGTTGGTTGGTTGATCGAAAGAAATAAGAAAGAGGATCTCATGGAATACTGTCAGGTTACTGATGGCAAGAGATCATCGAGCGAATAGAAAATCTATTAATATTATTTATATTAAATCTACCTGGTGAAACACCTAATAACTTGTTCATCTTCGTTTGTTTTAATATTTGGCGTATTTAAAAACAAAAGAATAATTTTTTTTTAATTATAACAAAAACATTATTGACAATTATTGAAACGTTGATTATTAAAAGAATAAGTAGGTAATAATAATGATTATAATATGTATATACATTTACTACAAATTTTTATGTTTAAATTTTATATTACAACTTGTACGAATTATACTTTATACAGTAATTATTAATTATTTAATATTAGTTAATTATTGATAGTAATAATAATAATAATAAGAAGAATAAGAAAAATAAGAATAATAATAATAATAATAATTATTATTATTATAATTATAATTAGAAGAAGAAGAAGAAGAAGAATAATGATGATGATGATGATGATTATGACAATAATACCTAATGATAATTTTCAATTAATAATATTATTAAATATTATTTTATATTCATATTATATATATATATATATATATATATATATATATATATATATATATATATATTGCGAGATATGTCACTTGATGGAATTCTAATATTATAAAAAAAAGCAGTAGAAAAATTTTGATGTGATCGAGATCTTTTCCATTATATTCGATGTGTTTCTTCGTTCGTACATTTTTCAAGCATTTATGGTGTTTACTTGAGCGTGCACGATCGATAAACGGCTCACCATTCTGATATCCTCCGTTCGGAGTTAAGGTAGAACGCCGAAGGTAGAATAAGAAGTAGATTGGAACGTCGATTATGACTCGGATCTACGGATAATCGATCTTGAAAAAGAAAAATAGAAAATACAGACAAATAACTTGACTGCTATGTAAGATATATATACATAAATACATATATATTTATTAGTATAGTAAGAAACAAAAATTTGTATGCTATGATTCGATATAATCTAATCGAGCAATAATCTGAAAAAAGTGTTTGATTTTATATGATCGTCGATTAAGCGATATTTCAAAATCACATCATTTTAAGTGATCAACGACCAAGGAATATCTCGAAATTATATCAATATGGGTAATCACCAATCAAGCGATATCTTAAAATTACTAATTCATTACTGGGTCATTTTTTGTGACAAATAGCGATTAAGCAATACTTTATAATCATGTCACATTAGGTGAGTTATATTTCAATATCATGTCACTTTGAGATGTTCAGCGATTAAGAAATATTTCAAAATAATGTCAATTTGGGCGATTAGCAATTAAGAAATATCTTAAAATGACATCATTTTTGGTGACGATCAGTGGTTAAGTAATACTTTATAATCATGTCATGTTAAGTGAGATGTATTTCAATATCATGTCATTTTAAGATCCGTAGCGATTAAGCAATATCTCAATATCACGTCAGTTTAGGTGACTAGCTATTAAGCGATATCTCAATATCATGTCATTTCACTTGACCAGCGATTAAGCAATATCTCCAAATCCGTAATTCAACGTGACCAGCTCTATTAATTGTAAACAAATAAAAAATATAATTTTATTTATCCTTAACGAAATATGTTATATCATCTTTTATATTAGACGTAATGTAACTAATTTATTTTATTTTTCCGATGAGTAGTTTATTTTCTATATAATCGATATTTCCAATTAAACTTTTTTGTTTGATTCATTAGGCTATTTATTACTATTATATTATTTATTCCATCACGAATACATTCTACCAATTGACATTCAGAAAATAGATTTGTATTGATATTTTCCTGTTGCTTTTATCGAATAGATAAGATATTTCTTCGAGAAATAAAAGATAACAATCTTTTTTTTTCCTTTTTAAAACGGTTGTTATTAACGAAGAAAAATGAAGTGGGCTTCAGAAATTTTTTATTTTTTAAAAGACAACGACAAAACAAAAGAAGACGAAACAATAAGAAGAAAGAAAAGAATAAGGAAGCTCGTGATTTAAAGTAACGTGAAATGAAGGAATTTATCAGTCAGAAAATGTATCCTCATCGTTCGATCGATCCTTTCGCCATTTTTGTTCTTTTCTTTTTCTTATTGTCAATCTCTCCCTCTTTCTTCTTCTTTTTCTTCTTCTTCTCTTCGTAACTTCCATTTCTCTCTACCTCTCACTCACTTTTACTCTTTCTTTCTCTCTCTCTCTCTCTCTCTCTCTCTCTTTTCCTTTTTCTCTCCCACTCTCTCTCTTTTTCCTTTTCTTTACTGAATTCACCCAGGTTTCGTGCGAATAAAAACCGAAAGTCGGAATAGCAGGACGTGAGCCTCGAATAACTTTGCAGTTATCCGTTTTAAAGCCGAGAGCTCGTGTCGAGAATTATTCGCCATTTCCTTCGAAGAATTGTATGATCTTAACGTGAAAGCCGATTTAACTTTGTCTACAATGTGAATAAAATTTCACTAATTTCAAAAGTATTTTTTTTTTTTATATTCTGAGTAACTCATTTATTTAATTATTTATCTGCAGGAAATTATTTCATTATCATTATATTATAAATATATATATATATATATATATATATATATATATATATATATATATATATATATAATAATGTAAGCCAAAATTACAACGACCATAAGAAAACATATATATAACATATAAATAATTCAAAATGTTCCATTTAAATCGAAATACTGTTTTTAATTAATAATTATTTATTTTATCGAATAAACTCTTAATTATGTAATTCAATATTTTAATTAATTCAGTTAACTCTTACAAATTAACTATTAAAATATAATATTTTTAAGATTATATATCGGTATATTGACGAACATACTGTAGTATAAAATCAAATTTTACGTAATTGTAATCAAAATATTAAAGTCACAATTTATTTAACGTGACCAGTAATTAATCATTAGTCGATGGAAACGTATTTTTGATTTATCTCCAAGAAATACAATAAAAAAAAAAAAGGAAAACGAAAACAAACACGCACGTACATATAATTTTACGTGATCGGAAATTTTAAGCGTATGCTTGACATAATTTTTGATTTCACGTGATCGTTAATTAATTATTTTTATTTTAGCCAGGCAAATATTATAATTTTTATGTGACTAGCATATTAAAAAGATCAATTGAAAAATACGTGATCTGCAATAAACCACAAGCATGTGTTACGTTCTACGACGTAATTTAAGATAATCCAGTTTTCGATCAGTTCGAAAGACTTTTAGGACTGGCTTTAAGGAAACATGAATTCGATGCTATACAGTTAAACAGGAAACATATATCAAGATAAAATAAAATAGATATAGATCTGATAGATAGGAATCGATGAAAACAGAAAACAGAGTATTAATGATAATAATTTTAAGTAGCTTATCTTTTCTACAAGCAGTATAAAGATTTAAGATTGAATTTCCGCCTCATCGATGATATGCGAACGATGTTCAATAAAAGTTACAAAAAAATAAAATATCTTCTCAAATTTATTCCAGATTCATCGATTTCAGATCAACGAACTAATTAATTTATTACCGGTTTCATTGAATGCGGAATATTGAATTATTAACTGATTACAGGTTTTGAAGAATGCGGAATACAGTGTTAATAATCATAGATTTGGTAACTAATTAATGACAGAATTTAATGACAGGTATTTAATAACAGGATTTGTTATCAATAACAGAAATGCTTATTGATTTTTTTTTGTACTTTTACTTCTTCTTCGGACGTTAATTATCTCATCGTTTAAAAAACTTGTTGAATGTAAAATATATGGTTCTTCCTATTGAATAAAAAATAGTAACCCTTATAATTCTGATTTGTTTTATAATTTAATAACATTTATTTATTAAACTTTTCGTTGTTTGTTGAATATTGAAAATGTCATTGAGATATAATTTCTTTCTAAATAGATCCTTAAGTCACACGTTCTTGACCTTCAACGAGGAAGATATTAAACATAGAAACAAAGAAAAGAAAAGAAAAAAAAAGAATAAAAGAGATGTACTTAACAAGCGGATCGTAAAAACCGGTCGAAAAGCATAAATTTATCACTTAAAGCGTTATTTTAAGTTATCAACAATTAATCATTAGTTTGGCCCTTTCCGTCCCCTCCCATCTCACCAGGTGTATTTTCACGTGATTAATCATTAGACTTGCGAACAACGTAACTTTGCGTGATCCATGAACACGCAATGTAATTTTAAATGATAAGCAATTAATCTTTGGCCAGTAAACAACATAATTTCACTTGAACGGAAAGCAAACAACGTAATTTTACGTGATCGGCAACGAAACAACGTAATTTTATTTAACGATCGACAAAGCTCATGAAATGAAAAAAAAAAAACAATTGTAATCAGTTAATTAAGCATTTTTAAGATTAACGCCAGGAAAACAGAATTGAATGTTAACAAACGAGCGAACAATCGTTCAACAATTCTGTATTATTGTTTAACGCGATATCGATTATGATTGTTATGTAATAAAAATGTAGTATTCGGAAAAATTCCGAAAATTTTATAATAATCTATAAACGCACGGCAGAATCGGATCGTTTTAAAAGTTCTTAAGATATAAACTAAAATTTGTTGTTCGAAGTATCACGATACGTAAGAGAATCAACGTTGCGAATGAAGGAGCCGAAGAATTTCGTTCGGTGTTTCCTGTTTCTGGAAGTGTTTCGAAATCGGTGGCTCGGAAGGAAGGGCCTGTCGGAGAAGGGTCTTGGACCGAATGGACCCTCGAAGGATCAAGCCCATCCGTCACTCGTTGACATCAGGCTCAATGCGTTTTTGTCTTTCTGTTCTTTCTCATTCTCTCTCTCTCTCTCTCTCTGTCTTTCGGACCCAAACTTCTGATTCGCCGCCTTGCATCTCGCGATTGAAAACGTAGAAAGAGAGAAAGAAAAGTATATATAAGAAAAAAGACAAAAAAGAAAAGAAAAGAATTTGTGAGTCCTGTTGAGTTACGAAATTTTCTCTTGGCCAATGCGATGCCGATTTACCGAATCCCTGCTGAATTAAGCAAGCTTTGTCCCCGAGGATCGTTATTTCTTTCTCTCGGCAAACTCCACAAAACCGATCACGAAGGATATATACTATATATTGTATATATATATATATATAATATAAATATATATAAATACATACACTTATACTCGTTTACCGATCTTCCGTTTTTCCTGTTTTTTTTTCTTCCTTTTAATTTTCTTTCTTTTTTGTTTTTGGAGAGGGTGACCAAAAAGATGGTCTTCTTTTTATGTAGCTAACCGTCGGGTAATTATACAATTTATACTCGATGTTTGATATAAACGTGAAAATGGTAAGAAAGGAAACTTGTAAAGAAAAGAAAATAAGTATATAAATAAATATATATATATATATATATATATATATATAAATACATATTCTTTTTTCTATATGCACATACCGTTTATATATATTATTTTTCATCTTACATGGAAAATAATTCTATAATATATTTATGGAAAACATAAAAAAATTTTAAGATATATATATATTTATGAAAAATAGATTCTATATATTATATAAGGAAAATAATCGGCTAATAACTAAGGAAGATCTGTCCGCAACTAGCAAATAGCTCGTGGTTTCGATTTCGTATGTATAATGCTCATCGATACTAAGCGATAGCATCATCGCCGTTCGCACGGAACTTGCGGTTTGTTTTCATCGTGGTGATGGCTACCGCAACTCGAAAAGTATCTCTGTTTCTCGGTGCAAATGGCTCCGCCGGCATTTCTCAACTTATCGTCAGATAAGCGACATTGCAAACTGAGTGAGATAGAGTGAGATAGAGTGATTGAGAGCGAGAAAGAGACAGGTAGATAGATAGAGAGAAAGAGAGAGAGAGAGAGAGAGAGAGAGAGAAAAGGAGTAGTAAAAAGGATGCGAGACAAACTCTGACGGATTTAGTTCCGTCTTTTTTAACGAATTATTGATGATCTCTTAATATTTTTCGACTTAATTATTAGATTATATTAGTCTCAATTAGGTTATATTCGATTATACTTTTTATAATAAAACCATTAATACTCGAAGTAGTTTTGATTATTATTCTGGTAAATAAAAAAATAATTATAAAACATGTAAGTTCATATCTATAGAAGAAGACAACGTCGATCTTGAAATAATTGCGAAACTTTCCATCAAATGAAGAAACAATGAATACCGTAAATCTGAGGTAAATCTGAAGAAACTGGAGATACAAATTTGTAACGTTTTATTTTCAACAGCCTATTGATGAATTATTTTCTTATGGCTACAAAGTTTCCGAGAATTCTTATAATTCTTTTAAACGTTTCAATGAAATCAGCAATTAACGCGTTAATGTCCTATAATATTAAATTACGTTTTTTAATTAGCTATCTTTCCGTTTATAACTAAATTTTTTAAGATAAATAAAAACGTAATTAACATTTAAACATTTATCGATTATATATATTTTTTTATTAACGCTGTAACAGTTAACGGGTTTAATAAATATCAAATGTACAATTTATAGTTAAATTAAAGATTGGCCGAATAAATAAGTACCGCAATATTTTTTATTATTTCTTTTTTATTTTTATAATATTTTTTTATATAACAATGTGTTTCGCAATATTTGATTTATGTAATAATTTTTATCTCTTCTTATTAGCATTGTATACATTTACAGGGTGGAATAAGTAACTGGAATCACTTCGATTATTGCGTAAGTAAAAATTAATTACAGTGTCAAATGTTTCAGATAAAAGTTGAATGATTCTAAGCTGTACATAATTCAATGCGATTATATCTTTCCTTCTTTTTTTAAATGGAATCATATATTCTTTATTACATTAGTTTAAAAGAATATTAATCTGTTTATGACGAAAAATTATTAATTTAGAAGATATTGTAATTTCAACATTGATTAAAAAATCATATACATATCTACTTGAAAAATAGTATAACAGTAAAGAATTATGATGGTTTTTTAGCAATATTAGCAAATTAAAATATTTCCTAACATAATAATTTTTCGACATACACAGATTAATACCATTTTTTTTCTTTGTAGAGAACGTCGAATAAAATCGATTAATGCATTGAAACGATATAACTCCGTTTAAAATTAACAAGGTTAATCTTTAGGTGACCTATACAGGTCCAACGTAATAACGTAAAAATATACCTCTTAGGTAGCCATTTAATTTTTATTCGAAACATTTTTCACTGAAATCATTATTTACACGGTAATCGAAATGCTGTAATTTACATGCTCAACCCTGTGTACGTACATATATATATATATATATATATATATATATATATATGATGGTTATTTTCAAAAACGGAATCGTCGATGACGTATTTTTTCGCAACGTGATATGCATCGTGATTAATATTTTTTTTTTCTTTTTTTGATATATTCACGTCACTTCAACACGTTTGTGCGAGTTTAAAACGTTTCACTTTTTCGACGACGAATACGAAAAGAAAATTACTTCAGTAAATACATTATGATAGTAGGACGAATTTTTTTTCACGTTCAGCATGCGTCATTATGATAAAATGGATTATACGGGTTACTGTTACAAAAAAAAAAAATATATATATATATATAAAATATGGATGCGACCTTAGTATATTTTATCTACGTACGGATATCGACAATTTGTTGCCTGTTAAGAAGCATCGAATTTTTTTGTGACACCCTCCATAACCCCGTTTTTATTTCATCAAATAGTCGGAAGTAAGCATCGTATGGAACCGGGCACCCTGCACAAACGCATACAAACATACACATATTTACACACACGAATATATATGATTTTAGTTGATCGAAAATTTATAGCGAATCGATTGGCCTATTAATAGAAGACTACGCGAACAGATCTCGCCAACGATAATATCGGTTTTATCGTAAAATACGATGGAATATTAACGAGCGCTTCGGATTACCTTGATGGCGTCAATTAAGGCGAACTGTTATTGTCCATGAAAACTGATATATATATATATATATATATATATATATATATATATATATATATAAAGTTATATCAGTGTATATATATATATATATATATATATATATATATAAAGTTATATCAGTGTATATATATATATATATATATATATATATATATATATATATATATAAAAGTATGGTTTAAAATATTATTTACTGTTTGAATATGTGATAATCTTTTTAATTTGATCTTTCCAATATGATTTCAATCGCTCAATATTTTTCAAATTGACGTTATAACACTTTACAAAAGTATTATATTAATTTTATTGTACAAAATTATTTTTCTATCGAATGAATTATAAAGGATAAAATAAAATTAATTTCTCATTTCAAGTGTTTGTATGCGGTTAGAAATATAAAGTGAGGAAAAAGAAAATGGATATACATATGTGAATAAAAAAAAAAAAATAAAATGGAAGTGGAAGAGACCGAATAAGCTGAAAGTTTCTAACAAGCACTTAACGAACATTAATCGATTTTAATTAGTTAGGAATAAAAGCCGACTCGAAGTTTGCATCGGCTTGAATTACTTTACCAGTTGGACATACCAAGTCGTGCTATATACTCGACTCATTACGGTAAGTCACGACTGGTTTGACTCCCTTAATCGAAGGTTAAATCGTGCTCCGTGAGTTGTTCGATGTCTGTATTTTATTGATGGCGGCTGTTAGTCGCATTTTAAAACGAGGAAGGAAGGGAAAACCGCGCTTGCTCCGATAACGGTGGTATTTCATTATCGCCTAACAGATGGACACAAGAATGTTCACGATTTATTATAAACCTTTTTTCTCTCTTTTCTTTTTCACAAATCGTAACTCCCAAGTGTATGCCATACATATTGCGGAATTTATTATATACAGAAAGCGAAAAAAAAGAAGAACAATAAATTATATATCAAGATTCTGTTTATTGTAAAAATTATTACAACACCTTGCTGTTAAAAAAAAATTAATATTAATATAACTGCGATTAATATTATTAATATGTGATTCCATTGGAATGATATTGGCATTATAGAATGGATGTAATTTACGAAAAAAAAAAAAGAAAAAAAGATAAAGAGAAAATTCTTACAAAATAAAAAGATTTTTTACCGATCGAGAACTCATCGATTGTTGATAATCTTCGATAAAAATCGGTAACAATCGGATGACCTGATAATCGATAAAATATCGGTAAGAATACTTATTTAGTTCGCAGATTTATCCAACAGAGTGGACTGTTGGTATCGAGGTAGAACCTAACTTATCCTTGCTCTGTTTTACCGACACGGAGTTAGCACAAATGTGGTCTGTCGTCGGTTTCTAAGACCCAACTTGACGAGGTCGGGTCCTACCCCCACTCCTTCGCTATTATTCTCCACACATAAGTTGGCAAAACCGGTTTCGTTAGAGACGGTGGGGTGTATATTACATTGGGATATCTCTTCTCTCGAAGATTCGAATCTCGCCGCAAAGAGCGAGATCCTCTTCCTCTTTCTTGTCGCCTTCGGCTTTCTCTAGTAACCGCTGAGGCTCAACTGGGCCTAAAATCGACTCACCATCACGGGATACGTGATATTTCCTTGGTGGTAGAAGCGTAGACTTGATCGCCTTTTGCTTTTACTATGCCCTTTTTCTTTCTTTCTTTCTTTCTTTCTCTCTTTCTCTCTTTCTCTCTTTCTCTCTTTTGTTCTTTCCTTAGTATTTTTTTTTTTTATTTCATTTTATTATATTTTTTATTTTTCCTTTTTTCTTTTCATTTCTTTTCTTTTCTTTTCTTTCTGTTGGTATCGCGTTCGCGTGTGCGGTTTCGCGCATCGCGTGGCGATAATGCGAGCCGAATTGCGCAATGGACGAAGTATTGGCGAACTGCCAACATGAACTACATGCATCATATATGCTAGTTAGAGTAGAGTGGTAAGGGGACTCTAAATTAGGGGGCATTTTTTTCCTTTACAAGAAGCTGTATTTTTTTTCTTTTATTCTTTTTCTGTTTCATCGTTACCAACTGTACAATATTTTGTAGATGTGTGTATAAAAATACGGTTGGTATAAATTACATTGATGTAATGTATTGTTACAACATGGAGCATTAGGGAATTAGTTCGGATATTTGAAAAACATAATCGTGGGTGGTATAAATGAGCATGGAGGGGATTAATTTTTGTTCGAAGAAAGCAGGTGCCTTTCGCGGACACGTTGGGGGGCCCGACGAACGTTCGAAATTTGAGGCCTCACACTTTTCAGGCACGCACTCGTTAATCAAGACGAGAGTGGTCCTTCGAATAATTTCTTCGCAGGTAATTGCTCGAGGAAAAAATCAAAGCCGCAGAAGGAATATGAGTGTCTGAGAATATATACGAGTATACGTCGATATTCAAACGAATTGTAATGAAACTTAGATCATTATTATTATTGTGCAATACTAATGGAGTCGTTAAATATATTCCTTGTATTAAAAAAAAAAAAAACAAAAAATAAAAAATAGAACATTTTTGATTAATACATCATGATCCCTTAGTGTTCAAGGTTCACTTTCTCATATCTAAATATAATCACTGTTTTTTTTTTTTTTTTCATAGTTCGAAGTTACAAAAGTACGCATTTTGTTGGCATTGTCGATCCTATCGGGGAAAACGGATAACAGGGAATTTTATTTAAATAGGTATTATCCTAAAGTTGACAAAAAAAAAAAAAAATACAAAAATAAAAATTAAAGAAAAGAAAAGAGGGGCCGCGGTAAAAGGGAGTAGAATAAATTCTAGTAGGAATCAAATCGTCGCTTTTGCAACTCGGACCGAACCAAGTTAATCTCCTTGTGATCGTGGTTGCGATCGGTGGCCAGAGTTGCCTGCTGTGGCGTTGCCTGTGGCTGGAGACTGGAGGGAGAGGTAGAGTGGTCGTCGGCCTCTCTTAGGCCTCTCTGCTCGTTCCCCTTCCTCCTCCTTCTCTTCTTGCCACTTCGCGACCTATCGTCGAAGGCCCGAACCAACCTAAAGAACCTGACTGAGCGAAAGAGTAAGAGAGGCTAATATAAAAGAGAAAAAGAGAAAGGATTGGTCGGTGATGCTTCTTCTCGAATAAATAGAAGGAAGAAGAGAAGATCGAAGAAAGAGAGGTTTCTAGGTCCAGACGACCAATGAAAAATCTAAAAAGATTAGAAAGAGATGGAGAAAGAAACAGAGACAAGGATGTTGCATTGTTTACGACACGCGTTCCTCCACGAGTTAACCGCTGTCCGTAGTGTACCGACGACGCAGCAACGGCAACACAACCACCACCACCAGCCATATTGGATTCCTCTCGTGACTATAGATCAAAATTATAAGGCGGAACGCGCCTCGGGATCCTCGCTCGAGAAATCCCCCACAAGGATAACAAAAAGATACCTTTTCCTCCTCTTCCATCACCTCTTCATTCCGTCCTTTGGTATCTCAGCTTTTGGCTTTGTCTAACCTTGTAATAGGGTAAACGTTAAAAGAGAACCAGACGGATCGTTAGGTTGTCCAAGGTGGAATCAGGTGACGAAATGTATCCTACAGCTTGGTGTTTCGTTGACAAGCTGATGGTTCCGAACAGGGCAAACATGATACGATCGATATTAGTTCCTTAACTTAAAAACGAAAAATATAACGTTGTTCATAATTATTGTATAATCGAATAAAGGCTACAATATTTACTTCTCAATTTGAGAATGAAGAACACAAAAACGTAACTACAATTTTCCGATAACGTACAATAAAATATAAAGGTATATTTTCAAGAATCTAACTTTGGAGCTAGGATTCCTCGAATGATGTATACCATTTCGGTCTATCTTTCCCTCTCTCTCTCTCTCTCTCTCTCTCTCTCTCTCTCTCTCTCTCGACGTTTTCTACCCATTAAGTTAAGTGTACTCGTCGGGCACGAGGGAACATAAATCACCTAAGAAGCGACTTTCGGAAGATAAAGATAAAGATCGTTCAACAATGATCTCCGCCTTCAGTTTTAGCCCTTTATTATAGTATGTGTGCACGTGTGTTTCTTACGTGTTTGTGGTTGTATGCGTTTTAAGGAGTGTATTTTAAAGTACACACACACACACACACACACACATATATATATATATATATATATATATATATATATATATATATATATATATATATATATATATATATATATATATACATAGACGCGCAAAGTTATAGTACCAAAGTTGAAGAGTACAGTCTAATAACGGAGAAGTAAATCCTATTACTCCTACTGCGGCAGGTTAGTGCCGAAACAATAATGTTTATTAACATTTCAATCATTCTCTAAAAAGAGTACATTCATTAAATCTCCCTACGATCTCATAATAATCACTTATAACAATTCTCGTCATTAAAATTAACATAATATCGAAATTGTCGGTTAAATTTGATCTCCCCGCGTGATTGAGAGGAGACGATTACTCTTTATATTTTTCGTTCCTTCCTTTAATTTTTCCTTTGACATTTCTTAATTCGAATATTTCTTTCTGAGATGGACACACATTTAATTGGAATATATTTCCTACTAAACCAGTCGTCATACTCGTCTACCAGAAGTAGATGTTTTCGAAGGGAGTAAAGAAGAGAGTTCGCTGGCTGCGAGATGATGAGGTGGAAGAGAGGTAGAACGGTCGGTGAGTTGGGGAGGAGGCGATGGTCGGCTAAGGGGGGTGGGAGGGGGTGGGGGAGACAGGTCGAGGTGAGTCTAGGGCTCCGAGAGACTTCTCTACGGTCCGGTCCCGAGGACCGGTGGTACCTCCTCCTACTTCCCCTCCTTCGCCCGCTCTTTCTCCTTCTCTTCATCTTCTTCTTCTTTCTTGCTTTCTCTCTCTCTCTCTCTCTCTCTCTCTCTCATTGAAAGACGCCATCCTTTTTCCTCTTACTACTACCAGAGTGCCGTCTGGTGCTTTCCACCTAACTTACCTGCGAACGAGCAACCTCTTCGTGCTCGCTGTCCCGCAATGCTTTGGTATAACGGCGAGTCACCTGAGTTATCTCGAAGACACTTTAGAAGAGATAGGGCCCTAACGCCGAGCAACAAGCCAGGCTCCGAGCAACAATGATGCCCAGTTGAACGCGCGGCTCCCTGTTCGCCGCTCTTCTCTGTACCGGCTTCTCCGTGCGTGTCTCGTCTAAATCTTTCGGAGGAAAGTTGTTGTTGTTTTCCTTTTTTCTTTCCTTTTCCCCCCAGTTTTCGCGTTTCTCTTTCTTTATCTTTATCTTTTCCTTTTTTTTCTCATCCTTTCCCCTCCCCCTTTTCCTCATCCCCCTTCTTCCTTTCTCTCTCTCTCTCTCTCTCTCTCTCTCTCTCTCTTTCGCTCTCTTCTTTCTTTTCCTTCCTTACATGTCGAAATGTTATGGGATTATCGGTAAATGAGAAATAAGATAGAGAGAGAGATAAAAAACAAAGAAAAAAAGAAAAAGGAAAGTTGAAAGCTCATTTTTTTTTTTTTAACTGGTGTATGTACCTGGTATTTCTTGGATTATTATTATTATTATTGTTATTATTACCATTATTATTATTAAGAGTGAGAGAGAGAGAGAGAGAGAAACTCTTTATTTCTATCTTTCTGATAATTTCAAAGAACTTTCGTCGAAACGAGATGTGAGAAAATCTATCGTAAGATTGTATCGAATCGACGCGTTGTCAGTACGATCTCGATTTTAAATATATTAGGAAGATCGAAAATGTGCGAGTGCGGTGAGGAGTGTTCCGAGGACACGAAGAATTCACGGCTTGTGATGTTACGAGGTGATCTGTGAAACGGTATTATTTTATTGTTAATCGTTGTTGTTCGTTGCTGTTGTTTTTATTGTTGTTATTGTTGTTATCGTTGTTACCGATGTTGTTATTGTTTTTGTTATTGTTCATGTTCATGGTTATTGTTGTTCCTTGGTTTATTTTCCTAAGTTAAGTGTACACGTTGGAAAGCGTGTCACTTCTTTTTTTTTACTATCGTCGTCGTCGTCGTCGTCGTCATTCGCGTTGTCGTTGTCAACGTTGTCGGCGAAAATTCTCGGAGAAATTGTGAGCCCAACGCCTGAGATGGCCACCCTCGGCCTCTCGAAGGTCTTCATACTGGACAAGTACTTTACGGAGCTGCAGAAGTTCTGGGAGACAGAGAAGAAGCTTCAAGGTACGGCACTGTGATCGAAAGAGAGAGAGAGAGAGGGGGGGGAGGGAGATGCATGGAGATAAAAAGATAGAGAGAGAAAGAGAGATGGAGAGAGTTTCTCGATTTTTTTTCAATATTTCAATGACCTTGCGAGTGAACTGGAAGGTCGGCAATGTTTCTTCTCTCTTTCTTTCTTTTTCTTTTTCTGCTTTTTTCTTTTCGTTCTTTTCCTCTCTCTCCCTCTTTCCCTCTCTCTCTCTCTCTCTCTCATCGCTATTTTTTACACTCGTTCGAACGTCGAACTTTACAGGATACACGATGACTCACAAAATGAAATTCCTAACTGCTGCACGTTTAAGTTAACGAACCTGATGAAAAATTCAACGTGTACAATGTGCCCTATAATTAGATCATTATCGATCTAACTCTCTACTACATTGTTATGTTACTAACGAGTAATGCCAACCGATGATAGGATTAGAAAAGAATGAGATCCTTGCGTTTAAATATCGATAAATCTGAAAGAGATATAGCGATATGGCCTTGTCAGGTTATATAGTTTGTTGTATGTAAGAATACATCTATGTACGTACGTGTGTACGTATGTATAAATGTAGGAACGTATGTACGCATGCATGTATGCACGTATGTATCTAGCCAACGGGGAACATAAATCTCAATTTATAACGTTTAAAAGATCGTTCCATTTCGTTCGATTTTCTTTCATATCTATTTTCTACATAATATCATCTTTTATACATTTTATTTTTCTTTTTTAATATGATCAACGAGTTTTATTTCTATATTTTGTATTTTTATGTATTAACCTTTATTAATCATTGCGTTTTTTATTATTATTTATTTTATTTGATGTTTTCAGAGTATACCGGATTGTATTGTTTAATTATATATATTATACATATATGTATTACATACACACACAAATACACACACACATGTATTTACTTTTTTCTCAATCTAAAAATTTTTTATCAATCAATCAGAAAAACTATCCTCCAATTTTAATGGAAGTAAAGTAATTCGAGTATACGACTATTTCATTGAAATTTGCTTATAATTGCTTTTTCCTTTAAAATATTGCGTTAATTTTCGAGAAATGATCTATACTAATTGATTACACAATTCTTTTGTCCCTTCGATTTTTATATGTACACGTGGAGTCATAGACATAGACATATGTATAGAAATAAAATCGATCATTAGCCTTCGGTGATGATAAAAGCGTTCTGAGTTTCTTAATAAGAAAAATTTATATTACCTTTCGCAAACCATTCGCCAATGGAAATATTGGATTCGTTTAAATACCATCAACCTTGTCACAGTTATTACATCAATCTACCAATTCTATATTACACCTCTCTTCACTTTTACTAATGAACTTTTTATTAAAAATTTTTGAATTCGTATAGACAATTTGTTAATACTTAATAGATTTTATAACAAAATTGAATAAATGAAATGTGTCAAAAATTGTGAAGCAGTAAAAAATATAAAATGATTTTTTTTTTTAATAATATTTTCAATATCAATTAATCCAAAAATAATATATAAATGAAGAAAATGGAGTAATTAAAATTCTAAATACTATTGTTGAATTAATAAACATTGACATAATTCTAAAATGTCATTCAAAATATATTTTAATAATAAGTATGATCAAACAAAATGTCTTCCGGAATGATTAAACGATAAAAAAGTGATCGAAATATTTTTGATAATAAAATGAAAAACATATTAACGTAACATTTAAAAAACTTTTTGATATAACAAATACGATAATAAACAAATAACACTACAAATTGGTAAGGGTTTATATTGAAAGGTTTAAAAATGTATATGTAATATTATTTGTGAGGCTATCGAGCTGAAAGTAAGGATTTGATACGATGGATTCGGTGACGCATAATGATATTAACTCCTGGTCTTCCAACGTCGCGTATTACCGCTTTGATAGAGACATTAGCCGCAATACGCGCAGCTTCGATCGCGTGGATCATCGAATTACACTTTCCTTTCGCGGTTAAGCCATGGGGTTTATCATGGGACATACGATACACTGCTATTGAATTAATATAAAAACGTATATTTATGGTAATAGTTGACGATAAAAGATAGAAAGAAGAAAAGTAAAAGTACAAGAAAATTCTATTTACAAAAATATCGACTTGATTATTTAAAGAAAGAAATCAATTAAATTGTGTGAAGTAAAAAACTAATATATAAATTATTTAAAACAAAATAGGACGTTAATGCACCGAACTAAAGAACTAATGTAATTATCCTAAATAAATAAAAAGACAAAAGTTTGTATATATGTAGATATATGTATATATGTATATATATATATATATATATATATATATATATATATATATATATATATATATATATATTTATATATACACATTTGTTTCTTCGTATATATATATATATATATATATATATATATATATATATTTGTTCTAATTCTTCAATAAAGTATTTATTTATTTATATTTACATAACATTTCTTTCTTAATTTTGTTTATAGAATATGCTATGTAAAATTTTTGAGAAAAGAAATGACACTTTATGTGTGTGTGTGTGTGTGTGTGTGTGGTGTGTGTGTGTGTGTAGCACCCATATAGGATATTCTACAAGTAAAATTAAGGGAAAAAGTTATATAAATATAAATTCTCAAATGATTTATTAAGAAGTTATAATAAAAATACATATATTATAATAATACTAAAAAATACAATCCAATATATATAAAATAAAAATAATGCTGGGTATACGTATATATATGTACATATATCATAACTATAATGTCCTCATAATTTAAACAATCAAACTGAATTTTATTCTACGAGCAAAAATAAAATAAAATATTATACAAACAATTCTCATACGATTTATATAAAAATAAAATTACAACAAAAATACGAAACTTATGGTGTCTAAATAATGTGTTCATTGTTGATAGATTTCAATGTAATCATAAGTTAAGGATTAATTGTTACGATTAATGAAAGCATTAGCTAAACTGAAGCAAATTAAGCATGAAATTCAGAGAGTGATAAATTTAATCTTCCTACGATGTTTGGTTTGCATTTGAAACAGGGAATGGCATTTTGAAATGGAAACATAAATCAAATTTTTTTTTGAAGGTAATACAATGTTTGATAATCTATATTTATACAAAACATACACACACACACACATATATATACATAAATTTGTTTAATTTCTACTCAAAAAACATAATGACGAAGTTCGATCCATTAAATCTGGGACACTTTGTGTATGTAATTACGATGTTTATAAAAAAAAAAAAAACATATTTTATTATTCAGAAACAGATCTAATTACTCCAGAAAACAAATTAAAAAAATATATATATATAAATAAATAAAAAGAAAATTTCGAATTGTATACTGAAAGTTAGTATTATCTTAGATCTCTTTTTCTTTTTTTCATTCTTTTGTTTTCTTCTTTTACTTTCTTTTTTTTTTCATTAACACCAAAGAAGAGGAGACAAAGATTTATCTGCCGGTGGCCATTATAAAATTTGCCTAAGTTTTACGGCTGAGTCGTCGTCGTCGGCCGACTTTCTCACCGTTCACACTTTATCTTTATCTTTCTTACTTTTGTTTCCGTGCTCTTTCTTCTTCCTCTTATTTCTTCGTTCTTTTCAAGCGAAAAACGAGACGGCTCGCGTTTAGGTTACAAGGTTACATGCTTCGGAAGGCGTTTCAAAGTTTTCGTTTAAGTTCAACCTCTTTTCTTATTCTTTAGTGAAAATACAAATCTTTCTGTCTCTCTGTCTCTCCATCTCTCTCACTCTCCCTCCTTCTCATTCTCTCTCTCTCTCTCTCTCTCTCTCTCTCTCTCTCTCTCCCTCCTTCTCTCTGTCTGTCTGTCTGTCTCTCTCTCTCTCTGTTTATTTGTCAATCTTATCATTCCGTTTTTTTTTTAATTTTTCTTAATCACCGTCATAATAATCGCTATTATCTCTTTATAATAAACATCATCGATGTAATTAAGAAGGTTCAGAAAAAGTTTCTAATATAATATGATGTACTTACATGCATATATAATTTAATGTCTTTATAATTGTATATTATAATTTTTAAAAATACTTAATATGTCTGTTTTCTTCTTTTTTCCTTCATATTATTTTTTTGTTATCGTTATTATTATTATTTTATCAGTCACTGATATTATTTTATTTATTTCTTTCTTTTTTTTTTGTATTTTATGATGAATATTATAAACGTAAATTCTTTTTAAAAAAAGGATAATAATGTCCTCACGTTCTTTTTTCCATATATCTATCATATATCTTATCATCTTCTTTTTCTTTTCTTCTTTTTTTTTTTGACGATGGAAGTGATCAATTTAACGAAGAGAATTCAAAAAGAACTCTTACGTTATTTAAAAAAGAATGAAAGTAAAAATTAATCTCTCTGTCTCACTCTATCTGTTTAAAACTTAATCTTATTGCTTTCCTTTCTTTCTTTTTTTTTCTTTTTTTAATCGTTGTTATGATCTTTGAAGCCTCTCTTCTTCATATTTTTTAAATATATTTTATAAGGAATATTCATAACTTAATGAAGAGAGTTCAAGTAGTATTTCTAAGCTTTTTAAAAAGACAAAGTAAAAATGTCTCTTCCTTTCTATTTCTCTCTCTCTCTCTCTTTATTTATTTGTTATCCTACCACTTTTTTATCTTTTTCTTTTCTTTTTTAATTGTTCATATCATTTTTTGTGTTCTCTCCTTGCTGCTATCTTATAAATATTTTTTAATTACGAACATCGTCGTTGTAACGATGCGAATAAAGTTCAAGAATGACTATTAAGTCTTTTTAAAAAAAAAAGTGAACGTTAAAATGCACACACACCCATTTTTTTCTGTTCATTTGTTAATCTTAATATTCGTAACTTCTTTTTTTAATCGCTTTTTTATTTTTTTATTTGATAAATATTTTTTATTTTAAATATTGACAATGTAATGAAGAAAATTCGAGATCTTCTAAGCTTTTGCAGATGTTAGATAAATCGAAGCCAAAGCCGTATAGCTAATTTTCTTTATCAAGTAACATTTACTAATTCTCTAAAGTAAAGTAGTGGGGAGAAAGAAAGAGAGAGAGGGACAGAGAGAGAAAGAGAGAGAGAGAGAGAGAGAGAGAAAGAGAGAGGGAGAGAGAGTGAGAGAGTGAGAGAGAGTTATTTGGAATTACGAGCTCAAGTACGATCGAACGGGATACTGAGAGAAAATTTACGAGGGTTGCTTTCGAGAATAAAGTGATTCCTTCTCTCTTCGATAAAGATAATGGTGAAAATAATGAACGTGTTTCGTTAATGGTAGATAGAGAAAGTCAAAGTTAAGAATAAAATTCAGTTATATGATAAAAGATTTCGATGAATTCTATTTACCTATATTTTGAACTTTACCAATTGGAATCATTATTTTTACTTTTATATAAACATTGATTTGTCTATAAAGAGTTCGTACGAAATCGTTCATTATAAAGATAATCATTATGCGTTCGATTCGTATTTTTGTATAAAATATAAATTTCAACAATTGTTTCTAATCATCTTTTTTATTGTTATTTCTTTTTTTGTTTAATTTAATTCTGATACAAGAAATTTGAAATTCGTGAATTTTATGAGTAAGTATTCGAAGAAAGGATATGGTTGATATCATTATAAGGGTTGTTTTACTTTAATAATAAATTAATTAACAAATACAGAATGTTTAACATTTCTTTCAATATTATAACGTTAATTGTTGTGAAACAAAATATTGGAGATTCTCAATAAGTTTTCAATTTACAATGTTACCATGTCAATATTGTAGATGTAATAAAAAATGTAATATAATATTTGCAACAAATATAATCTTCCGTATATAGACATATATTATATTTGTTGAAAATGTTATATTATATTTATTTTATTTTTCTAACATTATAAAAAATATGACATATAAAATATGGTACGCAATATTAATAAGAGAAATAATCTAACAAACACACACTCATACGATATATCTTCTAAATAAATTACAGGTTATATAAAATCAATTAAAAAAAAAAAAAAATAATAAAAATCATAAAATAGAATAAAACAATATAGTACACAATATTTCTAGAAATAAGAAAGTAATATAATAAAGTACAAGATGTATTTTTCTCGAATATCCTTTTCGTTCCTAATACACACACAACATACGCACGTAGGCAAACAAAAACACCCACATATATACACGTAAGGTACAAATCATGATTTTCAACGAGGCCGAAGTTTGTCGTCTCGACGTTAACGTAGTTTTCTTAAGGAAAATGCGTCATGGCGGCGCATGCTTCGCTGGAAAACAAGGGACGATCTAACGCACGATATAACTCGATTCTTTCGAGCGTCTTTGCATAATCGTGTACGCTGCAGCTTGCATCCGCTGGAAGTTTTAACGAAGTCGTCACAAAGTAGTTATAAAGTAGTCATAAAGTCAACGTTACTTTGTCAGGAACAGTCTGCCGTTATCATACCTCTCTCTTTCTCTCTCTCTCTCTCTCTCTCTCTCTTTCTCACTTTCTCTCCACCTCTTTTTCTCTCTTTCTCTTTCTCACTTTCTCTCCATCTCTCTCTTTTTCTTTCTCTCTCTCTTTCTCAATACACCCCTTTCACGAATATTTATGCGCCCACGTCATCCACTTCCTCGAGCATCCTTCGAGCCGAAAGGAAATAAATATCGATGATATCCGATATACCTCCATCGCCACCACTCAAGCTGGCTTGAAAAGTTTGCAAAATAAACTCTTCTTATTGCTAGTTCGATCCTCTTTACGTATATGTCCTATGTTATATGCATGAATGTATATATAATATATGTATTCAAAAAGTAAGGGAGAAAGAAAGAAAAACAGAGAGGTAGAGGGAGAGAGAGAGAGAGAGAGAGAGAGAGGGTGTATGAGTTTTGAGTATATAAGTTCCTATTTAACTATGTGTTATATACACATATCGTATACATATTAAGGTTGTCGTTATTTGTTCTCTAAAAAAATTTCCTTAGTACAAGTGAAATTGTTCTACCTAGTTCAGTTTGAAAAAAAGAAGAAAAACAGATAAAAATAAACAAATATGTATATATAAAAATATTATTTTTCAAATTTCAACTCTTTATTTTAATATTAAAACTCGCCAAAGTGCAAATATTCGTGCGAGTATATTGTGAGTTTTATACACGAGTCAAATTTCGTTAATTTTCGTTGCTGGCGTTTTAACAAGTGTTATCTATACGTATTTGAAATTTCTATGTTTTATTTAAAATGCAAAAAGGTATGTGTCCTTTGTAACGATTTAATATTGAAATGATGGATTAAAATTTGAAAAAACAAATTATTTTTTTTTCTTTTTACTTATTTTGAGCAGAACCAGATGGTGAGAAAGGATGAGGGGCGATAGGTATACTAATCAAAATTTTTTCGAAGATCAAATAACGATTGCTCGAATACATATACATATGCACTTATATTTGATTGGCCAATAATAAGTAATGTCGAAATTTTCAGTATTTTATATGTAAAGAAATAGCACAACAGTATCAATTTCGATGAACAAGACTTTTGATGTTGTTTATTAGTTTTTTAGACTATTTTTTTTGGTATATATAAAACAATACACCGTTTTTTATTAGTGCTATATAGTATTTCATGGTATTAGTAAGATACTATTATTTATTGGTTATACAATATACCTTATTATTGTTAAAATATTAGCGTTGTTTATTAATGCCAAATAAGTAATTGTTAGTATTAGAAAAACACTAATGGTGTTTATTAATTTTATACAATATTTCTTATTATTATCAAATTATTATCGTTCTTTATTAATATTGTATAATTAGTTCTTAATATTGGTAAATAATTAGATTTGTTACTTATAGTTATATAGTATTCTTAAGTGATAATAAAATTTTAGTGTTATTCATTGGTATTGTATAATATCGTTTATTTTCAACATAATATTAGTATTTATTTACTCGGATATATTTTACATTAGAATATTTTGTAATAAATATAATCGATCTGTTCGATCGAACAATTTGTTTATTAGTATAGTATAGCATTTCTTATCGTGTTAGTAAAATAGATATTGCTGTTGTTTCATTCAGATATTAAATACTGAACATTCTGACTATAATATTGGCAACCCTATACATATATACCTATATTCCTATATATATATGTATATATATATATATATATATATATATATATATATATATATATAGAGAGAGAGAGAGAGAGAGAGAGAAAGCAAAAAGTTTTTCTCTGGTATATAGCATCCAGCATACGATCCGTTCAGTTGGATTTATGCGGGGCAACGGCCTAAGCGAGCAAGCATTTCCACCGATCTCTAGTGTGGCCTATGTCTGTTCCTCCTTCTATGTATCTTCTTATTGGTGAGCAAGCGTACATGCAAGCTCGATTACGAATACCGTGATATCTACTATCTTCTCGAAGAACGATTAATATTCGTATATTGGTGGGTATCTATAGAGGGTGTCTCTAAAAAAAACGATGGCCTACGTTAACTGATCAATCTTTTGAGCTTGTTAATTACTACCAGAGATAAGAAAAATTTTATCTTTAAATATAAAATTAATTTATCGTTATTAACATTAGAATCGATCCCGTTATATAATACAAGATTAAGTGGCTTCAGATCGCTTTATTCGATCGATTATTTTTTGATCAATGATTATGGTCATTATATAAGTATCATTTTAATATTTTAAGCTGTTACATTTTATTTAAAAACAAATACTACCAATTTTATTTAAAAACATTTGCAATTACTTATGTAATAATAATATTAATATCAATATGAAAAATAATTTGAATTATTTCTTTTTTATAATGTAACTAGTAAATGGGTAATAATTACAAATAGTTATTATACTGAATGAAACATATTTAAAAAATTTCATGAAAAGAAAGCAAATATATATATTCCAAAAGAAAAATAATTTCGTTAAATAATCATACGTTCATAAACGTATGATTACTTGTTAATAATTCTCCAAACACGACCGGCAAGGCTATTTTTACGAGGGTGATCATTTCTTTCAAGGACACACTGTATACAGGGCATATATTATATAGGTGTATAAAAATGAGTATGTATTTTGTTAAAAGGATTCGTATGGGATCGGACAGCAAGGAAGAGAGCTTTTGCTTCTTCCTTCCCCACCATACCTTTTCTTCCTCCCACTCCTCCAACCCCTCCCCCGTCATATATTCTCCTCCTCCCACTCCTTCTACTCCCACTCCTCCTCCTCCTCCTCATCCTCCTTTCACCTCCACAACTTTTCTCTCCAAGCATTTACTTTCGGCGTATAATTTCGATATGCAAATGCAAAACGTTTATCGCGATGCGAGACATCGCGTAGCATCGATGTCGCATGCTCCTGTATATATGTGTATATATATGTATGTATCATGTACGTAGGTATACATGTATGTACGTACGAGACAGAAGAGAATACCTAGCTCGAAATATCTGGCTCTCCCTCCAAGAGAGACTCGCGTATTTTCCAATTTCTTTGTCCCTCCTCTCGTGTTATGCGGCATGCACACCGTCATCTTCTACAGACACGGTTAAATGTAGAATGAAATTCCGTTTATAGGACAGACCGAGAACAAGATTATTTCTTGTTCAATACCTTGCATACCCCAACTCAATGTTTTTCATCTTATTACGTTTACATTATCTAACGCTCGATGTATTTTTTTTCTATTTTTTTTTTTAAATCGAACGTAATAACACGAGAATTGATATATTTTCATAATTAGAACAATTCGAATTATTCCTGATTGGGTTCGAATTATTTTAATTTTATTAATTGATACAAAAGTACAACAACAACAACAACAACAACAACAACAACCACGAGGACGACGACGACGATGACGACGACGACAACAATAATAATAATAATAAAAATAAAAATAATAATAATAATAATAATAATAATAATAATAATAATAATAATAATAATAATAATAGAGTTTACTGTAGTATGTGAAGAAGAATATACCTGGATTTTTTTAGCAATGAGCGGTTGAGCAATAATTTTAAAAACAGAAGATAAAAAAGGAAACGTATTGTTAAGCGATACTTGTTACATTTGTAACATTGTATAAAGTATAATTGTATAATGTACAATTATATTGTACATTTAATTTATTACTCAAACAATAATTCAAATTATTTTTGTCTAGTTATGTAATTAGAAAATGAACTATTTGCACGTGACTACTTTTTAAACAATAATCCGAGAGAGAGAGAGAGAGAGAAAGTAAGATAAACTTATTTCAAAGTGATCACTTATTAAGCTATAAACCGAAAAAAATGTATTTTTACATAATTTCTCGATAAATAATAATCAAAAAATAAACGTTTTTATAAATGATCTCTTCTTAACCAAATAATTAGAAGAGAAATGAGCTTTTAAGAGATCACTCATAAACAATAATTCAAAACCACTTATTTATGATTTCTGTGCAATATTTTCAAGAAATGTATTTTTAAGTGATCTTTTACTAAGAAATATTGCAAAATAAGAAAAAGTACATTTAAGTTATTACCTCCTGAACAATAATTATAATATTTCTTATCAAGTTATATAACTAGAAAATAAATTTATTTGTACGTGACTATTTTTGATGCAGAAATAATAGACAAAGAGAGAGAGAGAGAGAGAGAGAGAGAGAGAGAGAGAGAGAGAGAGAGAGAGAGAGAGAGAGAGAGAGAGAGAGAGAGAGAGAGAGAGAGAGAGATAGATAGATAGATAGATAGATAGATAGATAGATAGATAGATAGATAGATAGATAGATAGATAGATAGATAGATAGATAGATAGATAGATAGATAGATAGATAGATAGATAGATAGATAGATAGATAGATAGATAGAGAGAGAGAGAGATAGATAGATAGATAGATAGAGAGAGAGAGAGAGAGAGAGAGAGAGAGAGAGAGAGAGAGAGAGAGAGAGAGAGAGAGAGAGAGAGAAAGAGACGTACTTCCAAGTGATCACTTATTAAACAATAATCTGAAAAAAAAAACTTATATTTTTAAACGATATCTTATTAACCGATGGTACAAAAAAAAAAGAAATTATTTTTTATTAATGTATCTATATATACACACTTCCCTTGAAGTGTGTTAGCTTCGTACTCCTATCGATTGAATTGAATACGTCTAAGTTGAACAGAAGACCATAGAATTTATAGCAATAATAACCATAATTACGATAAGCATCGATATTTGTTTTTATTCTTTCTTTCTATCTATCTTTCTTTCTTTTTTATTTTTATTTTTATTTTTATTTTCTTTCTTAATTCTTCTAATTCGAGAGTCGAAAGACATGGCAATTCGACATTTATCTTGTCGTAATATCGCGATGACTACGATATAATTATGGAAATTACAATGCAGCGTTATGGTAATGAGCTTTCCGGTGGGCGCGTTTATATAGGTAGACACTATCCAATGCGGATTTGGAGTAGGAGTTAGAACTAGTAGGAGTACGAGCGTTTCTGCAGATTGTTTAGAAATCTCGCAGTACGATGGAACGTTTGTATCGTTTCTCTCTCCTCTCTCTCTCTCTCTCTCTCTCTCTCTCTCTCCCTCTCTCTTTCTCTCTTTCCTTAAGCATATATTCGGTCGCCGTTATTCGAGCTTGTACTTCCTGCTTTGATAACGTGTCTCGTGCAAGGTCGTTACGATAGCATTGCTATTTCATATCCAACATAAATGTTATTCAATTCTGTAAGAAACTGTTTTCGTGCAAAAGAGATAGATCGTAATTGAATATCCTTTTTATTTTTTTTTTCATTTTTATATATATACATCATCAATCGGTTCAAACAAATCACCCCGTAGATTTATTTGTTGTCCTGTCTGTTTCGCGTTTCGAAAAAGAGAAAAATATATTTTTACTATTAACAACGATTTAAATCGGATATTTTTAAATTGTAAATAAAGTATTCTATTAGGGAGATGTGGAAATATCAAAAATTTAACATAAACAATATTTAAAAATATATAATCTGAGTATTCATAAAAGCGAAAAAAGTCGAATTTATTTAAATAACAATTTTGTTTATTATTATCAAAAATCGGACCAATTGCTGATTCTAGGATACAATAAATTGAATTTCTTTTAATAAAAAAATCTTGACGCTATCTTCACGAAATACGATAAGTATTAATACGACGATGTAATACTTACAACGTTTAAATCTTACGAATAGCTATTATTTAAATAAGAATTATATCGTAACGTATTTTAAATCCGAATAATTTCATGTTCGCCCCAAAGTATTTAGAAATTTTTCTTTAAAATCTCTTTAAGAGGATCAAAAATGAACGATAAGGAATTAAAAGCGCGTCTGTGTGTACTCTTGCGTTTGTGTGTAACATGCTTAAAGGTATATTATACCTGGAGATCGCCGTTGGGATTAACCCGCATCTGATTAGACCTCGAGGTCGTGCCGCTTTCTGGGCCCACAGCTCCCACTCGAATATCCCATCGTGTTTTTGCTTCTCTTCTTTACCAAAGCGATGTTCCTTTGTAGCTGTGCAAATGCAGCAAAGCCAGGAGAGACGTAAAGCTGGTTTGTTTTCGCCATTCGAAAGGTCGTGAAAAAGGAACCCATCGACGATATATCGATGCCCTGTGAATACACACACACACACACACAGACACATATACGTATATACAAGTCTTGTATACCTATTAAAGTATATAGGGTGAAACATATAAGTAGATACGACCGAATAATTTTTTCTCTTTTTTTTTTTTATTCATTCAAAACTAAAATGTAAAGAAGTGATCTTAGAAATAAATTCTTAATTTATTCTATTTAAAAATATAATTATGAATTGAAAGTATCATACAGATTTATACATTCATATATTATATGAATGAAGATGTACATAGATATTCTTGTTTTATTGTACCACCCTGTATGTTTTCTTAGAATGGAATGACTTTCAGAAATATCATTTTTTTCTATTTTATTTTTCATTCATCACTATACTTATATTTGTTTGAATTATAATCTTGAATTGAAATATGTTAATAATGTGGATATATTAGTAAGAGAAGGTAGATATTTTTAAGTATTCTTGTTTATTGGTTCACCCTATATGTATTTTTGAGGGGGTTAGAGGACCCAGTTTTCCTGGACTTCTCAGAAGAAAAAACGTGTTTTAGTGTTCCCTCTTCTTTTCGATGATCACCGTGAGATAATCGTGAGTTTACTGCGTAGGTCTGTTCGTCCTAATGGACTACTTTGCATTCGAATTGAATATATTTGTTTCTTTTTTCTTCTTCTTTTTTGTATTCTTTTATATTTTGTTATTTTCTTTTTTATTCTTCCGATATTTATAATTGCATTAAAATTCTTCCGTTTTATTTTCTATCAAATATATTCAAAAGTCATTAAATATTAATGTTCAACAATTTGTTAATATATTTGTTAATTGAATATAGTTTTAGTAACATCGTTTGTTCTTACAATGAAATAATTAAAATATTACATTTGTAAGGATGTCAATGGAAATAAAAAAAATTTCTTTATATCAGACAAGTAACTTTGAATTTTTGTATCAAAATGAACTTTCGTTGCACAGAATAATGAAAAATTGTTTACAAATTATTTATTGTATTAAGATTATACAAATATATTTATATATGTTATAAACAAAAATATGATCTTAAGAAGGTCTAAACATCTAATTTCACTCATGTTATTTATTGAAATATTTGTAATTCTCTCTCATTCTAAGATTAATCAATTCTATCACTTATTAACTTTTTATAGAAGTATTAACTTTTAAATACTACTAATTTAATCTATGATCTTCCAATAATTAATGTCAAAATTTTTATATCACAAATAACAATAACAGGCAATATCTAAATAAATATAAGTACTTCATTAATACTATAGAACACTAATAAACTACACTAGTAATTCGTTAATATTAAAAAATATTGAATAATAACGAGCACTAAGGATTTATTAATACTAAAAAATACTATACACTCCCACACAAACAGACTCATAAATTACACTAATAAATAAAACAAGAACTTTTCACTCAAATTAATACTAATAAATAATATTTGTATAATATATATATATATATATATATGAATAAATAATATTAATATAAATAAAAAGTAACAAATAATTTTGTACAGTATTAACGAACTCTAAAAGATAATATCAATGTTTGCGTTAAGATATAAAATATTTTAAATTTCAGAATTAACTATTTTTCGATCTATCGAATCAATATAAACGATATAATAACAACAATTGCCCCATTAAAAAACAATAATAATCATAAGCTTTTTCATTAATCGGAGTTATGCCGAATTGAACATAGACATTCAATGCCGTGAGAAAAGAATACGAAGAAGACGGGGTTTTCTTCGAATAGTATTCAAAGGTACCTGCTCACCTTAATTCCCATGTAGTAGGACCTGAACTTATACCTGTTCCAGGTTCTTTCTTCTTT
>OU427007.1:1142018-1169518 GCA_911387935.1 Dolichovespula saxonica
TTCTTTTTATCTTTTTCTTCATTCTCATTCTTCTTTTATTATTCTTACCGTAAGAGCACTAAGACTGTTAACACGATAGGTGCCTCACGACCTTCGTCGAATACCGTTAATCCAAGTTACAATGGTCGATAGATCGAAGCTGAAACAAGCAAGAATTACCTCATAGACTACGATCAGATATTTTTCTTCATTTTAAGAAAATAAAAAAAAAAGAAGACAAAAAAGAAGTTTTCACCGATTAGAACAATTCATTCTAATCTTGATCGTAATTACGCAAATATTTATTTTCATATTTTAATACCTTCATATTTAACAAAGAATATTGCTATGACATTTTTTATTACATTATCATACATATGTGTGTTCTCAGTTAAATGTAAGTTTTTTTTTTTTTTATTTCGATCGTTAATCCCTTTAACTCGTCGCACCCAATGAAATATTTATTTACATATTAAGAGACATAGTGTGTCCATTAATTCATCTATGACTTATCAAATCAGATAATTTATGTATGAAATTAAAACTAGGATTAAATTTGTATTCATATCAGCATTATGAACATGTATCATATCTCTGTATCGAATGTATTTTTGGTTCTATTTTCTTTTGTCCCTTTTTTCATTTTTTTTTTCATTTTTTCTCTTTTCTTCTTTCGCTTAACTCCAGGATCAATAGATATACTCGATTTAGGTGTTTCGTAAGAGTCATAAATACATACATACATACATACATATATATATATATATATAAGTATGTATATTGACGACTATTTTTCAATAAGTAAGTTGTCCTGTTTAACTGGTCTTACGAATATATAGGAACAAGGAGGAATGCCAACGTTCGAATACTTTCCTATGTCTACCGTGGCATGGTTGTCTTACACTTAGTAGAGGTATAGAATAAATTTCTAAATGCTATTTTACAGGACGTGTTCCACGTAAACCAGTTTTCTGGTCAATACACTAACTACAGTAGGAGTATGAGGAGGAGGAGGAGGAGGAGAAAGATTTTTTAGTGTCCCACTTTTCTTTCTAAAATTGATTTCTCTCGAATTTATGAGGGACAAAATGAAAAAAAAATACAAGAAAAAGAAAAAAGAATTTATACATTAGGCTCTATGTTAGAACTATGAAAGAAAATTCAAACGAATCGTGCAGTTAGAACGAACAGAATGTAATTAGTCATTAAAAGAGCTCTCTTTCTCTCTCTGATATTTTTTTAATAAGGTCACAAGCTCTTAGACCTCTTCGCTCACCCTAGAATACGCATATAAATGAAATTAATTATGAAAAGAAAGAAGAATTAATTTATTTTGTTTTCATTTAATTCAGATGATCGAGAGATGATTAAGAATCCGTTCCTGTTTACTTTCATTACAGATGCCTCGTCCTCGAACGAAGCTGTACACCTACAGCAACGTCTGAGGAGCTTGAGCACGGAACTGGTGACCCTGAGGAACCGGCTACACGTAAGCCAACCTCCAAACGGTGGTTCAGTGCCGTCACCAGGAACACAAGGTGCCCTGTCGAAAAGTCCAGAGAAGGGTAATTCTGTTGTTACTGGCGTTGCTGCTGGTGTTGGTACTAATACCGGTAGTGGTGGTACTGGTAATGGTAATGGTACTGGTAATGGTGCACCTTCCTCACCAGCACCAGCCGTACCACCAAGGACCAGCTTACCACCTGCATCCACGGTATCCCATGGAATCTGCCATCCGACTGGTCACTCGTCCAACCATTCCACCAGTCACACGCTCACGGCATCCGCGATCGTTCATCCTCACGTCAATCACGCCTCTGCGAACACGCTCGGCCACAACTCCACTGCCACGAATAATTTCATATCTGGTTAGTATGCTCGAACTAATCTTCTCTGATAATTCACTGCTGGACTTGGATAATATTAACGAGTTAACATACGGCCATGCGAATTTACGTTATTTTCCGAGAATTGAAATTACTATTATTAAGTTATATGTAATTCCTCTTTTCTTTTTCTTTTTTTTTTGTTTCTTTTATTTTCTTTTTTATTTTGCAATACACGCCTCGATTGCTATGATTTTCGATATGACAAATATCTGATTTTTGATAAATTGATATTGATAAGTCAATTATCTGATTTTTGATAAATAGATATTTTGATCGCATGAAATTATGGTTTTTGTTTGTTATTATTGTACAAATTGTAATAATTCATATTTACGGAATTATCGAAAAGAAATTATCGAAAGAATGTGGTACGAATAGATACTTATTCATGTATATGCGTTTACAAATTCTTATTTTTAAATAGCACGTTAAATGTTTTCGACGATATTAAGATTCGTATTAATAGAAAAAAGTTTTTTTTATGTCTTGTATTATATTTTAACAATTTCGAACGTAATTCAAATATTTCATATGAACAAAGAAGAATAATTACAAGGAAACAATATGAATTAATTTTCATTTCTATATATAGTCCGTCTCATTTTAAACTACATGATAAAAATATTTCCGATCCTACTGATTTTAGAAACAAATTAGTTTCAAACAATAGTTGCTTGGTTTTTAAAGAAGTAATATGATATGTATAGCAGATATTTCATTGAGAACGCTATCGTCAGGATAAGGGAATCATAACAATTTTTATTTTTTTTTAATGGAAATCGATATTTTAAGTCGAATAGAAGTTGTTGAGAATATCAGTAGAAATCCGATGAATATCTGTAGGATATCTTTTCATCGACATTTCATCAATTTATGGTGCTGCGTTTTAAAGTTTAACGAACAGTTAAATTACAATAACAGGATTAATATTTCTATAAACCTGGTAACCAATGAATTCATTTATCGGTTCCTTTCCTTTCCCCTACTTGTTTGTCATTTATTCATTCATTTTCATTCATACATTTTCGAAATTGTAATCGTTCAAAGCGTGGTATCCTTCAGCCCATTCATACAGAAGAATATTGCAATTATACAGTCTCTAAAAATATCATAACGCCATAATCCAATGAAATATCTGTGAAAAACGTAGACTGTAACTTGTTTCCTCGTTGAATTCGTATTGATATATTCTCTACAACTTTCTATTTTTTTCTTTTTTAAAATATCGATTTTGTATCCAAAAAAAAAGAACAAAAAAAATGTTATGACTTCTGTAGCCTGACAACTACGTCCTCTATGAAATATATCCGCGATACGTATTATATCTTTCTCGTCGAAACTTAGCAACTTTGTTATTTGAAAGATTCGTTTATATTTAAAACCAATACAATAGAAGATATTTATAATATATATATATATATATATATATATATATATATATATATATGTATATATCTACTTATAATATGATACACGTTGTGTATTTGAAATAAAAGCTGTACTTTCCTTTGGTTAATGGTACATCGAAAATCTTAAAATTTTGATACTCCATGAGTGTGGAACTTTTTTCTTTTTTATTTTTCTCTAACGAAAAGTGTCGAAAAAGGCAAAAATAATCCAGTATCGATTAGCTGCAGATTAATAAAACGGAAGGTATCAGTTTGCAAATATATCAAAGTAAAGAGCATCGTGGATTGAGGCTGTATGAGGAAGTGATCGATTTTCGTCGTCATGGATATAAGGACACGGATATATACACGTACGCGTGTTAGATAGTTATACACATATATCTAGTGAAGAGATGGGGTAGTGGTAGGGGTAAGGGTAGGGGCTAGGGGGAGGGGTTGTGTCGCGACACGGGACGTCCATCTACTCGCTCGTCCGCGTTAACGTTAAATCCTCGTGTAACACGTAATATCCTCGTTTCTACGTTAATACGCCTCCGCTAATGGACCATTTCCCATCAGTGTATTATCTTCGATTGTGATCGTTTTTCGAAAAGGAAGGAAAATGAAAAAAAAGAAAAAAAAGGAAAATGGAAAAAAAATAATGAAAAATAAAAATGCAACATAAAACATAAAAACGTACAAATTATGTTTGTTGCTTTTATCTTAATAACAAGAATTGTTATTGAATAAGACTTATGTCGAGCTTTGTTATTTTTCTTTTTCTTTTATATATATATATATATATATATATATATATATATATATATATATATGCACATAAGAAAATTATACAATTTTTTCGTAATTATCAATGAAAGTTAAGTGAATGCGAACTTGACTTTTACGAATTGTATGGACCTATAAGATTCGTCTGAAAATGATAAATATTAATAAATTTATGAAAATTATTCTAGATTCGAATAAGTCAATCTGTACGGTATTTAATAATTCGAAAAGCAACCTGAATAAAATATTAATCTGAAGTAATGTATTTAATAATCGATATTTAAAGTAATCATTAAAATTGTACCGAATGAAAGAGTTAAATTATATAAATATTGTATATCTAAAAATGACAAAGATCTACTAATATCACGACGATACATTCGATTGTAAAATAAATCGAAAAATATCTCGATAAGAAATCGTCGTTATCGCATAGGATTAAAGGTATACCGATGGGTTATTGAAGATTAATGGTTACGTTGGGGGATGATTAGATTTAGATCCAACGAAGCGGCACAACGGCGTGTCGGACGATGGTATAGTATCCTGTGTGACAGCCCTTGGTTGCCTACGATCACCTCCAATCTCCAGTATTATCGCCGACGTGAAGAACGCTAAGAGTAATCAAGGCCAGCATCGATGTCTCCCAAAAGCAACCACACCGGTCAGCACTGGTCCTACGACCTCTACGGCCTTGGACGATCTCATTCATTTACCCGGGCCTCTCACGGAGGATGCGGTACTCAAATGCCTCCAGGCTCGTTTTTGTGCTAAACAGTATCACGTAAGTATTTTAATTTTTCTAATCGAATTAGTATTAATAATACAGATGAAAAGAAAGAAAAGAAACAAAATAAAAAGTTCATATCTTAACAATGATTTTGGTAGAGTTATTTATTTTTTTGCCCATTTTTATATTTTTTTTCGAACGAATTATTTTCAAAAATGAACTTATTTAAATGTATCGATATATATTTGTTTTAAATTTCTATGTATTCAACAATGGAATATTTATAAAAATCTTTTCGGTGCTACATAAAATATATTGTTAATAAAGCGACATTTTAAAAATGGACCATTTTATTGATGCAGTATTTTTCTTTCTTTCTTTTAATATCAACTTGAATAATATATTATTTTAAAATTAATAAGCAAATTATATCAAATATGCTTTTATTTCAAAATTTAACGTCTACTTTATATTTATTCAATAATTCAATGGTCATTTCAATGGTGACGTCATTGATACTTCCATTATAAAATATTACTGCATTTTTCTGCACCGATTTCGTGTTATTTTTAATAAAAGTAGAATATATATATACATAGAGAGAGAGAGAGAGAGAGAGAGAGAGAGAGAGAGAGAGAGAGAGAGAGAGAAAGGGAGAAAGAAAGAGATAGATAGATAGACAGATAGATAGACAGATAGATAGATAGATAGAGAGAGAGAGAGAGAGAGAGAGAGAGAGAGAGAGAGAGAGAGAGAGAGAGAAAGAGAGAAGAACGTAAAAATTGGTGGAAAAAACATATTTTTTCCGTTTCACGAATGGAAGTAATATTGGATGTAGCTAACTGAACTGTTGTTGATCGAACGTGTTTATCTACATGCAATACGATAGATTATTACCTTGATAGATCAAACCAAATCAAAATTGTAAGATACTGTTTGCTATATACATATATATCAAATATATATCCTAAAATTATTTTCAAAAAATGTGACATCATAATAAAATGATACTGATAACGGACATGACTTAAAAAGTAACAATTCTTTTTCGAAAGCATATTATAATGACATATATTAATATATAGACTACGTTTCAATTATCATTTGACTTTTAAGTTTTAATATTACAATATAAAATAATTTATTGAAAAAGCAATGTAAAACAATCAGTTGATCGAAAATTAACATGATACATTAATATATAGATCACGTTTCAATTATTGTTCGATTTTTAGTTTAAAAATTGTTAATGAATGTAAAAGAAAAAAAGAAAAGAAAAGGAAAACAAAATTAAAGGGAACAATTTTTGTATAAGACAAATACTCGAGATTGCAGTAAAAATATTTGACGAACCGATTGATGAAAATTAAAAATTATAAAAAACAACATAAAAGAAAAAAACTAACAATAAAGAGGTTTCGTTTTGGTTCGGCAAACCTAAGCCCTTAACCCGAAACCCTTCGGGTTATGTTTTTACACGGTTATATGTAGGAGGAGCTTACGATTGCACATGCACGCACGAGCTCCGGTGCTGTTCTTCGTTGGAATGCAAGTAGAGCAAAAGGGTGGGGAACTCAACTGATACTCTTACACACACACACACATACGCACGCACACACACACACACACATACGCGCGCGAATTCATACATGCATACTTAGATACACACATTCATACACGCACATACGTACATACATAGATACACACATATGCACAAGCGTACGCACGATTTCAGCGCTTGTATAAGCGTCGATAAAGCAACGTTGAGAATCCACCCTGTTTCTTCACACGTGCTGGCCCACGCACAGGTGGCATGCTCACATTCCTTTCGAACGCTTCGCCATTCATATACTCTGTTGAGTCCCTTTCGAATCTTTTCCGCATTTTTTCTTTTGCTTCCTGACTTTTAAGAATACTATATTTAGCACTAGGGTCATTTAACTAATCACGAATATTTTATATGTAGGTCGAACGAACTACATTGGTTGATAATTTATTTTTTTATTTCTCGCCTTTTTTTAATTTCTTTTTTTTTAACACATCTAATTAAAATGGAAAGATTACGATGAATAGTTATAATATTTTGGAAAATTATTAGATCATTATAAAATCTTTAGATTTATAACATCTAAACCTTTTTATTCATTTAAATGATAGAATTAGAATAGGAGATCCTTTGTATATTATTCAATAGTGTTGGAGCGGCAAATTGATGAACTTGATCGGATGGACTTAGATTTTGATTTATATTATTTGAATCGTTTTATTCATTAAAATGACAGAACTGGAACAAGAGATAACTTTTTGTATTCCTTTTTAAATGCTCAAAAACGAGGATAGATCGATTGATATCGAATATACATAGATTTAGATTCAGATGATAATGACTTATTTTATGTGTACATATTAATTTTAATATGAAAGAACTAGGACGAGGTCACTTTCCAAAAATAGAATTTAATATTATAGAACCTGGAGAGATCCAATTAATTCGAAACGTCTAACCGTTAAATCATCATCGAACATACTCTTAACCGGTTTCCAAAGGAACATGAACGATCGATGTGAGATCGTTCGTGTTCGTGTGTAATGCGAGGAAGCCGAATGAGAGAACAGTGAGTTTCTCAATAGGTCACTCAAAGGAGAGGAAACATCGCCGAAAGGTAGACTACGCCTTTTAGTTTACAAAAAACTCGATAGCGTTCACCCAATTGCGAGAGAAACGGTTGTTCCCTAATTGGTGGCAACCGGTGAGCCACTCTTTCTCTTATTCTTTTCGTCATTGATCGAGAAAAAGTTTGATCGTTCAACCATAACGAGTATTGGTAACACCAAATCCACAATTTTATGTTTCGATGTAAGACGTTAAATAAGACGTCTACCATTATGATTAGAAAATTATCTGAAAATTTTCCAATTTTCCTCTTCACGTCTCCGAACGACCGAATGAAAATTTTCGAACGGAAGATGGAGGTTTCTCTTCGTCTTAGTTTATTATTATTATTATTATTATTTTTTTTTTTTTTGAGGAAACCGAAAATACTATTTGGTCATCAGTCTAACTCGTGCACACGCACGCATGCACGCACGCACACATGCACACATGCGTACATGTGCACGTGTAATCTGTTTGCAAATTAACACTGTTAAGTTAGGTTTCTTTCCAATTCCCCCGTTTTTCTCTCATCTCCCCGCAGTCTCTTTAGGATATCCGATGGACCCCGACACCAGACCGGTTCTCTCTTTCTCCTCCACGCCCAACTTTCGACCCTTTTCTTTTCTCTTCTCGTTTCTTTTTTTATCCTTTTTTCTTCTTTCCTTTAACCTTTTCTTTTCGTCCTTCTTTTTTTCTTTTTTCTTTTCTTCTCTTTTCTCTGCGTGCCGCTTTACCTTCTCTAGCTGACTTCTAATAGCAATCAAGCTCATCGGGACCCTCTAGGTTCTGGGTCTTCATTCCCATGCTCCGCCTTCTTCTCCTCCCAATTCTTCTCTCCTCACTCCTTCCACATCTCCAATCCCTTCCAATATTATATTTTGAACGTCCCCCGATCTGTCCCAATTTTTAACTACCAACCTCGTGACTTTTCACTTTTATTACCAACCTTTGAATTATTTATTCTCGAGTCTGACATATTTTTCTCGGCTTCATGCCGTACCGTGATTAATTCGTTTGGTAGTATTACTCAAAGTCTTAAAAAATATGTTTCGTAAGAAACATCACCAGTAGACCGATGTATAATACTTAACGACTTAGTTTCTATGTCTCTTTTTCTACGGTATTAGTTCCCTGTTGCTAAGACTATTCAAACGTTATTGCATTATTTGATTCGTCTTGTTCCGACTCTATTATATAGTCGTGAACAAAACTATTCTTCTAGTTTATATAGGTGACAGAGTTATGAATGATTTATAGAAATGCATTAAAACATATGTCGAATACAAGTTTCTATATATTGTATATAGAAACTTATGCCGTGGTACTAGTTATCGAGATCTTTTCTGTGTCTACATTTAACGATATCGTTGCGTAAACGTCATTCTATATATTTTATGAAATCTTTGAAAGAGATTAGAATTTCTTGTTGATTAGCTCGTGGAATTTCAATTCTGGACAAAAAGTTAAATAATAAAATATTTCGGAATATCGATATTTAATACGTTTTCAAAATCATTAGCGTTCGACAATTTTCGAATCTTGAAATACTCGTTGACTTGTAGACGAACGTGGGGCCTATCTTGGTCAGTATCAATCCCTACACGGATGTTGGGAATCCATTGACCTTGACAAGTACCAGGGCCGTACCATTGGCACCCCAATTGAATAGGGTCGTCCAGGAAGCCGTAAGACAACAATCAGAGACTGGTTATCCACAAGCAATTATACTTTCTGGTAAGAAACAAACATCGAACTGTGAAAAGTTTATTGTTTTAGTTGGTTATAGTTCGGAGAATCAGTCATCTTTTCATTTCTTTTCTTTTTCTTTTTTTTTTTTTGAATCAATTTCCTTTAGGAACGAGCGGATCTGGGAAAACGTATGCCTCGATGTTATTACTTCGGCAACTTTTCGACGTAGCTGGCGGTGGCCCGGAAACAGACGCTTTTAAACATCTGGCAGCTGCATTCACGGTTCTTAGATCTTTGGGATCTGCTAAAACTGCCACGAACTCGGAAAGTTCAAGAATAGTAAGTTATTAATGCGATCACAAGAAGAAAGTTTAATGAGTTCAACGTGACATTACTTTGCCCAGGGTCACTTCATTGAGGTACAAGTTACCGATGGAGCCCTATACAGAACAAAAATTCATTGTTATTTCTTGGATCAGACGAGAGTGATTCGACCATTACCTGATGAGAAAAATTACCATATATTTTATCAGATGTTGGCCGGTCTATCTCACGAGGAGAGAGGTTTTTATCCATTTTCTAAAACAATCATTTAGATCTTATCTGAATTTTATTTTTTAATTTTTTTTTTTTTTTTTTTTAATCAACGACCTTTTTTTCTTTTCTCTTTTGTCATTTCGTTTAACAGTGAAACTCAATTTGGAGGGATATAATCTGAAAAATTTGAGGTACTTACAAAATGGCGATACTAGACAGGATGAGGCAGAAGATGCGATAAGATTTCAAGCTTGGAAAGCGTGTTTGGGTAAGCGCTTGTAAGAAATATTATTCTTCAAAGGATTCGAACGAATCATCTATCTATCTCTCTTTATCATTTTAGGTGTTCTCGGAATACCTTTCCTCGACGTTGTAAGAGTACTAGCTGCTGTTTTGATTCTTGGCAACGTAGGCTTCACGGATGGACCAGGTGTTGAGGTTGGTGTAATCGGAGAAAATGAACTAGCTTCGGTAGCCGCACTTTTGGGTGTTCCACCACCTGCACTTCTCAGAGGTCTTACATCGAGAACCCATAATGCCCGAGGACAATTGGTTAAGTCGGTCTGCGATGCAAACATGGTACAATTATATCATTTTATTTATGTTTCTTCAGACACGTTCATTTGTCTAACGAATAGTATTGTCCGCATCTAATATATATATATACGTGTGCGAACGCACATGCACAGATGTATATTAATTCATTTTTTAACGTAGTCTAACATGACGAGAGACTCCTTGGCCAAAGCCCTTTATTGTCGTACCGTCGCAACTATAGTCAGAAGAGCTAATAGTTTAAAAAGATTAGGATCGACCCTTGGAACTCTTTCGTCTGATTCCAACGAGTCTGTTCATAATCAGGCTGAGGTCACCAGTCAACATGCTTCTACTATTGGCAGTTCTGCAGGTAATAAAATTTAATCAAATTGTGTTACCATCGAATAATGAAATTTCAACGTATATATACTTACTACTTTTAGGTGGTACTGGTTCAAGGAGCATGACAGCTTTGAACAATGCCGTAAGACATGCAACAGATGGTTTTATAGGAATCTTAGACATGTTCGGATTCGAAGATCCGAAACCGAGTCAATTGGAACATCTCTGTATAAATTTGTGCGCAGAAACTATGCAACATTTTTATAACACACACATTTTTAAGAGTTCCATCGAAAGTTGCCGCGACGAAGGTATAAGGTGTGACGTTGAGGTGGATTATGTCGACAATGTACCTTGCATCGATCTCATTTCTTCTTTGGTGAGTACAGAAAATTCAAATTAGTAATCGTTACACTTAATAATTTCAAACGTGAATCTTAATTATGTTTTTTTTGAACGAATATCGATCTGCAAGATTGATTTAATGTCAAAGTTATATCGTTGATAATTTGATTTTAGATATAAAAATAGAATTAGAATTTATATCTGATGTTCGATAGAAAATTTACTATGGACATTACATGGATCAATTATATTAAAATCTTTTAAATTCAGTAAAATATCCTCTTTCTTATAAATTTGTCGATGCTCTTAGCGTACCGGTTTACTCAGCATGTTGGACGTCGAATGTTCGATACGTGGTACTGCGGAGAGTTACGTAGCTAAGGTGAAAGTTCAGCACAAACAAAATCTTCGACTATTCGAACCTAGACCAGTAGATTGCAGATCTTTCGGTATTCAACATTTTGCTGGCAGAGTCACGTACGATGCATCAGATTTTTTGGGTAAGCAAAATGTCGTTTCCCTTTTTTTTTTTTTTTAATAAAATTCGTACACTTTCTTAGCTCAGATCAAATTATTATTATATTATTTATTTTTAAAGACACCAACAAGGATGTTGTGCCTGATGATTTGGTGGCAGTCTTTTATAAACACACTTGCAGCTTTGGTTTCGCTACTCATTTATTTGGCAGTGAATTAAAAGCTTTATACGCAAATGACACGGTCCCAAGAGGTGTTAGCTTTAGGATATCACCGACTTCTCATACGGATCTGTAAGACAATTTTTTTTGTTATCATCTTAGTTATTTAAACATATATATATATATATATATATATATATATATATATATATATTAAAGTGTATGTATTTCCGAGTTTAGTTTAAACGGCGATGAACCGATCTCAACATTGACGCAAGACTTTCACACGAGGTTGGATAATCTGTTAAGAACTCTGGTCCATGCCAGGCCACATTTTGTTAGATGCATCAGAAGCAATGGGACTGAAACTCCTATGCATTTGGACCGAGGTGTTGCGATGAGGCAAATACGTTCCCTGCAGGTTCTGGAGACAGTTAATTTAATGGCTGGTGGTACGTAGATTATCACTAAAACTTAGTTTATTAATCCTGTAATACCATAACTCTGTTATTAATTTAATGATTAAACAAATTTCAATTACGGAGTTTCCGAAGTATCAAAAGAAACTTTTCTTATTTTCTAATACCGTAAATTATTACAATTTTGTTCTCTTTGTGTTCTCAAATATCAATCTGTATAGCCAATGATCTAACATGATCAAAAAAAAAAACCTATTCGAATGAAAATTAATCGATAATTCAATGTATCGATGTACCGTCATCCTTGTATCTCGGATCAAATCTTTAGGAATTTAGAAATAAGAATAAATAGAACTAAGGAGTGAACCTCATTCCTATTGATCAGGTTACCCGCATAGGATGCGGTTCAAGGCGTTTAATGCTAGGTATAGATTGATCGCACCTTTCAAACAATTACGCCGGGCTGAGGAACAAGCTGTCGAGGATACAAAACTTATATTACAAAATGCCCAACAATTGAAAAATAAATTTGGAGCTAGTACGAGTTGGGCACTTGGAAAGAGACACATTTTCCTTAGCGAGGGCATTCGTCAACAGCTTGAATGTTTGCGTTCGGAGACAAGAAGAAAAGCTGCCACTGTGATACAGGTAATGTTAACGCGATCATTCCTTTATTCGAATATTTTCCTTTTCGTACACAATTTTCAAAATTTATTTTATCGATTTAGGCTACGTGGAGGGGATGGAGAGTTCGAAGGAGATGGCCATTAAGAAGAACGACGATGTGTGTATCAACGATTATTGGCCAAAAGAAATTACAACAGGCAACGACAACTGGTAATACAGGAACTGTTCAAAGAAATGTTACAACAGGAACAGGAACTGGAACTGGTACTCGTCCTAGACCACAGCCAATCGCTGGAACACCACCACCAGATCCTTCGGAAAAATGTGCCGATCAGAAAATGATTCAACAAACTTGTACACTATTTGGCCTTGATCTGGTACTTATCATTAATAATATTATAAACGCTTAAAGATATCTATATCTCTATATGATTCTCAATGTTTCTCATCAAATAATTAATTAAATTCGTTTTATTACAAAATGAATATCATCGAAACAAAATTCGTATCTTTCAATCTGACATTCACACAATCTTGTTAATACGATTATCTTTATTAATTATTTCTTTTTTCTGTTGATCGTACGATCTAAAATTCGATCAAGAAAGCTTATTCCGTAAATCTTTTAATTGATTTAACTTAACGCTATTTCATTCTTTCAATTTTATTAAGGAACGTCCACCACCGGTACCACCAAGTAGATCATATACTGTAACAGGTAATACGAAATTAGGATATCCACAAACAAGGATCATGAAGATGCCTTTCCCAGGTAAGGAAAATAAATAAATATATATATACAGGGTGTCCCGATGCTCGTAATCGATCATTGAGGAAAACGAAAGTTGAAACAATTTTTAAACGACAACATTACTCTGTCAATTTCCTTTACCATCATTATTCTTTCACTGTTCAATTTCATTTATAATCATAAGTCGATCGAAATCTCTCGTACGTGCTTTTGTGCAACATTATCTCTGATCATACTGATCAAATGACCGAATGACGAGAAGAACACACAAAATCCAGTCAAAGGACACGATTCATTGTTACCTTCGAGATTACGGTCGACTCTTCCGAGCAACCGACAGCTCATTAGCCGGTTATTCCTTCGCCGGTATATCCTTCGAGAACCAGGATATTCTCCTTTGTTCTCTGGTCTTCGATATTTCGTAACCCCTTCCCCCTCAAACTTCCTTGTTCGCAAAATTACATACCTTAAATGTCTTAGATGATTTCCATTCAGCACGGGAATATTTAATTGCATAAATCCTTTAGTGAACGTAGGCGACGTTGATTCCGAGTTATCGCACTGCAAATCGATTTTTGATCTTTTCAATTAATTGTTTAATTAATCAACGAATAACGATTATCGATGACGAATGAATCAACGATTAATGTGAGAAATGTAACATAGATTTAGCGTTCGTCTGAAAATTATTTAAACGTCTTTCATCTTCTCAAATGTCGATTATTATATTTTGGGATATATAACATGAAGAAATATAAACGAATGAAGAACTGGTCTTTATTTTGTTTTGTTATCAATTTGTAAACAAATTTCAGAAGAAGGGGAAGGAGAGGTAGTGTTATTGAAAGGTGAAACCGTATTAGTCGTTGGAGCATCTCCGAGGCGAGGACATCTCTTAGTAGAACACAACAATACTACGTTACACGTGCCTTATCAATTCATGGAGCTTAAACCTTGCAACATTAACGTATAATAACTTATTACGTTTACAATTTTCAACACCAATTATATATATATATATATATATATATATATATATATATATATATATATTATTCTAAACTAATATTTGAATAATTCGTATGGAGCTGAAACTTTGCTACAATAAGTTTTAAATAATTTATTGCGTTTATGATTTTCAACCCCGAATTGTACGCGTACACATATATACATATATATGTACATTTAATATTTGAACAACTCGTTTCATAAATGAGAAAATTAATTAAGATTTCTTATCAGGTATTATCAGTTGTATCCGATTCAACGAAAATTTATAATTTTATTATTACTTTATCTTATTCATTTATTATTCAAAATTATTAATAAGATTATTCGGACACCTAGTATGAATAAGTGATAGAAAAGATAAGAAAATAAAAAAAAAGAAGAAAGAAAAAAAGGGGTAGAATCGTATTGAAATCCTCACTCATTATAAGATGGGGTGGGTGGGTGTCGGTATGGGGGAAGGGGGACAATGAACATCTAATTAATTTCACTGAGCGAGTTTACAGTCATTGAAACAGTACTTATCGCTTGTTTAACACAGAAGTTACTGATTAGTCTGCAAGATAAGTACACTTCCATATTGCCTCAAAACCACGTTTGTCTTCCATGTAGATAAGTGCATGTCATAGTATAATGCACACAAATGCATGTGCGTATGTACGTATGTTTGTTTGTGTGCAGGTGCGTGCTAACGCGCGTGTCTGTTAATACGTGTGTTTTCTAATAGCACGTTTCTTAATTGCGTTAAGTAATTTAATTACTAATGCTTCGTTATGTATATATATATATATATATATATATATATATATATATATATATATATACATATATAAGAAATTTATAGAAATTATCAGAATATTACATACCTATTATACAGGGTGTCCCATTTAATTCGGCACTGTGTATCAAATATAAAAAAAAAAAAATGTATTTTAGGAGTGAATTCTTAGTTTAGATTCGTCAAACAATGATTTTCAAGATTTCAAGGTCATCGATGATTCTTTAAAAAGAGATCATATGTTCTTACGATCGTCATACAATAGCCTAAGTTCAGACCAATGCAATGAACTATGATACTACGATCTTTGTGCGACTTTGAAAAAAAAATACACATCGATGACCTCAATATATTAAATTTCTTTTTCTTTTCTTTTTTTTGTCGTATCATCTAACAAGATATAATAAAGATATTTCAAGTGTTCGAGTTATATAGGTCATCGTGTGTATATATATATATATTATATACATATATCTACATTCGTTCGAATTTGAATATCGTCGGTATATCGTAATATTTAAGTCACATTCGCCAACAGTATTCCTTCTTGACTATTCTTGAATTCTTAGTGCCAACAACTATAACAAAATAGAAGAAAGAAAGAAAAAGAAAAAAAAGACAAACAGAAAGATAGAAACAAACAAACAAAGAAAATTCGATAGTAATAATATATCACTATGCGCTGTACATGTACCATATTCGATTAAGGCCACTTTCGAATTACTATAGAATATATTACATACGATTAGTGCCACTTGATTAGACTTTAATCGCCTTTTAGTCTTTATTATCGATATTAGCTCCTAAGTAATAAGAAATCTGAGCTTTGTATATTAGCTTATACACTGATTCATCAAAGATTCTAATAAAATTTTAAGAATTATTAATACCGTTAGATACGTACGAAGAAATTGTATGTACATACTATAAAGAGATTATTTGTGATCGGTGTGTGTTACTTACGTATGATTTATGAATGAAGGATATACGTATTCGTAGCTTGTATAATTACTTATAACGAAATAATAAAAATTAATGAAAAATATAATTATCGTCTTTAATTATGAAATATTTCTAATAGATACCTACAGTGAGTGTAGCGTACAGAACTATTCGTACGCTGATCAATTTGAAATAAGGCTTATATCTAATATCGTAATTTATTCGAAATAACAATTAAAATTATCATTGAACTGATTGACAAACGATTCGATTTGATCGATTTAATCTAATAAAATATATTTATATTTCAATTGTTGATCATTTGCAGATTTGCAAAAGTTACATTAGGAAATTATCGTCGAATTGTATTAACTGGTTTCATTAGTTTTGTAATTAGTTTGGAAGGAAAGTTAGTCAATGTGTTTTGAACTAGGTATGTTTGTCTATTGGCATTAGAGAGTACACGTGGCTTTGTCGGTGATATATACGGACGGACGATTCAAAAGGAAGAACTTTGACATGAAATCGTTTTCACATTGCTTACAAACGTTGATGGCTATGAGAAGATTCAAACTCGTGTTTCCATCTTTACTGAAGTCATCGGAGAGTGAACATCTCGCTAATGTTTAACTTTGGACTCTCCCGAAGTTTGGTTTAATCATTGGAGTGAGGTTCTCGAATGTATTGCTCATCTAAAGTTAGAATTTTACACACACACAGACAGACAGACAGACACAAATATATTTAGACGATGTTCATTATTTTGTTTTGTTTTTATTAAGTCCTAAATTTTGTTTAAAGTTTCATTTTTATGTCCCTTTTTTACATTATATTTTGATAGCCTAATTATCGTTTAACGGATATATGATAGTTCTATTGTATTACATGTATCTGTTTAATAGACTCTCTTGAAATTTGATTTTGATCACTCAAGTGAAATTCTGTAACGTATTGCTCATTCGAAGTTAGAATTTCATATCGACGGTGTGTAATAATAATATATTTTTTTTACTTTCTATTAAATCCTCAAGAATGTTTGTAGTATTTTTAAGATCCTTCTTTTACCTTATCTCCTATAATCTGATTTTACAGGTATCTCGTATCTGTTATTAATATTATTATTAATTTAATATTTCAATAATTTTTTTTCTCTTTTTGCATTCTAAAAATAAATATTGAACGTCTTTTTTAAAATGTTCCTTTTATAGAATAGTTATGAGTTATTACATAGTATACCATATTTTATGTTTATTAATTTTATATTTAAATTTAAATTATTTCATTGTTAGTTATTATTATTATTAATATTACTGTTATATTTACTTAGTTGTTATTTTAGAGAATTTTTTTTTTACATTTGACATCAACCGTACCAATCTCATTGTTATTTCACTTTGAATTTATAAATTAAGATATTTCATTAGGAAAAAACTGTAATACTATGCTCTTTCTTTCTTTGTTATTGCATTTGATGTAAGATAAGAATCTTGGTTGGATCTCTGAAGAGTAAAGAAGATACTTCACATGTTTTTTTGTTCGGAATGGAGACAAGGAGAATAACGGAAACGATGAAATTATTTGCTTCTAGAGAAAGAGAATATTCTCGTACTAGTTATATTTACTATAGTTATATTTATATAAGTATCTGTATACGTATGTACGTGTGTGTGTGTGTAAGTGTACATGAAATTCTTTTACTTACATCTTTCTCTATTCTCTTTCCTTTTCTCTTTATCTCTCCCTCTCCTCCCTCTCTCTCTCTCCCTCTCTCTCTTTCTCTCTCTCTTTCTCTCTCTCTATCTCTCTCTCTCCTTCTCGAAAGACCATTATCTGTCACCGTGAGAATTCCGGAACGCGTAATAACTCAACTTATTGTTGGAAGTTATTACTTTATACGGTTGAGTCCTTGGTTGGAAAAGCGTGCTGACGAAAAGACAAGGAAGACAGTACCTTCTTTACTGCTATACTACTTTGCAAAAAATTACTTAAGATTAATAGAAATTTCTCGTTCGTCATACATTTTCTGTTAGATCGGACGCATAAACAAATTTTATCAACTACTATTTCGTTAAAACAGGAACGTTTTATTTGTTTCGTTTGTACAATTTTTAGGATCGATCAATATTCTTTTATTTTCTTTTAACTAGCTTTCATAATCATCTTGCAAATTTTATCGATATCGGAATTCTTGTTCATTCGTTTAACTTCAAAGAAAATATCTGTCACATGAATTTTGTGTAGGACAATTATTAATTACTATAGTACAATGATAGGAACTGTATTTAAGACTAAATAATTGATTGATATCATTGATTATTCTTGTTATTATTAGGATAATTAATAATAATATGTTGTTATTATTACTGTTACCACAATTACCACCATGATCATCATCGTTATTATTTTTAGTATTATTATGATTATATTATTATTATTATTCGCATTTTTCTACTTTTGCTCATTTTTATTAACTTTTCATTGTTATTTAATATTAAATAATTAATTAATTGGTTGACATATTGTAACTTCATCGTAAGAAATTTAATATCCTCTGTAATTATACATAAATTTATTAATTCTATTAATTTTAATGAAGAAGATATACCATTGGTTCTTAATTTATAATCAATTTCTATATCTAATTATAAGTATCTCTAATATCCAGAATGTTCTGTTTGAATTTATGTACATATACTTTGAATATTTTCAGAATGATTCAAAAAGTTATTAAATTAATACTAATTTTTAGATGATCGTTAAACTTGTAAGCCTATATTTTCCAGACGATATTTTATGTTATTTTTTTAACATTATGTATATACTCACGCGCGCGCGCGCATAAACACACATACATACACACATACGTAATATATCATATGTACGTAGATTCTATGAACTCTGATGTATACGGCTGCCGTAGAGTAGCCGACTGTTTTGATTCTCATGTCAGAAAGTTGGACGTTTTCCAATTTCTCATCCCTTTTACCTATCGCTTAAGGCGAGAATGGGAATTTGAAATACGATTTTAAAGCTCCGAATATTGCTCGCTCGATTTGAGAAAAATGTTTCTCTTTTTTGTAATTCCATTTGACGTTAACGAAATATGTCAAAAGGAAATAAAATGAAGAAGCAAAGTATAAATGACTTTAAATGTCTTCATTAAATTAAATTGAATTGGATCTTCATTTATTTCTAACTCTTGAATTTTCTTATTTTCAAAACAAAAAAAAAGCATTTGTTAAATTGACATCGAAAAATCGAGTTATTTTTATACGTCACAGTAAATAAATGTATTAAATTGTACCATTCATTGTATATTAATGATATCATTTAGGATGATATTTATAATCAATATTTTTCAATGAAATCGAGAAAAATTCGACCTATTTTAATAATCGTTTATCAAACAATTCCTCGTTCTTTTGCGTCGGTCGATTTTCTCATGTAATCGTTAGTAGCCAGCAACCGGTGGGAATAGACGTATCCAATCCTGCCTTTGATAGGAAACTTGGAAGCTTGTCGCGAATTTCTAACATCGCTACAACTTGGATAGTGTCATCGTAGTCTCAAGATCAAACAAAGGATCTTGCAACGGTCCTCTCTCTATATATATATACATATATATATACATATATATATATATATATATATATATATATATATATATATAGAGAGAGAGAGAGAGAGAGAGAGGGGATACCTCTTTCTCTCTCTCTCTTTCTCTCTCTTTTGAACGTTCATGAAATCTCATTCGATAATGGTTCAGGATATTCATCGACCCACAAAGCAACACGAGAGTGTCGCCTACACTATACTAGTATACTAGAACTACTACTATATGCTAGGAAACTATCGGATGAGAGAGAGATAGATAGAGAGAAAGAGAGAGAGAGAGAGAGAGAGAGAGAGAGAGAGAGAGAGAGAGAAAGAGAAAACGACGTCACGTATATTAAATTTCTTCTCTTCCTCACCTTCCTTTTCCTAGTTACCTCTACTTACGAGCTACGAGCTTTTGAGAACATACTATCAAATATTTTCTATTTTTAATATAATGTTTGACCGAAAGGAAATATTTTGCAAAAATTGATGATTGAATTTAAGAACGACGAATGAGTGTCATGAAATATCTACCTTATGTATATAGAGTTTACGTGAAACGTCAGAAATCGGAAATCCTTCAACATAATTATTTAAAATTGCTTTTATTTTAATTGTTTTTTTGTTTTATTCTTTTTAGATATTTTATTTATTTATTTTTTTTCGTTCAACCGATTACTATTCGGAAATAATAATTTTTTTTTTAATATTTTTATTATTTTACATACGACACAAATTCAAGACATTATTGTTAGATTGATTGGTAGTCGGTGAAAATAGTATGCAAATTTTTATACGAGTCACCTTATATACGAAGTGAAATCAAAAAATTGGAACGTTCATATATATTTGGTTTCGTAGTATACGGAAAAAATTTATAGAGGAGAAAATTGAATGGTATAAAAATGTTCGTTTTTCTCTGGACTTATTTTTTTTCTGTATTTTTCCTTTTTTCCTTTGTCGTCATTAGAATGACGCATTTGAAAAATGTAATTGAATTTTTTTTCAGATAAGCGTCGCATATTTCTTTTTGTTTAAATCAATTCTCCTGTGTATTCTGTGTATTAAAAAAAAAGGAGTAAAGAGAAAAGAAAAAGTGTGTCGGGAAGTTACGTTTCCGAAAAAAATGGGTTATTCACGAGATATTTCGAATATGAGTACTTCTAAAAGAAAGGAAAAATAAAAAAAGGGAAAAATAAAAACGGAAAAGAAAAAAATCGTATAACAAGTTTTGAAGGAAAAGAGAGTGAGAGAGAGAGAGAGAGAGAGAGAGAGAGAGAGAGAGAGAGAAAGAGAGAAAATGAGTGTGAAATATGCGAGATTTTTTGTTAAAAGGTATAAACGAAATAAAATTTTTGTTTGCGTAGGATTTTACGAGGAAGAGATATTTCCTAGTTTTACTAGAGCGTTTCCCGAGGGAGTAAAAGGGAACGATCGAAACGAATCGAGTAAAATGTGTACATCGAAATAATCTCAGTTTGCTCGATGATTTACATTTCAATCGATTCACCTATCATTTTTCAGTTGACCACACTGGACTTTTTCCATTTTTACTGAAATGAAAAATAAAACTAATAAGAAAGAGAAAAAATAAATAAATAAAAACAAATAAAAACCAGTTAGAAATATATGTGACCAGACAATTAGTATCTCTCGCGTTCAGAGTTAGAATGTGGTAAATTGTTCCCTAGGGAAAACAGTGTCTATTGAGTTTTATAGGATAGGATGGATTCGTCGAGTTTGGTCGATTTAATCTTTCTTGTTTTTCTTTTTTCTTTTTTTGTCTAATTTTTTTCTTCATGCGATTTTTATTGCTTTATAAATAATATTTATTCTTATTTTGTGATGATAATGATTCGATAATAGACAAAATCGTAAGAAGTTTTCCGCATTAGGAAAATAATAAAAATATTACTTTAGTTTTTCGATTTATTCGAATAACAAATTTCTAAATTGTTTATCAAAATTATTGAATAGATTCAACTTTAATATTTTATTAAATGATTATAAAAATTTAATAAATTTTATCAGTACTTCTTGGATTAAAAACTCTTTTGATTTGTTTCTTTTCTCTTTTAGTAAAATAAAATAAATAAAATTTTTATATTTATATGAATATCAGATATATTACGCCTACAGGTAGGCAACATCTTATATTAGTCGGTAATGTGGCTTGCAAGTACTATTCACCAGTAAGAATTTTTATACTTTCGAGAACAGACAACATATTCATATACACGTGCAATAAGATGTAGCCTACATTCAGGGATTATGCAGTTTTTACTGAAAAATCATACATATATATTTTTTTTAACATAGTTGAAATTTATTTCGAAAACAATGTGGCAGTAGGACAATAATATTAATAACAAAATATTCATCTATAATGCTTATCAATATTCTCAACGTTATTTGAATATTAAATATATATACATATTAACATACATAAATACATACATATGTATATATATATATATATATATATATATATATATATATATATATATATATATATATATATATTTTTGTTTGTTCATTTGATAACTTTATTATTGCTAATATGTTAGCAGAGCAAACAAGTATTGTTTAATGTTCAAACTAATTCAATCGAATTTAATTTTTTGTCTTTTATTGTTTTATACATGGACACGATACACACACACATATATAAAAACATACATTCATTCTATCTGTATCTCTTTAAATTTTTTTCTATTGATTAATACTCTCGACATTAAAGATTGACAATAGCTGGAAGAAAAAATTCGATCGATTAGTAACGGCTGAACCAACCCATTTAAATTTCAATGGGCTCTCGATCTTTCTGTAAATTCTCTCTTACACACACACACACACACACACATACTTGTGAAATAAAATTCGTTGATGCTAATTAGGAAGCTTTGGGAACATGGGGAGATGTAAAAATTTTTTTCGAACATTACCTCTTACGATATCGACGAAAGTACCTACCTATTCTCCATGTGTTCTACGTCGAAGAAAATAAGAGAGGAAAAAAGGTAGGAATTCCAAGAGTTCGGTTAAGTTCAACGAGAGGTTAACGAAATCCAATTGAGAAAATACGGATTACGCAGATCAACTTTCTTTCGATGTGAATAAACTCTATAAAAAGAAAAAAAAAAAAAAGAAAAATAAAATTCTTTTCTTAATATTGCAATTGAAACAGAAATAAAGAGAGATAGAAAGATATATAAATAACAATAAAAAAATAAAACAGGAAAACAATTTATTCTCATATGAATTTACTTATTTTCTTTTTATATTTTTCTTTTAATTTGTATACAGAATTTTATATATATATGGGAATGGAGGTATATACATTATACGTCTGTATACTGCTACAAAGCTGAAAACTTAGTATGAAAAAGTATTGTCAAGTGACGTTTCTAAAACTAATAAAAAATAATAATAAAATAAAATATATAATATTGTGTACGAAGAGAGAGAAGAGAGAGAATGATACGGACGAACAGAAAAATAGAGATAGAGATAGGTAAATGAAAAAAAAGGAGAAATTGAACGATCAAATGATAGAAAATTCGATTCTTTTGTGTAATGCATCGAGCGATCAAAATGAAATAAACCGAGCTGGCCTCGGCATATTGCATGTTATTCTTTCATTACAAATGGCATTCGAAGTGAAAGCAGGCAAATAAAATAAAAATGTTCCCACGTTTTTGTTTCCCTTTTAGAGTTTACCATAAACATTAATTGAAGATCGTTACCGATAATAATGGCGATGATGATGTCTGTACTATATATACATACATATATACATATACATATACATATATATATATATATATATATATATATATATATATATATATATATATATATATGTATTTCTTGTGTGTTATGTCGTACGTCAATTTTTGGCAAATTATCAATGCACGTAATTTTTCCATCGATTTTTTGAAAACAAAAAATATTCAATTTGTAAGAAATATAAATAATAAAGACAAAATGAAAATTTCAAACTCTTCAAATTTTGTTTCGTTTACTTACCTTGTTCTCTGACCGTTAGTGATTCACGTGTTAGAAGTCAAGATTCGTACGAGTTATTTCCACTTCTTCTACTTCTGATTCTTCTTCTTCTTTTATCCTTAGCCTATACGATAGACAAATCGGAAAAGTTTCCTCAGGCAATCGATGTTGGGTGATAAAAATGACGAACTTCCGAAGTTTTTTCAGATTTTTTTTTGTTTTTTCCATTTTTTTTCTTTTTTTTCTGCAGTGTGAAATCCTCGCTAGCTTATATCTCTATGTTTATTCGTTTACTTACTTTAAAAACTTAACGATTCACTTTGAATTGTTTTCTCGATATCCTATGAATCGGTGGATAAATGGATTTTCTTTTTTGAGAATAAACAAGATAAAACTAAATATAAAAATTCGATTATAGAAAAGAAAAAGAAAAAGAAATAAATATCGTATCACTTTAATTCCAATTTATCGTACATTCTGCAATATAAAAATATAACGCACACGTGTACGTGTAATTTAAAATTTCTTTTTTCGGATAAATTGATATTTCTTAAAATAACGATATAATATAAAAAAAGATATAAGAATAAGAAAAAAAATATAACGTATACACGATGCGAAAATCGAGAAAAAAATTATCCATATAAAAATCGCAATTGCCATTTTTTTCATTGCCAACAGAGTTGCGGCTGTATCAAAACTATTGAAATTAATTTTTCTTTCTATGGTCCTTTTTATTTATTTATTTTTTCTTTAGGGTCAGGTATAAAGAAAAAAATGAAACACGGAGAAACTCTAACCGTTCTCGTTTATTTGGTAACTCATAGATACATGTTAACGTCCGATAAACCTAGGATAAAGTAAAGCGAAATAGAACATTGCTGGAAATAACGCCGATAACTGGCAATACTTAAATATCCGATAGGCTATCTCGGACATTACGAATTACCTCGGCGATTGAAAATCATTAGAAAAATACAAGAGAGTTTGCGCGCGCATTGTTCGTTCAACTTAATCCTCATCGACGACTTGTTTCACACAACTTATTATTGTTATTTTAATAAGATATTATTCACGTGTACCATTGCGTTTACTTCCGTTTCTTTTCTTTTGTTTTTCATTCATTTATTTATTTATTTATTCATTTTTTTCTACCTTTTTTTTAGTTTTTTATCATTACTTCATTCCACCCCTATATTATTCCTGTTTTCATTCGTTTATTCATTTATTTATCCATTTAAATTTATTTCGTCTAGGTTATTCAACATTGTCACGTTCTTTGTCAAAATTATTCGTCGTACATTATTTTTTCTTTTCATTTCTTTATGTTTACTCTTATGATCCTTTTTACTCCGGTTATTTTTTCTTCTTCCCTGTAAATTTTTTTCTGGCGAAAAAAAAGAAAGAAACGCGCACGATGAATCCGTTTATTTATTTTGTCTTCATCTTTTTTTTTTTCATATATTTCTTTCTTCTGTGCCTTTTCCTTTTCATTCCCTTTATTATTAATAATTCATCGTGCGAATGATCTATGTACATATCAACGGTAAAAGCGATTTTTTCCGTACGAAACGGTCGTCGTTCGATCATATCTTATTATTTTCGTTTTTTTTCTTGAGTATCGACGTATCTGAACTCGCAGGATATCTTTTTTCTTATTTTTTTTCTCTTTTCTTGTATTATGATTATTATTATGATTATTATTATTGTTATATTATTATCATTATTATTATTATAATTACTATTATTATAATTATTATTATTGTTATTGTTATTATAATTATTATAATTTATAATTATTTTTATTTTTATTATTATTATTACTATTGTTATTATTATTATTATTATTATTAATATTATTATTATTATTATTATTATTATTGTTATTATTATTATTATTATTTTTATTATTATTATTATTATTATTATTATTATTATTATTATTATTATTATTATTGTTGTTATTACTATTTTCATTTTCTATTCTGGAAGATGACATACGGACACAATATATGTATGTATCGATAATGACACGTTCTGGCTTCTCTTCTTTTCCACTCGGTTCTTATTTTCTTTTTTTTCTTCTCATTATTTTTTCGTTGATATGTCTACTTCAATCTCAACATTTTATTTCATGTCGTAGACGTTCACACACATACATACAACATACATACACATATATATATAATATGCACACATACATATTGGTTTTATTCTTTCATATAACCACGCACACATTTGCATATTTCTATAACAATCTTCGATGAAAGAGGAACCACTCCTATGCGTGTGTATATCCTTTCTTTCCTTCTTTTTTTTTAATTTACAGAATAAAATTAAAACTACGATAACATTAAATTATAATCTACTACAAGTACTGCTACTACTACTACTTCGAATAATAATAATAATAATAATTTTAATAATTATAATAATAATAATAGTAATCGTATAATAATAATAAAAATAAAAATGATAATAATAATAATAATAATAATAATAGTGATAACTATACTATTATTATAATTAACAATAGTGATAATAATAATAATAATAATAGTGATAACTATACTATTATTATAACTATTATTATTTAAATATTTTCAACAATCATTCATTACGGTATCGTAGAATAAAAAAAAAAAAAAACGAAAAAGTAAGAAATAAAGAAGAAAGAACAAAAGGAATAAAAACAAAAAAGAAAGAAAGCAAAATAAATAGAAAAGTTCCATCTTTACATTAATGTAAATTTTCATTCGTTAATTAATTAACTAATTAATTAGTTAATTAATTCGTCACTAATTATCAGACTCACTTGTACCGTAAGAAATACGACTGATTTTACTCTCGATCGAGTCGATCTCTTACTTCTCTTCGGTGATTGATTTCCTTTTTTTTATCAGTCAAAGTGGTTCCTGGGTTTTAATTGATAATTATGGAGAGAATAGGAGAAGAAACGAGGGCGGGACGGGTGGAGGTAAAGGGAAAGAGGTACACGACGAAAGGAAAAGAAGAGATCGCTCACGAGAGGAGGCGTTTTTGCTACTAATGCACACCGATCTTTTCTTGGCATCTTAAATTTAACTGCGTTTTTAATTAAATACGAATCGTACAAAACAGCTACGAAGACGTGCCGGCTTAGTCTCATCTCTTTACTCTCTTTAATTTTTTTCTTTTTTTTCTCTTCATTTTTTATTGTTACGCGCATTGTTTGTAATTATTTATTTAGTTTCTCATTTTCTTCTTCTATCTTCTCGAGATTGAACATTAGAAACGAAACTACCTGTGTATAAAAAAAAATGGAGCAGTTTGTTAGTCGATAAAAGGAATTTGTTTTATAATAATTGTAATAATAATAATATTGATCTTTTACTTTTTTTAATTTCAACACGAGGTTAGAAACAGAACATCATTAAATATATGTGTATATATATACATACATACATACATATATATATATATATATATATATATATATATATATATATATATATATATATATATATATATAACAATAAATCTGAAAGGAAGGCAAATGGTCGATATGATCCAAAATGGTGGCTAGAGAGTTTAGATACAATGGGGAGAAGAAAACGAAACCGTTATCGTTTTGAAAAGATAAAAGTTCTAGCTCGTATGTTCTCATATAAATATCGTTTTACCGAAACGGAACACGTTATCTTGAAGGAGAAAAAGTTTTTGTCTCGACGTCCTTCTACCCACGTGAAAGGAGATCAACGAAGAAGTAAACTCTTTAAATCCTCCCCAGATGTTTGAGAACTTCTCGTACACACAATTCTTGAACTTTCTCCTTCCACGAGGAATCAAGACTCGTCTTTTCCTCTTCCTCGACA
>OU427007.1:1172018-1224518 GCA_911387935.1 Dolichovespula saxonica
CAACAACAATAACAACAACAACATATTTTGTTATTTTTCTCACTCATATGATCTTCATCGATATGTTTCATGTCTCTTTTACGATCGCATGGATGGTTTCGAATCGATTATCTTCCTCGCTTTCTCTCTCTTATTATCAAGGAAAGTACGAAGCGACAGAATTTTTCTTTTTCTTATGTCCGTCTTTAATTTATTAATATTGTTTTTAATTTGTAAATGTTAATCAATAAATATTGTTTCATACACTTTGCAAAGTATTTTAACAGTTGAAATTTTTTTTATTTTTTGCTTTCGTTGAATTTCTTTCGTAACTTCGTTCTCTCCTTTTCTCTCTCTCTCTCTCTCTCTCTCTCTCTCTTTATGTCTCTTTCTCTTTATTTCTTTTCCGTATGTTTTAATGGTTCAATGGAGAAATACACTAGTAACGGATCTGGTGGTGTGGGGCGGCAGGTCGGGGGCCTCAGCCGGGGCCCCCTCGTACCCCTATGCGCTCAGGCCCATTCGATGAATCTTCGCCGATAGAAAATTGTGAAGAACGAAGACTATCGGTTTCGGACAACTTTCTAAATCCAATTCCTACGGAAATGAAGGTCATTATTAATTTTGTTCTTTTCTCTCTTTTGTGTATGTTGTTTCTTTTGTCCTTTTTTCTTTTCTTTTATTTTTCTTTTCGTACAATTATGCTACATTATTTGTTATAATATAATTATTTAGTATAATGCAATATGATAGTCTTTTTTATATATACGTAATTTTGCTATATAAAATGCAAATAGTATCTTCTTTCTCTTTTTATAATTTAATAATTAAATTGTACGATCGAAATATATAATAGAATTTTTCAAAAACGATTATGCAATAAAATTTTATGACGGTTCAATCAACTTTTCTTTTTTTGAAAACTTTCGTTGAAGCTAATTTTTCCTAAAGTCTGATTCCGCTTTTTAAATCATTTCTTATAATATCGAATAAGAACAAAGAAAAGTCGTCGAATTTTTAGCGTTGTATAGAAAAGAAAAAGATTTCTACGACAATGAGAAACGGATGCGAATCTGATTTTGATAAAATCGATAATATTCTTGTTTTTATAAATGAAATAACTTCGAAAAATTTTATTTATTTCGCGTCAATTATAACTTTTAATTGAAACTAAATTAAAAAAAAAATTTTTTTAACAAAAATGATTGAAAATTTTTAAGAGACCTTGGGGGCAAGGGGTTAGTGATTAGAAATTTTGATTGATTAGAAAAAAATACTCACAAATTCTCCATCGTCGCCGCCAAAATCGAGCCAGAGTAAGCGTGCACCATCGTCGGCAGACATTTTCAGTTTGTCGAAGGATCTCTTCCAAAGGGGAGTCGGTGGTGATCCAGGACTAACGCCGTTTCCAACTACGCCCCTTGTCCCTGTAGCGTACAGCGAGAATCCCTCTTCGTGATTGACGACCAACTGGCAGGCTTTACCCTGCCACGTGCATCCTGCAGAACAAAAAGAAAAGAGAAAAAAGATATGTGTGAGATAGATAGATAGACAGATAGATAGATAGATAGATAGAGAGAGAGAGAGAAAGAAAGAGAGAGAGAGACAGAGACAGAGAGAAAAAAGAAAAAAAAACGATCCGGAAATTCGTCCAGATTCGAGCAGGTTTCTCCGCGTGATTTAAAGGGGTCTAAATATTTTTTCGATCACATCGGAACAATATTAAAAAAAAAAAGAGTAAATATCGTTCGTAGATTTGTCTTATTATTTATTTGTACCACATAACTCATCGACGTAATGTTAATCAATAATAAATTAACTCTTAATTATTTTTTATTCAAATATTGATAATTTGTAATTATATATTATATTTAGATTATTTTTACTTTCGTTAAAATTTACAGTCAGATTTATAATGCATTGTATCCATTTATTTATAAAATTGATTTTTTTTTCTTTTTAATTATTTCCGTTTCAATTTCTGATATTTCTAATTATATTTTGATTATTTCTATTTTTGTTAGAACTTACGATTACGATTTTAATGAGCTGTATTAATTAATTTGTAAATATTTATTTACTGATTATTTCTATTTAATTTCAAATATATTTCTCTAATTATTTTTTTTTCAATTATCTTTATTTTCGTTAACCAAATTTTTAATAGAATAAACTAATAATGGTACATCTTTAATCGTAATTGAATGTAATCGCATTTCGTAAATCTTAAAAAGTAAATAAATTAAACATATAAACAAATGACAAAATAAAATAAAATAATTAATCATAAATCATAATGAATACGTTATATAGTAAATGAAAAGAAAAAAAAAGAAAACATTTTTTATTGGTTTCGTCGGGAAAAATAAAAGTAAGTTTATATTTAAAGCATCATCCTCTTATTCTGACGGTTATATCATGCGAACGAGACTTGTCATTTTCACTCAAGGGATTAAGAGACTCTATATAGTTGGAATGGGTTATTCGTGTTATTCGTATAAACATGTATATGTATCTATGTTTGTTGGCAATTTGGAAATAGGAAATCTCAGTTTCAGGCAAACTCAATTTCAGGATGTTGAACATAACAGTTCGAATATATGTATCTGTGTCAGAAAACATAGTTTGTATATTAACATCCATTCAATCCTTTATTGATCTTAACATTTATTTTTATTTCTGTTATATTTAATTTATCTAATTGGAGAATAATAAAATTAGCAAAGAACAAGACCAGCTTTTGATTTAGGTTCTTTTGTTTTTAAATAATTATAATCGCAATAATTATCAAAGAAACAATCTGAAATTCGCCATTTTTTACATCTTACTTTCTAAATCCATTTTTAATTCTGTTTTTATTTCTTTTTTGTATTTAATCGTCGTAATTATAAAATAACAAATTAACAATATCAACTTTCAGTATCAATCTAAGTCAATATTTTGAACAATAATTGTTATTGCAGTAATTATCAAAGAAATTGTTTTTAATATCTGCCATGTTTGCGATTTTTATGATTAAATATTTGAATAATTCTCAATAAATTAATACTATCATAATAAGTATTGAAGTGCTTGTTTAATTAAAATAAAAATGAATATTACCTTATCGTAATGTAAATTATTAATACCATAATTGTTATCGGAATACTTATTTATTTAAAAAAAAAAAAATGAATACGACTCAATTATTATAGACTATTAATACTATCATAATTGACATCCATTTACCTTTTTATTGAAAATAAAAATTAATACATTCAATTACAATATAGACTATTAAGACTGCCATAATTAATTGATTATTTAAAATAAAAATTATTATAACCCAATTACTATATAGATCATTAAAACTACCAAAATTGTTGTCGAAACTCATGTCTATTTAAAATTTTACATATTAATTAGTATAAACAATCGTTATATAGACTATTAACACGAATCCATAATTGTTATCGAAATCATTGTTTGTTTAAAATACAAATTAATCCTCTCAATCACCATATATATGGACCATATCATGATTAGTACCGAAATCCTTCCTCATTGAAAATAGAAAAAATATTGTGATTAATTATTATCCACTGTAAGGCTAATGACCACAACACATACACAATTATACATTTCTTTTGTTTTTCGTTCTAAAACGTTCTACAATATAATACGTACAATGGAATCGACGCTGGAGTGGAAAATCCATGAAAAAGTTTTGCCGGCAATAACATGCATGTACGTACACAACCTCAACGATTTTACGACTCTTTATCGTCCTCTTTCCCTCTTCTCCTCCCTATCCCTCTCTCTTTCTATCTCCCTCTCCCACTTCTTCTTCTACTTCTCTTCACAACACCCCCGAATCGCTTTACCCTTTTTTTCTCTCTCTCTCTTTTTACTCTCACGGGGGTAGAGTTTATGATCGATGGATTCGACGAGTGGCGAACAAAAAGGCTCCTGCGAAACGGGCATCCATCTCGATTTATTATTGCCGTTCATCGTCGAACGAAAAGAAATTAAAATTCATCGAAGCGAACGGTTTGGAATCGTTGACGACATCCTAGGAGGACGATTCTTTCGCAAAGAGGACAGAGACCGTGATAAGCGCGACGAATAAATAAAGGAAAAAAAAAATGGAGAAAAAAAATGGAAAAAAAAGAGCAAAAAATGAGAAAGAAAAAGGATGGATTGACTTCATCGTTTCGTTCTTTCTATTTTTCTTCCCTTTTCTTTCTTTCTTTCTTTTCTTTTACCTCTTTCCCTCGTTTTGTTTCCCTTCCCCCCGTCCCCCGTTACTATCCTTTTTATTTTCGAGTCTTTCCTTCGATTTATTTGTTTCGATCTATCGTACTACGGATATCCGATTACATTTGCATAGTTTTATCATTCGTTCGTTTCTTTTTTGCCATTGAATTGTCTTTTTGGAGAAAGAGAGAGAGAGAGAGAGAGAGAGAGAGAGAGGTATTAACTTTCTCTTTCTTTTTACCTTTATACGCTACTGTCCTTCAACCCTTGCCTCTAAAAAAAAAAGAAAAAGCAAAGCATCGACTAAATGTTTGCTAATTAAGAGTTTGACCGGAGAAAAGAAATACTCGTATGTTTGCAAGAGATACGTGAAAATGAGAACACGTGATATGTTTATTTAAAATTAATTTTTGTTTGTGGACGTATGTTGAATCTGTGTATAAGCTACAACAATTATTGAAGAATTGGAAAAGCTGATATTATTACAGAAGAAAAAAAAATAAAGAAAAAAGAAACGAGACAAACAAACGAACGAACAAAAATAACAAGAGAAAGTATTATCAATTCTTAAAATGTCTTGTCAACTAATTATTAATTTTAATTAATTATAAGTTATATAAATTATTTATAAATTTTACATATGTATATATTAACGTTTTTTATTTTTTTTTATTTAACCGTTTTAAATGTTTAATAAACGTAATACCATTTATTTACATTTGTTTGAATGAAGTAAGTCACGTTTTTAATTAAAAGTTTTTGTTTAATTCTCCCTTTCTCTTCCTATATATATATATGTATATATATATATATATATATATATATATATATATATATATATATATATATATATATATTCTATAATCGATAATAGATACATATTATATATATTTTTTATCGCATATACGATATCTATATAATATACTATATCTATATATCTACATAATATATATTATTATTGTTGACGCACATGCGCGTCCTTCAATTCTTTACAGTAATTTTTCCTAAAGTTCATATATCACTATTGGAAATATCTGCCTTTGGGAATTTATTGGATACTCGCTAAGAAAACGCATAGATAGAAAAAACACATTGCCACCTTTGTCCGAGCTTAGGCATTTTTAGTCAAGTACCTAGTCTTCAATAATGTATCGAGCAAGGCAATAAATAAACAGTGAAAGGTTTGTCTGGTGCCTACCCTTCAAATATCAATGTAACTCTCATGGGTCCACACGGTTATCAGAACAAAAAGCCAGACATGAGATTGTTTAAAAATTTCGAACGACCCATTCCCACACGCCTACGACCAACAAGGATATCGCTTTCCCTTTTCCGGGCACTTTTTACTTAAATTCCTCCCTATCTATTTCCCTTCTCTAATTCATTAATGCCTTCGTGGATAATTCGGGAGGAATATACAGCCAGTCCCATCCAAACAATCCCACTCACCAGTAGGACAATCGAGTCTTTCCAATATCACTGGCTATGCCTCAATCGGAGGTATCCAGTACAATCTAAATCAAACTACATCTTTCAAACTCTAAACGTCAAAACTTCCTAGTCTTATCACTGGTTATCATTCGTTCAAAAATAGCCAACACAACTAACTACACATTATTGAATAAGAACACATCAACACTTTTATCATACTTTTACAAATATATTATGGTAACTTCCATTTGCGTTATATTCATTTACGCGCATCTACATCACGAGGTACACGGAATCCTTCAAAAGAATTCGCATTCTCTCATTAAATTGCGGGAACGCTACGAGCGGTATTTCGGTAACGGTCTTCAACAGTATCTTACCCTTGTGCCATCGCCTTTATTCATCGCGACCAGAGGATGTATTACTCTAACGATTAGGAAGAGACAAGGAAGATTCTCCGTGTAAATCGACCATCATAGCTGGTCCGATGTGAGACACGTATTTAGAGACGCTTTTGTAGTTGCACCTCTCATGACGCAATAATTATATTATATTAACATTTCAAACCAATTTGGAAAATTTAAATAAGACAAAAAGTATATATACGTATATATTATAAAAATATATATACGTATATACAAATTTTTTTATAATATTATTAATTATAAATAATATTATAAAAATACTTATGCGTATATATATATATATATATAAAAGTTTCACTTCGAATAGATAAATGTATATGTATTTGGTAAACCGTTCACGTATAATGCATGTAATTTGTAAGAATTAATATAGAGACAAATTTACGCATGCGCGCTATCTATGAAAAATTTCGTTATCATTCAATAAAACTTATTTAGCCGTAACGATAGAACGAACGCTTTCATTTCTCTGTTTTATTGTTCATCTCGTTCAACGAGGCGAATTCGATTAAGTGCAACGACCGATCATTTTGTGCGATGCGTTAATTGTTCCCACGGAATCTTGTATTTCGTGTAGGTACATGCACGAGATAATAATGCATTAATCCTTCATATCCGATTAAGATTTCGAAACGCTCGCGAAATATTCAAGTGCTATATAAATTGATGTATTAAGTCCATTAAAGTCAAAAATCATTTGATCTAGATAAGTATAATATCGGTACGTTCGAAATAAAGCGTTAGATATTTTTATCTTTGAAATAGTAATATGCAAAAAAACAATTGTTCAGAGAAGGAATTATCCGATTTCCAAGTGGAAATATTATGATATTCATTGTATTTTATTAAGTAATATAATATTTTTATTATTAATAAAAATTTGACATTGTTTAATAATATTAACTTGCTCATTAATCAATTAATTGACAAATTTATTAATTCATTAATACAACAAATTTGATACTAAGTGATAAAAAAATTATTTTTTATCCTACTTAAATTTTTCAAGACGTTTAACGACATATCTTGCAACGTTTCAGTATGAATGTTATAAAAGAGATAAAAAAGAAATGTTGCAAATTTTTCAAGCAATAATTATACAATCGTCGATCATTCGAAAATTTCATAGATTTGGTTTTCTGACGAGTACTAATATTTACTTTCACGCTAAACGTGTAAAAATTTGACCTTGAAATATTTCATTAAAAACACAATAAATGCCATAAAAACATTTCTCACCTTGAAATTGTATAACTTTTTTATGAACAAGTTTTCTCACAAATGTCTTATTTCCGAGATAAACATTTGTAATGCAACATCACGAACACCCGGCACAAACATATACATATATTTATTTAAATCGTTCAATAATAAAAAAAAAGGATATTCAAACGGCCATGAAATAATTTTCATGAAAAGATATTATAGAAGTATTTTATATCCTTAAAAATTATCGAAAATTTGTAACAATATTAATCAAAATAAATTCTATTTAATTGTGTATTGAGAACGAAATAAACTATAAAAATTGAACGAGAACGTAATTGAGTAAGGGTTACTTACGAACGGTATATTCACGCAACGATGCGGCTGCTGCATGACATCCCTGAACGATCGCCCTTGCCCAAGCTGCCAGATCCCTTCGTGTTTCAGCTCGCAGATGATGCGTTACGACGCCGTCGATCGTACCAACGCGAACCGCGAACGTGGCACCGTGCTGCGTCAATCCACCGCTACTACTCGCCGCTGCCTCATTTTGTCTTGTCGGCGATGAAACCAATCTGTCAAATTATGTACGGTAATCAAAAGTTAAATGAGCCCCTTTATACGAACCTGTCTAACGTACATTATATCAAAATTATATTAACCTCCTTTAACTTACTCTAAAAATTATAAAAATAACAAAGAATATATATATATATATATATATATATATATATATATATATTTATATACACATTTATCATATATATATATATATATTATAATATCGTTTTAAAAAGTATACATATTTATTTATTTATCTCTTCACATAAATAATATATGTATATACGGACACACATTTATCCCTTGTTTTATATATATATCAAGGGAAACATAATATCATGTTAAAATTTAATTTTTTTATATATATTGTATTAAAATTTAATTTAATTATTTATAGTTAAGATAAACAACAATTTATGGTATACTTTAGATTATATTTACTTTTGTCGTTTTCAAGGAATCTATAATTAAATTTTTGATTCGTTCTTATATTCTATACGATCTTAAAACGTATTAAATCTTTGATATGAAAAATCAAACTCATTATAGAGTGAAAAGTAAAATTTTTTTAATGGATTTTGTTTTTGTACAATAATGTATGTATAAAAATATAGATTATGATGTGTATTTAATTTTACTATTAAATAAATATATTTATGTGCTAAATCTTTGTCTTATAAAATTTCGAATTTCTTGACAATAAACTTCTAAACAATAAAAGAAATAACAATAATAAGTAACAATAAAAAATTCTGAATTTCTAAATAATAACACATGTTTATATTTTTACATCATTAAAGCATAAGGGAAAAAAAATTTTCTAGAGAAACCTACTTTATAAAGGGGGTGAATTTTGAGTTGCGAAAGATTAAATTTTAAATTGTTACAGAAATTAAAAGTAACACGCAAGATTATATCGATACAAACATTATTTCGTCGGTAGATCGAATCGAATTATCGACAGATAATTTTTATTTGTTCACATATTTTCTTCTTATCATTTCATTCATTGCATTATTTCGCGTAAAATTTTACGCCATATTTCGATAAAAAAAAAAACAAAAAAATGAAAAAATAAAAAGAAGAAGAAGAAGAAGAAGAGAAACGTTGCAACTATTGCAAATACGTAGCATAAGTCGATAAAAATTTTGAATTCTTTTTTTTCTCTTGAAAGAAGACCGACAACGACGACGACGTCGAGGAGGACGAGGAGAACGAAGACGACGAGGATGACAACATACAGAGGCATGAATTACGAGAATGATATCGAATGTGCTTGAAGGAACCAGCCGCGAGTAAATATTTCAAGTTAGAGCAGCCTCCTCGAGTGAGTAGTTCTTTAAGCAGACAAGCGAAAAAGAACGCGAAAGTTGTCCCCTGGAAGCCGTCAGAAGTGAATGGAAACGAAGATTGAAGATTCCACGGAGACATTGGGCCACGATGAATACATACATTCGTACATACATGCGTATATATATATATATATATATATATATATATATATATATATATATATAAGCATATATAGATATATATACATATATATATGTACATATACATACGTAACGTACGTAGATACGTCGACGCTACGGACATTGAAAACTTTCAAAAACGTTGCTACCGTTTATCGCCCTACAAATTCACCCTCCCTCGACTCCCTCACCCCTTCGACTACTCACCCTTTCGACTCCCTCACTCCTTCGACTCCTCATGCCTTCAACCCCTCACCAACCTTATTCGTCCCCCTTTCTATTTTCCCTCTTTTCTTCGAACGTGGCACCTTCCAACGTTGAATCTTTCTCGACGATTTACGCTGACGATTCTTTTTCCGATTCTAGTTCGACGCAGCTAAATCGTTTCTTCTGTTCTTCGATCGTAAAATCCTTGAGATTTTATTACGTCCAGGATGGATTCTCGATTGGCAAGAGAAGATTTCTCTATATATATATTTTACCCCTCTCCCCTCTCCGCCTTTTCCTTTCTTGTTTTTTATTTTTCCTCCCTACCACAACCCTCTATCGTCGTAACTTATAACATAAAACATATATATATTATTCGAAACATACTTATTTCAAATTCATTTGACTTATATCACGAGCTATATGTCCTATCGATTTTCGTTATATTATATTTGACATTTTTATTATTTATACTGTCTCACGAGATAACCACCGTTATCGAAATAATTAATAAATAGAAAACGCGATGTTTCGTATTATATAAAGTAAAAACAATTTAATAAATTATATATATATTTTTATTTATACTTTATACATCTACTATTAAATATTTAAAAAAAAGGATAGAGTTCTCGAGAAAAATATATTAACCCTATACTTAACGATTCGTTTCAAAACGAATCCGCTTACCGAATAATATTGCTAATGAAATCTTAAATTTCTTGATAATTTTCATTAAGTGGATAATCTGTTTATACAAATCGATAGAAAGTTATTAAAAAAAAAAGAAATATTGTGATGAGACGCTATAAATATTCGACGGGTTAACAAGTCAACGTCGATTTTGTGCATACAAAGAATTCACGCTCGTCATTTCCATTCAAGGCGGATGAGGAGAGACGGTGGGAGAGGAAGTGTCAACGTGATCGTAATAATAAATTAATAAGCAATGTAGTCGAAACCTTAATAAAGTAGTAAAATCTACACCAGTCAAAGTATCATCTTGAAATCGATTAAGATACATACACAGAGAGCGGGAGAGAGAGAGAGAGAGAAAGAGAGAGAGAGAGAGAGAGAGAGAGAGAGAGAGAGAGAGAGAGAAAGATCTAAAGTATATGAGAAAGTATATACATACATACATACATACATACATATATACATATGTATATATATATATACATACACATTAATACATACATATGTGTAAGTATCAAAATGCCACAACCGTGCTGTTCGAAACATTCGAGGAAATGCTTCCGTCGTTTCCATACCTCGACATTCTAGAATTCGGTAACATTTAAGCAACCCTGTCAGAGAATGTTCTTCGACGATCCTCTTTCCACCACCACCTCTAACTTTCCCACCCACCGTATCATTTCAGACGCCGTCCCTCTTTTTCATCACTCGTTTCAAGCCAAAGAGTAAATTGAAGAAGATTCGGTAACGTCTTCTGTGTAATGCTGTAAAGGAGAAATTGGCAAAGAGGGGGAAGGTGAGTGTGAGGTGGAGTTGGGTGGTAGGGAGTGAGGGAGGGAGGGATCGGACTGATGTGCAAGCATGAGTTGAATTAAAGTGCGATATTCGATCAACGTGATTGATAGCTACATTATACGGATACATCGCAGCTTCGTCGTTCGATAAAACTAACCGACACGTGATATTTCCTGTGACGCTTAAATGCCTAAAATCCGAAACGATAGCTTCGCTCTCGAGATTTTAATCAAGCATTTCCGCGATCGAACAATTTTGATCATCCTGTTATAACGAAACGATTACAGTATATAAATGTTGGGGAGAGAGAGAGAGAGAGAGAGAGAGAAAATCGGAACTGGATTTGGGAATTTTTCAAAATATTAAACTGATGGCGATGCAATGATGATCGTTCCGATGTTAAAAGCGATACTATGTGCTTCAATCGAATAATCCGTGCGCAACTTTGAACCATTTATTGCAAATTTTTATATCGTCGAAGATGGCGTATATATAAAAATAAATATGTGAAAATGTATCGAAATATATATATATATATATATATATATATATATATATATATATATATATATTACATCATTTTTATTTATCATCTCTGGAGAGAGAGATGATCAATCCAATAGATATTTTTATTTCTTTTTCTTTTCTTTGTTCTTTTCCTTTTTTTCCGTATAATTATTATTAATTGGATTAATTAAATATTCAGTTTGATGATTTATATTTATGAAGTTAATGTATTTTTGAATAATAATAAGTCGTATTAATTAATTAATGTTTATTAGTGGAATGTGTAAGAGACAGAGATTAGTACTTATTGCGCATCAGTAAAAATCGTCTCTCGATTTTTGGGATCTCAACTAGACATCATGTTTGATCTGTAGACGCGTCATGCTTACCGCCAATTAACACATTTTTTGCCAATGTAAACCTAGTTTTGATTAAAAAAAAAAAAAAGAAAATAATTGTTCACTGCGGAAGGAATTATAAAGATATATTGCACGTTTGTATATTAATTATTTTCATATTTAATTTATTGGCAAATCTATAAGTGTAAAGACTCCTTAACAGAACATTTTTCGATCAATGATATAAATTCGAATTCCATCGTAGAAAACAAATTTTTACCGATAGGAAGAAACTCTTTCTTCTCTCTCTCTCTCTCTCTCTCTCTCTTTCTCTCTCCTTCTCCCTTTTCCTCCTTCTACACGATAATCGATAGTCGACGGAAAGGTGCGCGATACTATCGAAAAGGAAAAAGAACACAGGAGAGAGAGAAAAAGAGACGAACACACAGACACAAGTACAGGCACGGAAACGGACACACACACGCATGCACGCAGAGACAAGAAAAAAAGAAGTAAAGATAAAAAGGAACGAAAGAGATTGGAGGAAAAACGAGTGGAAAAAACAAAAGAAAATAAAAGAAAAGAAAAGAAAAGAAAAAAAAGAAAAGAGAAAAAAGTCGAAAAGAGAAAAAAGAAAAAGATCTCTCTCAGTCCCCAACTTTTCTGAAATGCCGAACGAGAGCAGCAGCGTCGCATCGGTCGGAGGAGACACGGATTTATAGGGATTTCGGTGAGTCGTGACAAGGGAAAGGAGCCAACTAACAAAAAAAAAACAAACAAACGAAATAAAAAAAAAAAGAAAAGAGAAGGAGAAAAAAATAACAAAAAAAAAAGGAAAAAGAGAAGAGAACACGTACGCGAAGAGAAGAGAGGGGGGTAAAAAAGCAAAAACAAAAAGGAGACAAAAGGAAGGTAGGCCAGAAAGAAGGTGGATGGTGGCAAGCGGGGTACGAGAGGAAAAATAAGGAGATCCTCGAAAAGCGGGGATGGAAGAAGAAGAAGAAGAAGAAGAAGAAGATATTTACAACGTTCACGAGGGTGAAATGAAAAAAAAAGAAAACTCAACGAGAATATCCTGAAAGTGGTAGGGAGTGGTGGAAAGGGGTTCGGGAAGAGGACGAGGATCGGGAATAGAGGGGTGGGGGGGATAGTCGTCGAGTTCTATTCGTTCTAACGGTCGCATTGGGCTTCGATCTGGCATCTACCAAACCCTACCTCCCCCATCTCTTCTTCCTCGCCGTGCCCCTCTAGTTCTCTATAACACAGCTCACCCTTCGGACCAACCCCGAAATCAACGACAGAGAAGAGCATCGAAGCAACCCCGAGCCATTTCTCGCGTATGAATATCCGCGCGAGTTTTACGTCACGTACACTGACGTACGAGGTCCTCCGGGTGCGATCAGGTTTCGAGCTAGCTCCCTCTGGATCCTAACCAATAAAGCCGTTATTCGTTCTCTTTCACCCCCCCCCCCACCACCTCATCCCCAATACCCACCTTCATCCTCTCACCCTTCATCTCCTATCCTCTGCCGCACGACCTCCACCTCGCCTCCTACCGCCACCCACTACTCGCCACCTACCACCCACCTTCTACCCACCTCCATCTACTCATCCTCCACCTCCTTCTCCTCTTTTTTTTATTACTCTTTGTCTCCCTTTTTGCGATTCTTGCCGCGAGAGTAGCGAGCACTCGTACAAAGCGTTCTTTCGTTTCGAACTTTTCCGAATCGGTGATAGGATAGAGTAGGATAAAGTAGGGTACGGGTTGCAGGGGGCAGGGGATAATGGAAAGATTGGGAGAGAGAGAAGAAGAGAGGGAGGGTCTATTGTAAAATGTTATATTCGTGAAATATATAATATCGATAAATTGAAAGAGATTCTTATTTTTCTATTTAAACAAATACTACCTTAGAAATAGAAAGAGGGAATTATGTGGATGTTATATTCCAACTAAGGCAATTTATCAATTTGGTAGGTATTTATTCTAGAAAACCAAAAAAAGACAAAATCAGAAAAAGATTGTAATATAATTACAAAATAATTAGTAACGATAACGATCATGCAAACAAGATTCTAAGAAAATTATGTTCAATTAGTGAAATCAAGCATTATTACAAATAAATAAAAACAATGAATAAAAAACGTCGAATAATCGTGATTAGAACAATGATAATAAGGAAATAAAAAGGATTTGAAAAATAATAGTTTTTTATTCGACAAATAAATTTCAATATTAATTAATCACAGAGAAAAATCGCATTGTTGAACAATAGTTATTAGAAAAATATCATTTTGTATATATAAAGAATACTGTAAATTACGATTAAGATTTCTTTATTATTGCAGTAATTTAATTTCTGATGGATAAGAGCGCAACTCCTCAGCACTGCTACAGCAAAATGAAAAAAAAATATTTACAATATTCTAAATCAATGTCACTGCGTTATCACTATAACTATCTTCACAATGTCCAATGTTTTGACCTTCTGAAATTTTAAATTAAGTTACTTTCGTATCACTGCAAGTCATTCATTTTCCCAAAATGTCATTAAATCCTTTATGTTTTAAGATATATACACGCGCGTGCGCGCGCTAGTGTGTGTAAAAGAAGATTATGTTTATATATAAAAAAATAATGTAACGAGAAATTAACAACCATTAAAAGCGTGCCCCCTCCTACCTCCTCATTTTCATCCAACTTTTCCCTCGATTACAATTAAAGCAAAAAAACAAAAAAAAAGAAAAGAAAGAAAAGATCGATCAAAAACATCGAATATAAATATACATTACGTGTATCTACCATATTGATTTCTTTCCTTCTTAAAGAGCGTATAAAATTCGCTCGTAGAGTCTTATCCCTTTCGTTCGCTAATTTTTCACTGCGTGTCAATACGAAGGGTTCTCTGCTATCGAATAAACGACGACTTCGAGTACGAGAGAAAATAAAGAAAAGGAAGGGGAGCAAAAAAAAAGAAAGGCAAGAAAGAAGAAGAAGAAAAAAGTAGAAGAGAAAGAGGAAGAGGAAATGGATGGAAGAGAGGGGTAAGAAGAAGAAGAAGAAGAAGAAGAATTCCGGTCGGTAAATAAAGACGTTAAACGAGAATGGATGCTCCTCCGTAAGCATAAGCCGAGACTTGAGGTGGCTTGGAGGTGGTGGAAGGGGGTGCAGGAGGGGAGTGGGTGAGGAGTGGCCGAGGGAGTTTAAAGAGGAAGAGGGAGGAGGTTATGGTGTGGCACGAGGTAGCTTGTGTGAGAAGGAAACTTTTTCTCCGGAGTATCCTCCCTACTTTCTCTGACGAGGACGAAGAAGGAAGGACGGAAGGAAAGGTTTCACTGGAGATGGCCATATCACTTCCGGTTTGTCTCTTAAGTCAAACTTCAACGAAACTCAAGCTTTTTCGTATTTTTTCGTAGAAAGGGTATAGGACTCTTTACGGACCTCTTCGATCGGAAATATTATCTACTTCTTGACACAATTATTTATTCTCCTCCTCCTCTTCCGAGCCCTCACCCCCTCCACCCTCTCTCTCGATTTTCATTCTATTATTTATATTTGATGTTACTCCTTCATATATATATAAATATGTAATACAAAAATATTAATCTTTGTTTATTTTGAAAATAGATTACTTTATATCTTGTCTTTTTTGTTTTGTTTTGTTTTATTGATATTTTATTGTACGTAGGGAAAAAATATAAAGGGTGTTCATTATAGAGGATGGGGAAGAGAAGATAAATTACGTCACGTTTCGTAGATCTTTCTTAAAATTTAAAATTAAAATAGACTTAAGCCCGGTAAAACCGCGATCAATCAACTCTCGTGACTACTTGAGACCTCGTTTACAAGGTTGATTTGAAATTTGTTACTTTCCGTTGGCATATCGTACGTGATTCATTCAAGCATGCAGAAATTTTTAACGATAATTCTTAACGAATGATTAATCATTTAACTCGTTCGATGTCATTTCATTATTTATCATTTTTATATTCAGATAATTATGATGAGAATTTTAAAAAGAAAGAGACGGCAAATAAAATATGTAATATAATTATACATTAGCACACTTTCTGTACAATAAATAAATAAATAAATAAATAAATAAATATATATATATATATATATATATATATACAAGTCATAAGAGAAAATAATATAGGAAAAAAAATAGATAAATAAAAATAACCGAATTATAAATATTTACCAAAAAAAATGTGTTCCTTTATAATGAAAATTATCTAACCGAATATTTGTTCTATTACAAAAAAGATTATAGTAAAAAGTCGATAAATAAGTACAGCCATATTATTTTTACCTTGTTCTATTTCGAGACTACATGATAAAAATTCTTCTTAGAGATCTCGGAGGTTGAAATTGGAGATTCGAGCATGGTATTACCACCCGCGTGTTATATTCTGCGAGGCGGACGCGCAAGCGAGTAAATATCGTGATAGGAGATAAAGCTGAGAGAAGAACTGAGAAAATCCGAAAACTCGTCAGGAAAATCTCATCTTTAAAGCACGTACGAATAGGAAACTGTCCAGGATAACCTTCGATAATAATTAATACCCGATACCTATGAGAACTTTAATTGGTTCGGTTTTAAAGTTCGATTATCGAAGCTTCATCCTTTCACGTTGTTTCTATCACCTCTTTTCTTTATTTTGCTCATGTGAGAATTCTCGTTGAAATTTTATTTTAAAATTCTCCAAAATTTTTTTTATCTTTATATCACTTCTAATTACAAGCGAAAGAATTAGAAAAACAGAATAAATAGATACTTTTAAATCTGTAAAATAAATCAACGATTCGTGCAACAGAAAATATAAGTAAATAATTAGACGAAACAAGGAAAGAGTTAAAAAGAAAAATATAAACATTATTGATAATATTATATTAAGTAAATTTAAATAATAAAGAAGAAAAACGTGGAAGGTGAAGAAGAAGATAGAAGAAAAATGAACGTGGTATAAAAATGACCGTAATACATACAAAAATGAAAAGAGAAAAGGGAAATGAAGTTATCGACGTAAATAAAATGAAAAATATAAAAATAAAAAAGAAACAAACAAATATAAAGATAAAAACAGAAATATCTAGTAATAAAAAAAAATAAAAAAGATATGATTTAATGGGACGATATAAAGCATTTTAATAACTCAACATCAATTTCTATTTCGATATTTCCTTTCATATTTAAGATGGTTAAACGAAATAATCCACCCTATTTCATCCTCTCTCTATTTCTCTCTCTCTCTTTCTCTCTCTCTCTCTCTCTCTCTCTCTCTCTCACACTCTTTCTTTCTCTTTTGATAACAAAGTAGAATCAGTACGCCTTTCTCTGTTGTACTTCTTCCATTACCGTTACAAAATCTTGTGCGACAAAATAAAAAAAAAAAGAAAAAAATTAAACGACTAGAACAGAGAGAAAGAAATAGAAAGGGAAGAAGTAATAAGAAAGAAAAAAAAAACAACAACGACAAAAAGAAAGAAAAATAGAAAGAGAAAGAGAGACAAAGAAAGATCCTGGAAGCTCTAACGTTATTTCCTACGATCGTTCGTCTTCCTCCTGATACTTTTCTTTTTCCTTCTTTTTTCTTCTCGCGAAGGGATAGGAACGTTCGATGTCCTCTCTCTCCCCCACCCAAAAAAAAAATAAATAAAGAGGAAATAAAATGAAATAAAATAAAATAATATAAAATAAAAGAAACGAAGGAAAAAGAATAAAACGAAGAAATAAAAAGCGATAGCGTCGTTCGCACACAAGCTCGCTTGGACATTTCTTTTTATATAATCCGAGAATTTCACTCGTGTGTGTACGTGTGTATGTGTGTGTGTGAAAAAGTGGAGGTTAATATTGTAACGATAACGATTATCGATTATTCCAAGGATTAGTACGAAAGCTTCGCGAGTGTTTAAACTCTATTTCGTAAAGAAAAAAAAAAAAAAATATATATATATATATATATATATATATATATATATATATGTATATATATACATATATATATATATATATATATATATATGTATATATATACATATATATATATATATATATATGTATATATATACATATATATACACATATAAAAATATAACTCCTTATACAGGTTTTTTCCTCTTTTCCTCTTTCGGAGATAGCTACATATATATACATATATAGAGGAAAAACCTGTATAACGAGTTAAAATCACTGGAGCCGACTCGAATAAAACCTGAAAAAAAATTAATCAATCGTGTTGGATTAAAACACCACACAGTGAAAATTTTGTTAAAAATTGCTTTTTCATAAATCTAAGAAATGGATTTTGTTTATGTTCGACATGTTTTTTTTTTTTTTAATTTAACCACGCCATATATTTCATTTGTCATTAAAAATATTATATGCTTTACATATCCGATAATATATAATGATATTATTTTTATATTTGTTTTTTTTATTTTTATATATTATTTATATATTTATCTTTATATTTATTTTATACATACATACATATATATATATATATATATATATATATATATATATATATATATATATAGTATAAATATATATATGTATATATATACATTGGGTTTTCTGATTATCTTTTTAGGACAATACAATATCCATTTTAAATATGACAATTTGATAAAAATACTTTGATAAAGTAAAATATACATACATACCTATATATATAGAGTGAATCAAAAATTTTTAAGTAATTTTCAAAACCAATTATACTTTTTCGAAACTTTTTAGATCAAGATTTCTTTTTGCAAGATTGTTAAAATCTTCCTGTAATTGAAATTGTACAATCTAAAAAGGGAAAAATTAAGCCAAAAGGTCTTGAAAAAAAGTGAACGATCTTCAAAATTGTCCAGAAATTTTTAACTCATCCTGTATATATCTATATTTTGTTCTAATCTATTATATATCGTGGTTAATGTAATACAATTTTTTAATATTGTAATTATTAATTTTATTACATTAAAACTTTGATGTACTTCGATACATTCATAAATATTTGTAATTATAATAAAATAATACCTGAAATATTACGATGAGATAGAATGGATTAAAAGGGGGAGTGAGAGAGAGAGAGAGAGAGAGAGAGAGAGAGAGAGAGAGAGAGAGAGAGAAGATAAACGAGTGATAATATTTGAAAAAAAAATGAAAAACAAAACAAAGAAAGAAAAAGTAAAGGGATACAAAGCAAAGTAAATCTCATTTATTTATTGTTATCTAATTTTAAATGGACAGAAAGTGATACTTTTTCAGCCGCATTAATCTCCAAATTTCACGTTCGAGGTGGTCGAAAAATGGCCAGTCAATCGATATAACTTCCAAGTGGACAAATTTTGCGAACGAGTCGCAATCGTTCGTTCGTTCGTTCGTTTCACGTTGAATTCGAACTCGTTCGTTCATTCGTTCGTTCGTTCGTTCATTCGTTCGTTCGTTTTCTCTTTTTTCCACCCTCATTGGATTTTCCGTGCCAGCGAAGATTCGATAAATTATGACTGCCGTTGAAAAATATTTCTTCCCTCTTTTCCTCGAGCCACCTTTTCTTACACGATCTTTGAGTTTCATCCAAGACGTAGAAGAAAAAAGAAAAGAAAAAGAAATAAAATAAAAAAAAATATATTGTCGACGATGGTAAAATATTCTACTTCTTCTTCAAGAAAGAGAGAGAAAGAGAGAGAGAGAGAGAGAGAGAGAGAGAGGGAGAGAGAGAAAGAGAGAGAGAGAGAGAGAGAGAGAGAGAGAGAGAGGGAGAGAAAGAGAGAGAGAGAGAGAGAGAACAGAAAGAGAAGACTCCCATATGGAACTCTTTGCTTTCATTTCTTCATTTTTTATTCTCTTTTTGCCCCCTTGTTTTATTCGCCAACTCGATGCTTTTCTTTTCTGAGGTTGGGAAAAGAATTTCAAAAGAAAAATATATCTCTACATGATATCAGTTTTTACAGTCTTTGTAAAATATTAATGTTTTATACAATAATTATCCCTCCTGAGAACAATCTTGCTGGTTAATTTTTTTTTCTTTTTTTTTTTTATTTAAAGGGAAAATGTTATTATTCTCAATGAGAATAATCAGATGTTTCTCAGGATTTCAGAAATCTTGGCGCCTTTCTTTAAAGAAAAAGTGGCGAGTATTTATGTTACATCGAAATAAATGGCATAAATATTATTCTAAATGAAAATTATACATATAATAATAACAAATTATTTTATACTCATATAATTTGATTTATATAATATACATTATATATATATATATATATATATATATATATATATATATATATATTTATATACTGTTTTCTTACACATTTTAATAAGAACAAAAGCGAGATTAATAAAAAGAAACTATTAATATTTCTTAATATAATCATCATGTTAAATATGTATTAAATTTACTATTAAATTGTATAATTTAATTATTATTTATTATTTAATCACCATTAATTTATATTATTACATTTATATTTATTATTAATTATTATTAAATTGCTATGTAGAGAGAAGCAATCGACATTAATATAATTAACATTTGTTTCTGCACAAATATTTGTTAATATAATCTTCATCAAATTTTCATTAAATTAATATTGAAGTTCTTAATTAATTTTTTCTAACAACCTTCAAATTTTTGAAAAAATTATAGAACAAAAATTGTTTCGCAAATATTTCGTTGTAAATTTTGTTTACCTTTTGTTTTTAAATTAAGATAGAACTTGGACACATATTTTGTTATTTTTTAATTAACTAACACCATTACTAAAACTATATTATTACGATTATTTCTTCGCCATTTTATTTTATTATTATTATTATTATTATTATTATTATTATTATTATTATTAATGTAAATAATGTATTATTAAAATATCTCTGATTTTATTCGTGAAATTTCTAACAATTTTTTTATTATTATAATCTCTATATAATTTTCTTTTTTTTATTATTTACGCAAATATTGAGCATTATTAAAATAATCCTTATTTTTTTTCAAATTTTGATAACAATCGGATATATTGTTATAATAAAAACAATCTCTTTGTTATTGTTTGTTTGTGTTTTTGTCTTTTTGTGATCGGTTCTTTTCATGTTGAGTTATTTATTTGTATATGAAATAAACAATTTATCTCACGATGAAAAATACATAAGTTATATATTTATCTTCTCTCTATCTCTCCTTCTCGCACACACACACACTCCTAGTATGATCCTTCAAACCTTCCACTTCTATCTCTTTTCTTCGCATTCGTTTTTATCGCGTGTCGTTGTGGATTTATCGCTTAGCACCGAGAACGGCCACGTTTGTAAATCTATAACAATCGAGCAAATGGCGACAGTGGTTTGAAAGCACGCACTGAGCGGCGTGTTAATCCAAATTGATGGCCCGGTGAACGTTCGATGCTGATAATACAAAAAAAATGTATGTTATAAAACGAAACGAGCGGGCGCAAAAAAAAAAGGAAGAAAAGAAAAAGAAAAAGAAATCCTAATAAAACGTTTCGGAATAATTCTCATTGTTTTTCATAAGAAATTTCAATTATTTTCTTTTTTCTATGTCACATAAAGAATAAAATTCGGTAATTGATATATAGGTATGTATGTAAAATTTAGTGATATGTGTGTACGTATGTGTGTGCTGCGCGTACGCGCGCGCGTGTGTATATATATATATATATATATATATATATATATATATATATATATATATATATATAATTTAGCAATATACATAATACATATTTATATGTATAATTTAGCAATAAGTATAACTTTATAAAAAAATGTACAGAGTATTGATCGTTATTTTTTTTTTTTTTTTAATAATACGAAACACGTATATTTAAAATAATTTCTAAACGATGTACGTAATGGACTAAAAAAAGAAAAAAGAAATGGAATGTACACCGACATTAGAAATAATCTCGATGATTTAATGCGAACGCGAAATGATGTACGTAAATCGAATCATTAATGAAAATCAATTAGGAAATGTAGCGTAAATTTTAAGCTTCCTCGATAGGATGAATTGTTGAATATTAATTTAACAAGACTATTTATTAGTCCAGTTATATAATAGATGATGATAACAACGACAGATTGGTGATAATTAATACATTATCATTAACGATACTACGAATGAACAATAAGTTATCTCTCTCTCTCTCTCTCTCTCTCTCTCTCTCTCTCTCTCTCTCACTCTCTCTCTCTCTCGCTCTCTTTACCTCTTTCTATCTCTTTACCTCTTTCTATCTCTGACAAAGATCGTTATGCTCAAATCATTTTTAATTAACATGTTAAGGACTATGTTTATTAATTAACCCCTTGAACAATACGTATATAAATTTATGTTACATCCAATCCGAAATTATCTACTATATAACGTACGTAAATATATTTATGCATAATATAAAATTTCCCGCCAAAATTCTATTGTCGTTAATAATTTAATTGATCATATCTCTGATTTCAATTAAAATTCATATAATCGTTAATATTATTAACAATTATCATCAAGTTTTGATAATAAATAAGCATTATTTGAGAATGTGATAATATCCATCAAGATTAAATTACGTGGACTTCTTATCACTGACGAACCAGCGCCAAATTCGTCGGCCATTTTGAACGATATCCATCTTCGAGGTTAGAACATCCTTGGAGATCGTCCTTGAGGAAGCACGTTAAGCTAGTGCAGAGGTTCGCTGTGAAAGAAACTTTATCGTCGCTGTCAGCCACGATGTAGACGAATGGCGCCCTTAGCACCCTTATCTACCAGCAATTTTTACGCCCGTTCCTTCTTTCTATCCTTTTTACCCTTCTTCCTTTCTCACTCTCTCTCTCTCTCTCTCTCTCTCTCTCTCTCTCTCTCTCTCTCTCTCTCTCTCTCTCCCTCTGTCTCTCTCTTTCTTTTACATTACTTCAGATATTTTTATTTTCTTGCGAATTTGAAGCAGACCAGTTTATATGATCAAATCAAATATTGTTATTTTTTCCTTTTTTTTTTGATTAATTATAGCAATTAATTATTTTCTTTCTTTCACAAACACCCACATCCTTCCCCCTCACACACATATCGGTACATATTTTACTTCATATATTTTATTGTCAGCAAGAACGATTTATTTTTCTTTTAAAGTCACGATTAGAAACGTATTAGTCATAAGTAACGAGCTTTTAATGTTTCTTATGTTTTTCTTTCGTCGGTTTAACCTGTTTCTCCATTATCCAAGCGTTTTGACCTTTTAGGACGCGTGTGTCATCGTCAAAATCGGTCCGAATGTAGTCATCGAACTGTACAATTTAATTCTTGATTATAAAGTTTATTCGCAGATTTCTATTTGACATTTTATGTAACAATTTAATCGTTATTCAATCGTCATTTCCATTTTCTATTCCCTTCTATTTTCATATTATCACCAATATATTATTTCCATTGGATATTATCAGAATTATAATACGCATTTCGACTACCTGTTCAACTTCCACTGACATGAATTTTCGTTAAATATCATTAGCAATAATGATTTTCTTTATCAACTTAATCGTAATCTTCATGGATTTATCTTGATTTTAACGATTGTTAGATAATATAATACATGGATATTTGCTTGTTTCTGACTAAAAGTATGTCATTAATATTAAACATGTCAAATTTATATTACGATAAATATACGATGGATTGATTCATCGTCAAAATTGATAGAGTTAACTTAGTCGAAAAATAAATTTTTACAATAGCGAATAGGATTACGTTGATAACGACAGAATAGAACCTTTATCGTTCTCGATGGCCACTTAATACTGAGATTTCACGTTTTGTTTTCTTCTTCTTTTTCCTTCCTCTTTTTCTTTTTTTCTATCTCTATTTCTATCTCTTTCTCGCTTTGCAACGAACGGAAACTCGAAACGATAGCGGTAACGAAGCTCCTATCAAGCTGCAGGTATAACATAGGAAAGACGAGATCGAAAGGTTTGAGCCGAGGCTCGAGGTAATTCAAACCGGAAGAGGATAGCGCGGAGAGCGGCTTTAATCGAATGTTCCTGTTATCTGACGTCTTCATTAAGCGCAGGGTCATATCGATCCTCGTTCGGTAATAAGAGTGAAACATAATGAACAATTATTGCGTTATAACGTACGTGAACTGCCAAAATTCATTTCTCTCGATTAAACAATTATATCATTAAACGTATGGATTATTTATCGGAAAAAGTTCGTCGTTATAATTAGTTAGTTCATATAATCATTATAAAATTAATATAAATTATATTAATTGAAATGATATGGTACACATTTTTTCTTTTTTTTTTTTTTTTAATTAAAACATCGTCATTTATACAAACGAATTCGAATAAATTATCGATGTAAGAATATATTTGTCAAACATTCCTTGTTATAATGTATATACATAGATATTTATATCTATTTATTTATTTATTTACTTATTTATTACAGATTAATAACTTAGATAAAATGTATGTATTTAATTATGATTAATATATTTAAATTTTATAAATTAATAAAATTAGTAAGTTAGATCAATTTTGGTTCATGTAAATGGAGAAATGAGTAACGAATTCATTGATATTATTTAGAATGTAACATCAATGACGATATAAAACGAAAATTAATACAACGAATCGGAATATTTATATGAGCTGTTGTATGTACAAAAACATCGATATGAGAAACCGTTGTTGGTAAGAGAAAGTCAACGAAGTAGCGCAGATCAACAAGTTCGACAGTAGAGCTACGATCTTTCGCAGAGAAGGATCAATTAATAAGTATATAAGTATATATTCATATTAAGATCACGTATATTATCGCAGAATAAATGATTACACATTAATTATTAAAGAAGAATAAGCAAAAACATCGGTTAGATTTAATATGTAAATACGTATATTTATCTAAATAACATATAAGCATTTATATATTATATATAGAATTTACATATAAGAAAGTATATACATACATGTATATATTTATATGTAATTTCGCTTTCAGATAATGTTGATAACTTTTATCATGTGTTAGGAATAATACATACATACCTACATACGTACGTACATATGTACATATATATATATATATATATATATATATATATATATATATATTCGTACATACCTATATACGTAATACCTAGGTAGATATGTAGAGACAGACTTGTCAACCTTTAAAAAAAAAAAAATAGTTAGTCCGATAAACAGAATTTCTAACGATGCCAATAACGAAGTTAGTACACTTAAATTATCATCAAAGACTAGAAACGATTTCACCTCTCGACCTCTTTACATAAATCAGGAATGTTTAACCTGGTAGACCAGCTGTCTCTCCCAGTGAACAGAGAACCTTAGAATCGTTGAGAAGCTAGTACTATGGTATCAACGATCACGTCCCGAAGCATTCCGTATGCCGTAGTCGTACGATGTGTCTAGCTTTGCCTATTCGAACGTAAAGCTCAACGTTAGTGTAGTCTACGTTATCCTTCGATCCCAGGAACATAAATGTTGCTACAAACATATTTGTACCGAATAGGATGATTTGGTGTTAGCATCTTCACTTACGATCAGAAGCAACAAAACCTGGATTTATGTTGGTTAGGTTGGTTTATGGCTTAGGGATGATGGTAATAATCGGCAACATAAATGAGTAATCCACCCTCTTCTCGAATTATATTCACGATGGGTTAGAGTAAAATGTTCTTTCTCTTCTCCCTTTCTCTCTCTCTCTCTCTCTCTCTCTCTCTCTCTCTCTATATATATATATATATATATATATATATATATATATATATATATATATATATATATATATATCTTTCTTTCTATGGTATTTACGAACTCCAAGCTCCACTCGGAGATTTGTTTGATGAGAGTATCCTGGATCTAACGATTAATCAGTTGCTATTAATTAACCTCCCAGAATCGCGTATCCACCCTAGTATCCTCCCTAGCTTTCGTCGACGTGCTCGAGGCTCTTCCTTCCGATCTCAATGTACACACCCATCTATAGGGTGGATTCATATGAAAAGGTATTACAAATTGAAACGAATAAAAAGAGTTCTGTTTTAATTAGAGAATTTAGAGATTGCGATTTTTTTTATTTCTATACGTTGAACATATATGGTTTGTAAAAAATAGAGAGGGATGAAAAAAAACATGAAGAGTAGATAATACTTGTTCTTAATGTTACGTTATTCGTTTGAAAACGAATAATGCTGGCGTTGTGATTCGTATATGTAGAAAAAGAAAGAAAATAGAATTTTGTTGAATTTCAAGTCACGTACGCATAAGTTTTTTACTTTATCAATGTTAAAATATATATGTGTGTGTGTAATTTAAATGAAAAGAAGAGGAATAATTCAAATTGATATTTCCGAAAGATGTGACGAGAAAATCACTTTGTTTAACACTTTGAGTGGTAATACTCTACATACTGCGAGGTGGCTATCACGTTTTACATTAACTTTTATAAGCCAGCACTTAACAGTACGTCAGGCCGTTAATTATGATCAGCCACTCGGTTAAACGCTTTTCTCTTTGCTTCTCCTTCAACGACGTCGCTATAACGTTGTTCCATAGTACATACATACACACACACACACACACATATATATATATATTCATACATATATACATCGTACATAGTTACATACATTCATACATGTATACATTGTACATACATACATATATACATTCATAAATGTATACATACATACATAGATACATACATACAGATGTATCTAACAGTAACGTGCTAGCTAGCTAAGCAACAACAACGACGAGGACAGCGACAACGACAATAACGAGGACAACGACGGAGGTAGTGGTAGTGGTAGTGATGGTATTAGTGATGGTGATGTTGGTGGCGATGATGGTGATGATGGTGGTAGTGGTGGTGGTGGCATTCTGTTGTTAGAGAACGGAAGGGTTGACGTGTGTAAACAGAATCTTGAGTCATTGGTATACACGTAGGTGATGATGGTGGTAGTAGTGGTGGTTGGTGGTGGTGGTAGTGGTGGTTGGTGGTAGTAGTGATCGAAAGAGACACACGATTCTAGCCTTCCAAGTGAAGGGAAACCTTTCACGTATTAATCGAACGCTTTGCTTCACGATCTTTCAATCTTCCTTTTTTTTCATGGTCGTATTGTAAGCTTTATACTCTTCTCTCTTTTTTTTTTTTTTAATAGAGTGTCGTCGTATATATTAGGTGCGTTTTATAATAACAATTAAGTAATATTGTTACATGGTCGATCTTAATTACTGCAAAAATAATTCCGGGTATATTTTTAATAGTATCATCGACAGATTGTGTTGAAGATATTTAAATATAGAAATTACAAGGAGAAAAAAGAAATAATTAACTTATAATATAATGAAATATCTTTAAGAAATTATACAAAGTTACGTAGATTGGAATTGATCAAAACTGTCTCATTAAATGATTATCATTGTTTATTGATTATTATGCATAAAGTATTTGATAAATTTTGTTTTAAAGCTTCAGTAAAAAAATTGTTGATTTAATCGGACCAAAAAAAAAGAAATATATATATATATATATATATATATATATATATATATATATGTATAAGTATATAATAAATATATATATAATAATACATATATTTATATAAAATATAATATATATATGTTTATAAAAGAGGACGAATGAGAAATAGTAATATCAAGATAAAACTAAATATGTTAGATTTTTATCTCAGATAATTCTAGATTTTTGTCAGATAGGCCACATCTCTTGTTTAGATTACGAGCCCACCATTTGCGATAATTGTCTTGCCTGTATCTTCCAGAGGGCCAAGGATTTAACTAAAAATGTCTAAGGGCCAAAACAATGGCGAGCATTCTATTTTTTTTTTATTCTTAACAAGCGTCCTACGATCAGATAACATGTATAGAACAACATATGACCCTTGAGAAAAAAAATCATTAAGAAAACTAACAAGCGAAAGCGTCAAAATTGTTAGCAATAAGATATGATTCGAAGAAAAAGCAGAAGACAATTCTTCTTTCAGACTATTTAATACCAAATATTACAAATAACATAACTTAATTTCTAAAATTATAAACAAACGAAAATTATATCATTCGCGAGGTTTTTTTTTTTTAATTAATTTGTCAGATTTGTCACAAACTAAAAATATCCGAAAATTGAAGAGTGAACTCTACAAAAAAATATGAGATCGTGTCCGATCTGTCCAATGCCATCTGAAGAAAAAAATAAAAAAAATAAAAAAATAAAAAACTAAAAAATAAAGAAAACACAGAAAAAAGAATAATTTACAACGAGCGAATACATGATCAGTAAAACAACGTATAATTCGACGAAAACGATAACAGTCAATGTACGAGAATTCGCTTAATGACGATCGATTAATGCGACGATGCGATAGCGCGGTAGAGATACGATTGCGCGTTTTAAGGGGGGTGCGAGAGGTCGAAGGGAGGTGGTGGAAGAGGAGAAGGAAGAGGAGAGGGAGAAGAGTGCGGAACGGTTGAAGAGGGTGTTACACTGGCATAGAGAGAAACTGTCGAAGCGGAATATCGTCGTCCGTGCACGTAGCAACATTCGTTACTATATATATATATATATATATATATATATATATATATATATATATATATATATATATATATATATATATATAGTAGAATATAGGTAGTAGTCGAAATACTGGCTACTACCACGTGTTACTATTGTTCGATGTATAATAGTCTTAATTAAAATGGCGGTCTAACGAACACCGCTAACTGCGGTAATCCGACGTGCCTCATTGGTAATCCCTTGGCCATACTGACGAACACGAATGCATAATATTGCTCCCTTCCATCTCTTTCCCACCCCCATATGTCATTCTCTCGTCACTTTGCTAGCACACATCCACTACCTCCCATCGGGGAAACTTCCTTCCCCTCCTCACACCTTCTCATCATCTTCTACCTAACCTCCACGCCCAACATCCACCCCTTTCCCCGTCCTCCTACTATTATACGATAGGCAATCGCTATTTCAACGCCATCGAATAGACGACGAAACAAACGTGGGGTCTAACGTGACAGTGACAAGTTAGACTTAAACGTCTTCGGGGAGACTCTCTCTCTCTCTCTCTCTATCTCTATCTCTGTCTCTATCTCCATCTCTATCTCTATCTCTATCTCTATCTCTATCTCTATCTATCTCTTTATCTCTATCTATTTCTATGTCTAACGTTCCTACAGGATTTATATCAATGATGTGTCCTTAGGGGGAAAAACAGTGTAGCAGGCAAGATTTCGAAGAGATCGGGTTGATTATCGAGTCAGCAAAAGTTCGGTTCTCTTTGAGAATCGTTGTTTTATTATTGGATTAGATTTCATCGAATCGATATTTTTTAAGAGGTAGGAATTAATCGTTCTGCATGTAATTGTATTAGAATATCTCTAATCGCAATATTTAATAATTGTAATTTATTGACTATTTCTATAAAAAAAAAGAATTAATTCTCAATGTTAGAGATATAAATGACAATATAAAAATTCACAGTTACTTCTTTTTTATTTTTCGAGAAATATTTGTAACTAACAAATGTTTGGTTTGACTGTTGGTTTGACTGTTTCATAATATTATAATTGATACTAATTAGATGCGTTCGAAAAATTAATAAAATTAATTAAATCAATTAAAGAAATGAATTGATCATTTTGTTTCGTTTCGTTTCTAAAGAAAGTTCAATAATAATTACTTAGTTATTATTAATGATGAAAATGTTAAATTACCTGGTAGCAATAAGAGGACAGGTAATACTTGGTGATGCCCAAGCCTCAGGACTCCATGGTGCACACTCGTAAAGCCTTAATTCTCTTCCTGAAACCGCACCAAAGACGCTACGCCACCCCCCTGCGCAACCTGTCGCCAAAGTAAATCCACTTCCGGCACCTCGTGAGGTACTTGCACTACTTCCGGCTCCGTCCTCGCTACTCTCGCTGCTTGCACTTCCTTTCTGTAATCAAATATCAATATCTTTATCAATAACGTTAATATCGTTTTATATATTGTTCATATATTTATACATATATACATACATATATATATATATATATATATATATATATATATATATATATTTACATATATACATTCTTCTAATTTACTCGATCAACTAATTATTATTGAATAATTATTATTATTTTTAATTTTTAATATATATATATATATATATATATATATATCATAAAATGATTTCATGTTTGAAAAAAAGACTTCTTTTTGTTTAATAATATTAATCATTACCTATTAATTTTGATAATTAACGTGCTCCTCCGTACAATAATCTTTAAATTCGACAAACGTAAACGCGTTATCTATGTTGCTTCTTTAAAATAAAACCAACCCATACCCGTGTATACTCGCGTCAGTGTGTAATCGTATCTCGACTTCCATCCTGTATAGTCTTAATACAGGTTTGTTGACCAATATCTCTATAGATAAAGACATTCTTTTGTTCCTCACCAAATATAAAGTTTGCATCTGCTTTCAAACAAATCCAACAATGTTTTGTCTATCAATGAATAATGCGGGATAAATTTCTTAAAGTACCCGTTCGAACAAAAAAAAAACTTTGAATTTACCACGTATTTGTCGGCTCCGTAAATTTTTGAACAACCTCGGTTTTGCGTTGGAATGGATGTATCTATCCATTCTCTATTATATGACCTTCATCAATCCACTCCTGTACTTAATCATTTACCATTTCTGTTAGTGACTACGAGAGCCGCCTTGTTCTTCGATACCAGTTCGTCATCTTTAACCATAATTAACATTTCAACATTAGTATCTCTCATTTTCTTAAGAATATAACTCGCAACAAAATTCCTTATTTCTCACCGATGTTCGACTCTTATTTCTTGAGCTTCTTCAACCAAATATATTTTACGTATTTCAGGAAGATTTGAATCGCTATAATTCAAAACCACGTTACGATACTACGCATATTAAAACGACATATGAATTATCATTAACATTTTTAATTGCCTTTAGTATCAACTCTTTGTCTGATTTCCAGATAATATCAATTTAATTTTCTTTCAACTGATTGTCGACGTTCGGTGCTGATAAACCGTGAAGACCTCTTGTTAGCTCTAACTCGCATCGTACGAGTTCCAATTCTGCTTTAATCTACTCTCTATCATTTCTACGGGTTTCTTCTTCGTCGCGATTACTGATCTCTCTCGAAGGACCTGCAGTCATTTCGACGACATTAGATCATCCTACACTTTCATTTATAACACGCGGAGCTGTACACGTCGTTATTGTTTTCTAAGCCCACGCCTTGGATGGATCTAATTCTGTTAGCCATTGAATCAACTCGGCTTTGGATCCCGAAGTGCAACATCCAAACTTACAACGATCGACTGACTGACTCACTCGCTTTCTTTTTATAACCATTGTCATTCTCGAAACTTCTCGCGAGCATAATAATGAGATTAGGAAAGGGAATAGAAAGGTCGAAGTTGAAGTACAATCGAAGCATGAAAATGGAAAGAAAGATGCGTATTGGTCGGGGACAGGTCAGGATAATTCGTTCAAATATTTAAACAATCCTATGTGTGCCCCCTTTTTGTTGATGATCGAATAAACTAAAGGGTATGAATGGATATTCCAAGAACAAGGTAACAGACAACTATTGATTCGTCGCGCCTAGGCATCTACTTTCACTGTTTATTTATTGCCCGTCCAGACACATTATTGAGGCTACGTGCTTGAATAAAAAATGTCTAAGCTCGGGCAAAGGTGGCAATGTGTTCTATATCTCTGCTCTTTCTTACCGAGTATCCCACGGGTTCCCATGGGTAGACATTATTAATAGTGATATATGACCCTTAGGAGAAAGTATTGTGAATAACTGAGGGACGCAAGCATTCGTCAACACACACATATATCCTACATTATTATTATTATTATTATTATTATTATTATTATTATTATTATTATTATTATTTTTATTTATCCATAACGACAAAATTACAAAAAAAATTTGTCACTTATTGTTCCCCAAAAAAGTAATTTTCTTCTTTCATTGCACCAGTAATATTAAAAAAAAAAAAAATTATACGAAATTAAATACAACTTTTTTTTCTTTTATTCGAGTTCATTAAAATGACAATGTAAAACGAACGATATAAAAGTAGAAATATTCGTAACGAGTCGAATCGATCGAAACGAAACGAAACGAAATGAAACGAATCTTTGATAACGTCACGTGATTTTCTCTTTCTCTCTGTCTGTCTCTCTCTCTCTCTCTCTCTCTTTCTCTTCTTTTTTTTCTCTCTACAGATAACGTTAACAATTCACGATAAGGTTAACGACCTCTCATTCGGTATCCCTAAAACCACGGCACTTCAGAGACACAAAATCGAGAATTAATCGAACTGTCAAATTCCGACGTTTCCCGTCGAAAACATTGCGCGTTTACGTTGCACCAGACAGGAGTTACAATTCTCTCGCGATCCTCTTCTTTTCATTTTTCCCTTCCTCTCCCTCTCTTTCTGTTTCTATATATATATATATATATATATATATATATATATATATATATATATATATATATATATATATAAATACATATACACATACACACACATATATATCTATCTATCTATCTCTTTATCCTTCATACTCTTCTCTTTTCATTCACCCCATATTCTCCTTTCCACTAGAGTCATCAAAATGAAACGTACGGACCTTTCGGGTGGCCGCAACGAGATGGTTTAATTACTCGTTTCGAATCCGCAGTTTCACCTCCATGAACTTCAGTTCCTCTTCTCTCCGTGGGGGTTATTTTTTTTTTATTCCTCTTATCCTTTTTTGGTTTCGTATATATTTTTGCCTCCTTTCTTTTTTATCGTCCACCCTCTCTCTTTCTCCCCGTTCCCTCGACACCACACGTATTTCACGTTCCGCTTTGGTACGTGCGGACGACAGTGTTCGATTGTGACGATTCCGCGTTTAAAATGCTTTGGTCTAAACTATGATGATCACTCAACGGACGATGACCCTATCGTTTCATCTCTTTCTCTCTCTCTCTCTCTCTCTCTCTCTCTCTCTTTCTCTCTCTCTCTCTTTCAATCTGTCTGTCTATTTGTCTATCTTTATCTTTCTTCCTTTTTGTTCTCACCATCGTTTTCGAACGCATCGACGTACGATCTCCATACTAAATAAAATCAATAAATGATTCAAATTCGTGCAATGAAATTAATCTAATTGATGATGTAGAATTAGAAAAGAAAAGTTGGGAGAAATAAAATTGAAATAATTGATGATGTCAAATAAATTATTTCAAATTAATTAAATAACAATTGAATAATTAATAAAATATTCAAATGAGAGTGATTTTGATGGGTACGTCGAGATGCAGTACATTTATAGATACGATAATAAATAATGAACGTATTATATTTATAATGAAGAATATGTTTTATGCGCTTATATATTTTATGTATACAGGATGTTTCAAAATCGTTAACAACGTTTGTTCGTTTTAATCCAATATTTCAATTTTTCTCTTTTAAGATCATTTCAAGTTAAGATCTAAAAGTTGTAAATCGAATTATAAACCTATTGAATAAAAAGTACGAATGTATCGTATGTAGTTTTACTATTGAAAACAAAAAAAAAAAAGAAGAAGAAGAAAAGAAAAAAGGAAAAGAAAAAAGTAGTCGAACGATTTTGTGACGCCTCATGTATTTCCGTATAATTTATATACTTATGCGTATTTATCGCCATATACATATGTAAAAATAATTTTACCTAGAGGATATCCAGAATTGTTTCAACATTTCTTATTCGTCGTTATTGTATTAGATCGTTTAGTCCTCGTTAGGTATAGTAATTTTATAAAATAAAATAAAAAAATAAAATGTATCGGGCGATAGAAACAAGCTCTTCACAATGGGATCTCTACACACGTTTTCTACGGCAATCGAGTGGTCGAGACTAACGGCTCTTAATAATGGACCGAATAATAGGGCGAATCTTGGTAGGGTGAGAAGGGTCGAGCGTGCTCGAAACAGATGGTTCAGCAACGATTCTATCTCACTCCCTACTATCTCCTATCATCCTCTCTCTCTCTCTCTCTCTCTCTATTCTCATTCGAAGAAATTCTTACAAAAATAAATATATATTTTTTTCTTATATAATATAATAATATTTTAATAATTTTTATTGCAATAAATATATTTATTAACGATAATTATAATCAATAATTAACATGAAAAGATAATACACAAATACAATATATACATATTCCTATTGAATTTTTTGCGAGAAACGAGACCTGATTCAAAATAATGTTGAAACGTTTTATTATACAATTTTACAATTTCAATAGATTCTTCTTATTATTGAGACGCCGTTTATTGATGAGATACCCTATATACAACGAAAGGGAAACGATCGGTGATGCTGCACGAGTACAATGAAATGTTTTCATCGAAGAGTAGAAACGACCAAGACAGACAGAGAGAGATAGACAAAGAGAAACAGAGAAAGAGAGAAAGAGAGAGAGAGAGAGAGAGAGAGAGAGAGAGAGTGTGTGTGTGTGTGTGTGTGTAACATGGAATAAGAGGAGAATCGACAGAAACTCCGATGACCTAAATCACGATCCTTCCATTTCGAAAACTCTCGGGAAATTCGACTGGAATCAACGTTAGACGATTGCTCTCTGTGCAAAAGAGAAAGAGAGAGAGAGAGAAAGAGAGTACAAAAGAATGTCGTTTGCCCCCTTCATCTTCACCCCCTTCTCAATATTTTAATCCTTTTACCATTCTACCTTTCGTTTTCTATCTTTCATTTTATTTCATTTTTCTTCATTCTCTCTCTTTCTCTCTCTCTCCTTATCTATCTATCTATTTCTTTCTTTCTTTCTCTAATTAAAATATCGCAAAACAAGTATAACAATACTTAAAAATAAATCACGTTTATTATTAAATAACAAAAGATATTTCGATACTCTGAATTAAATATTCGACCCCGTATATATCGTTTTATTAAATTTATTTTCTCTTTCTCTTTCTCTCTTCCTCTATCTCTTTCTTTCTCTTTCTCCTTCTTCTATTTCTTCTTTTTTCTGTAATATTGTCATTGCTGAAGAGAGAGAGAGAGAGAGAGAGAGAGAGAGAGAGAGAGAGAGAGATAATGCAATCTTCAAAAATAAATATATTATGTTTGTCGTCAGAATGTCATTTAGATATTATATATTTAATTTTTATCGATTTAATTTAATTCGTTGAGGTTTTAATGTCGATCAACATATATTTATCGGAGAGTCGATGGGTATCTAATATCGTTGAGAAAAAAAAAAGCGAGACTTATTGAAGTTCCCGAAGGGAAGATTTTTGAAAGGTATAAATCGCTTAAGGTTCAGGAAAAAGTACATTAAATTTTTCCTCTTACGTAGTACCGACAGGATTTTTTCGGTGGCGTTCGTAAGAAATGGCGGAAGTAAGTCTTAGATACAAGTTCTCTCTCTCTCTCTCTCTCTCTCTCTCTCTCTCTCCCTCCACCCCTCCCCCTATCTCTTTCTTCCTCTTTTGCTTCACATATGAGACCCATCTAAACTTTTACCCGAAGTTGTTTTTCCACGCGAGGATGTCGGATGGGAAACTTTAGCCTCTAGATTAAAAAACTCTCCGTGAGGCTGCATAACTTCCGGGGTAGGCCGGATCGAAAAGGAAGTCCATTGGTAGTGGTGCGTCTATTTATGTATGTACATATGTGTAGATACGAGGGAGAGAGAGAGAGAGAGAGAGAGAGAGAAGGTACGAAAGTATACACCGGAGGGAAGCTTTTACGTTAAAAATCGGGATTACGTGGTCTCCTTCGTATTTTTCCGTATCGATCTCGTGAGTACGCACTTAGCGACGTTGTAAAATCGTATAGCTCGCGTTAAATGGGATATCATTTGTGCTTGGAGCCTGGATGGGAAATTAATGAGAAAGTCAACAGAGGACCCTTTTGTAGAATCCATTTTTCCGCGCGGAGTTTTTTTTCCCTTTCTTTTTATTTCTTCTTTTTCGTTCTCTCTGTGCAGTTCTCTTTCGGCCTCTCCAACGGTGGAGAAAAATGATAGAAAAAAAAGGAAAAGGTAAAGAAAAACGAAAAAAAGAAAAACAGAAGCCTCGACTATACGAGGTCTATGTATGTCTAAGAACGGGGAAAATAATTTTTAACGTTTATGTAAATGATTATAGGCCGAGGTAAACCGAACATTACGTCTAATTAATATTCGAATTAATATTCGATACGTATACAAATTATGTAATATTGAAGAAACTTTTGGAAATTTTTGAAAAAATAAAATATATATTGCGAGGGGTTAATGATACTCCTATACAGTTCGAAGTCATAAAAATCGTGACTTTAAAATAAAAATAAAATCAAAAATATTCAACGCGATATGGGATCTGGGGAAATATGGGTTAGTTTATTTTGTGCAATCGGCAGATTGTCGAATAAAATGGAGAAAAATATCGCTTCGGTGAAAAAGAGAAAGGTAGATGATAAAGAGAAATAAAAAAAATATCATAAAAACTTTATGAAAATATAGATCCAGTATTATTGCTTTATTTTTTCACGAGCGATTGTTGACCTCACTTAATTGAAACGGTCTCTGGCTGACGATATGAAAGTAATTATGAACGATGAAAGTGATAGCTCAAATAGTTCGTAAAATATTTAATCAAATTTATATATAAGAGGTAAAAATACAGAGAGAGAGAGAGAGAGAGAGAGAGAGAGAGAGAGAGAGGGAGAGAGAGAGAGAGATAATAAATATTGATAAAGATAAGTTACACTCTGAGCAATGTCCACCCGTAATTAAATCAAAATAAAATCAGACTTTAATGGTAACATACAATACGTGTTAGTATTATAGATCAATAACTTATATACGTTTAATTAAGTTATTAAGTTACGTTAAAGTTAAGCAGTAATATAACCAAAAATAATTTCTCCGTAAGTGATGAAGGCCAATAATAACATAATCATAATTTCAAATTTAATAAGGCGATAAGATAAAATTGTATCGCAATTTCAGCAAGATATGTTAATTATAATTGAACAATAATAATTCAACGTTTAACAGAAATTAAATCGAGATAATTTTAGAGGATAGAAAAATAATAATAATTAATCTTGGACAATTGTGAATAATTCGATTCATTCATCACACGAAACATTCATATCAAATGATCGAATTACTGTCATCATTAAATTAAATTAAATTTATTCATTGATTACGTTTAAACTATTGTTGTTTAAATTATTTTGACTAAGTGTTCAATAAGCAAACAAATCGCGTAGAATACATATTACTTATATTAATAAAATTAGTGATCTAGTATTTTATGTATTGAAATAATCTGGAAAGATGATATTAGTGTAGTATTATTGTCTCTCGTTTATTGGAACACGTCAAATCGTCGATAAAATTGAGAAGAATATCATACAAACGGAAAAAGAGTGAAAAAGATAGAGAGAAAAAGAGAGAGAGAGAGAGAGAGAGAGAGAGAGAGAGAGAGAGAGAGAGAGAAAAGAATAAAAATATTACATATCGATTTCTTTCCATATTTAAACGGGAACTTTTAGTTTGGATCACCAATATGAATATATTAAACAAGTATTATCGAAAACGAGAAGGGACCAATCGAAATAAAAAATATTATATAATATATAGCTAACAGCGATAGGTATCAAATTTCCGATTCTGTTATCCGCTCGTACGTATGTACATATAAATATTATATCCCTATATTCAGAATAAAATTGTTCAAATAATGCACGACATTTGACCTAAAAGAAAGAGAAAAAGAGAGAGAGAGAGAGAGAGAGAGAGAGAGAGAGAGAAAACGAGATAAACGTAGCAATAGAAAGGAAGTAAGAAAAGAGCAAAAAATGAGAAAAATAGAGAGGATGATAAAGTAAATTTGAGTGTTTGTATAATGTGCCTTTATTATTGTTATTGGATATAGATAGGTACAGATACTTATAGACTGAAGAATAAATGGATAGATAAGTTTTTAATATGTATATATATATTACATATATTACATACAAATATACAAATATGTGTGTGTGTGTGTGTGTGTCTGTATAATTGTATCTTACATATAAAAATAATATTTTATTTAAAAATGTATGAATATATATATATATATATATATATATATATATATATATATATATATGTATATGTATATGTATATGTATATGTATATGTATTCTGGATATATGTATATAAGAGAAAAGGATGGTAGATTTTGTAGTCGTTGTTATCGTCGTCGTTTCGTCGTTTTATCGGCGATTCCTTCGGTTCGTCGCGTCATCGGCACCGTCCCAAACCGTGCCGATTCCTTTCGGCTTTGGAGCAATCGTGAAATCGAGCGAAAGGGAGTCTCGTCTCGCAATCTACGAGCTTGAGGAGGCGATCGGGCGAAAAGAGAAGAATATTAAGCGGAACAGCTCCTGGGAACTAAACGATCCTAACGATATTCGCGAGTTCACGACGGAGCATGGCCTCGATCGAAAGAGAGAAAGAAAGACAGAGAGAGAAAGAGAGAGAGAGAGAGAGAGAGAGAGAGAGAAAGAAGAAAAAGAGAGAAAAAGAGAGAAATAGAAAGAAATAGAAAGAAATAGAAAGAGAAAGACAGAGAGAGAGTCGTCGATGAAAAAGTTCAAATCGCAGAGGAGTTATCGAGCGAAAGAAAAGAGAGAGAGAGAGAGAGAGAGAGAGAGAAAGAGATAGAGAGGAAGAGAGATATAGATAGAAAGAAAAGAGTCTACCTACCATTTTCTCTCTCTCCCCCTCTCTCTCTCTCTTTCTCTTTCTTTATTTTTCTCTTGTTTTCTTTCTCGTCGTACTGGAATTTGCACAGTCGACGATTTCGTTGGCGATAATAACGAAGGACAGGACCAAGATTGTACAAAACGAAGGCAATTCAATGAGATGATTTTGAGAGAGGGGGAGAAAAGGAAGAAAAAGAAAAAACAAGAGAAAGAAAAAAGAAAGGGAGAAAAAAAAGAAGAATTTTCCCACTTCCTGCTTGCGAAGGAACTGGGACGTGGTGTTGGATTTTGAGATGGGGTGAGATGGGGTGGGGAAAAGGGTTGGATTTTAATCATTGTTCGGTACTTCAGACATTCTTTCTATCATCGTTCCTACGGTATTATTATTATTATTATTATTATTATTATTATTATTATTATTATTATTATTATTATTATTTTCACTTTGTTTATTTTATCTGTAAATTATTTATTTATTTTTTCTCTCTTTCTTTTCCTTCTTTTTACTTATTCCTTCCGATTTCACGACGGCTTTATCGTTTACAAACCTTTACTGCTACTTTTATTTTATCGTAATGGATGAAATTCATCTTCTTAACAAATAAAGAAAAAGAAAATAGAAAAGAAAACGGAATGTGTTTCTCGTTCCATCATTAATTCGAGATTATCGCATTGAATTAATTTATTCTTATTTTGATTCAACCGAAAACTATTGTACAATACGATCCTTCTAATCTTACGATCTCAGTTTATCTGGAAAATCCTTTTTGACATTAATTTTATCGTTATAATTATTCCAATCCATTTTTCCCGTCATTTAACGTCAATTAAATCACATGGCACGTTCCGATTTCGTACAACGATAGAAAAGAAAAGAAAAAGAGCATAATAAAAAAAAGAAGAGAAGAAGGGAAGAAAAAGCACGGAATTAGTAGAGGTAAAGAAAGAACAAAAATTCGAGGATGAATTATCGACTATTATTAATTTTTCGTCATTGAGACCAAATTTCGGATCGATCGAAAGAGGAGGTAAGAGAGAGAGAGAGAGAGAGAGAGAGAGAGAGAGAGAGAGAGAGAGAGAGAGCTAGTACGAAGGATAATAACTGACATATGTGGTCAAACAAGTAACTATAGTACACCTTCACATTGATACGTTCGTCTTATACAGAGACATATTACGTACACAGAGAAGTATCTAAAACGTATACGAAGTGTTGAGTTTGCTCGTTGGCATGCTTCGGCTACGATCGTCTCTCGATCCAAGCCACCTCTCTTCCATCCTTGCACACCTCTCCCCCATACTCTCCATACCCCGTCCAGCCGCAGTTTACTTAGCATTGCTGATGCACTATCCACTTTGGTCGGCCATGTCGAGAGAGAGAGAGAGAGAGAGAGAGAGAGAGAGAGAGAGAGAGAGAGAAAGAGAGGGGTCCATAGAGCCCATGTGCCGAAGCTAGTACGTACCATCGAAGGTTATGGATAGAAGATGTGCCGATGCGTTCATTGCTCCTCTATCCTGCCCCCCCGAACCACCCCTAAACCACCATCACCACCATCACGACCATCATCTACCTCACCTACTTCCCTTTCCTCCCTCTCCTACCTTTTCGATGCAACCTTCGATCCTCCACCGGTATGTTTGAAAACGGATAGATGCTGATGGCTCTAGTTCTAATTAATAACGAGCCATCGATCGAGATATTCCGGGGATGTAAGGCACTTAGGGTTGAAGTGGGTAAAGTGAAAAAAGCACTCGAGTTACATAGCTTCGAAATCTCTCTCTCTCTTTCTCTTTCTATGTATCTATCTATCTATCTATCTATCTTTCATCCTTCAACTATTTTCTTTGTTTTTCGTCTCGTTCTCGTTTAGGCAAACCGTACACAGTTTGATTCATCTCTCGGCCAATCCACGTCGATCTTTCCGAAGTAGATTTATTACTTTTCGGATAAAGAATGAAGAGTATTAATCGACAACGGATCGTAATGCTTCTTCCTCCTTTTATCCTTTTTTCCCCCTTTCTTTTCTTTTTTCTTTCATCCGACGATCATTTTATTATCTATCGTTCCTTTTGTTCGAGGATTATTAAAGTGATTATCAAAGGATTTGCAGATTCATTGAGCTATCAGAGCCAATATTTTTCTAATGTACATACACACACATACGCGCGCACGCACACACACTCGCGCGTGTATACATACGTATTATTTGTTGATTTATTGTTATGTAACTTTGATAATTAGGAATGCAAATGGTTATTGCGATAGAATAAATATTTAGTATTGTTCAGTTAGCTAATGAACAATTATTTAAATAAAATGAGGTAATAAATTCGATCGATATTTCGATGTAACGAACTATAACATTTCGAACTCGAACGTAAAAAATTTTGTCAAAGTTCTCCGAACGAAATATTAATTCACGTTAAAGTATATCAATTAATTTCTCATCAGTTCGAAAAATAAGTAAAATATTATTATTCATTGAAAGATATCGTGTCGTTATTAATACGAATTAAAAACTAAGCTATAACAAGATGAAAGGGTCATTAACTAATATCGTTCATAGGAGGGGATCGACGGAGGAGGAGGGAAACGAAAAACAAAAAACAAAAAGAATCCAAAAACAAAACAAGGAAAAAATAAAACAAGAAAGAAAACGAAAAAGGGCGGGAAATATTGCTAACCCTCGATTTCCCGATCGATGAAATCTGCTCTCCTGACCGATAGCGAATGATTAATGGTACACCCGGTATCTGCAGCTTCCCATACTAACAGGCACACGATGCACGTTACGTGTTGCTCCCGACACGCCTCTCGATATTTGATCCCGACGCATTCAATTACAATAATGGATCGGAAACAGCGTTCTGGGATTCTAAAGCTAGAGAACGATGCGGGAGAGTGAGTGAGACAGAGTGGGATAGAGAACAAGATAAAGAGAGAGGGAAGGAGGGAAAGAGAGATAGAGAGAGGAAAGGAGAAGATACTAACACTGTCTGGAAGTTGGAGATGGTGCTGCAGACGCCGATTTAACCTTAAAGGAGGAATGGTAGAAGAGCAAGAGAGAGAGAGAGAGAGAGAGAGAGAGAGAGAGAGAGAGAGAGAGAAAGAGAGGGATAGGTAGGTAGGTAGGTATAGAAAGAGAGAGAAGGAGAGGGAGGGAGAAAGAGAGAGAGAGAGAGAGAGAGAGAGAGCAATACTCGAGAGCTTCCCTTCACCAACCCCAAGGTTGAAACATTTGGCTACCCACTATTAATTGCTCCTTAATTCGCAACCTCTCATCACCTTAACAAGAAAGTCCTTACTATTATGGTTGATGATGTAACGGATTGTTCCATTGAATAGAATTTTAAAATAATTGCTATGTATTATCACGATAATTATTTATCTTAATGAAATAAATAGATTGAAACGGAGAAATGTGAAGAATTAAATATAAACGTTCTTTCTATGGAACAATTACGATGTTATTGCGACTTTTGTTAACGTTAGGAAGAATTATGTTGTAACGTGTTTTACTACGGAAAACAGTTGGAAAAATAAAAGAGAGCAAAAAAAAAGACATTCCAACGTAGCTTCGAAAATTTCTGATCCTTCTAAGTACTTCCTTTCTTTTTCGTCTCGTTCAGTCAAGCCGTAAAGTTTATTTTTATTATTATTGAGAAAATATAGAGACTTGTATTTATCTTTTTACATTTCGAATAAATTATTATAATATTTTTTGTTATATATTATATATATATATGTGTGTGTGTGTGTGTGTGTATGTATGTATGTATGTATGTTTATTTAGTAATTAATATTTCTATATAATCATAGATAATATACGAATTAACATTAGTGAAGAATTTTAAGCTAACCTAAGAGTTAGATTCGTACGTTCAACCATTTTCCAATTGATTGATCAACGAAAATTGAATAAAAAGAGTAAGAGTCAGTGAGAAAGAGAGAAAGGGAAAGAGGAAGAGAATGAAAGAAATAGAGTCTCTAACCGAGAAAATTGACGGGGCATCCAATTCCTAATTGATCTTTCGCACGAACGAATCGACGTGCTTTTTCGACAGTCGAAGAGTAAAAAGGACGAAAAAGAAAAAAAAAAGAAAGGAAGAAAAGTAAGAGGGAATAAAATCGTAGAAAGAGGAAGATGGAGATAGAGAGAGAGAGAGAGAGAGAGAGAGAGAGAGAGAGTGAGAGGGTGGTGAGAGAGAGAAGGAGAAAAGTAAGAAGGAGAGAGAGAAGGTAAGGGAATATCTGGAGAAAATCTACGTCTCCATCTGGACGCTTCCGATTTTAATGCGGTCTCATTTCCGTCCTTTCCAATTAAGACGTAATTGAATTGCCAACGGGAAATTAATTCGCGTAGTAAATCTTCAACGAGTACGCTACTACTTCGTATTACCAAAGTTTTTCATTCTTTCGAGAATTATATTTCCTTACTTGATCATTCCAATCAATACGCATTACAGAACATCTTACAACACAGATCACTAACTTTTCGATGATTCTCTCTCTCTCTCTCTCTCTCTCTCTATCTATCTTTCTTTCTTTCTCTTTTTCTGCATTCTATCTTTCTATTTTCTTTATATTTCTCTTATTTCTACTTGAACTTCAAATAATGAGTCGATAATCTGATCTAATTGGAACCATTCACCCCTGATTCAGCGGATGTATTATTATTCTTGTTATTATTATTATTTTTAATTATTTTATTTTTAATTATCGTACTACTTTTTTCAATCGTATTATTATTGTTTATTTTATTACTATTATTATTTATAATATTGCTTTTTTTAATTATTTTTATTCGATTATTATTTATCGTAATAATTTATTTCAATTGTACCGCATTATCACGCATTTTATTATTTATTTCATTCGATATTATCAATTCGACCTTATTGGGATCATCTAAAATCAACAAAAACAAGACAGAGTGGTTTAGATTTTCTATCGAAAGAAAATTGCGATATTATAAATGGTGTCACGTTTTAAATAAAACGGTCGAACATATCCGATCCTATTGGTTTGATAAACAAATCTATCAAACAAAAGTTTTTAGGTTTCGAGCGAGAAACGTAATATGTGTTACAGATATTTCGTATAGGGCGCACTTGTTGAGATACGAACATGTTATGACGATTTTTTTTCTTTCTTTTTTTTTTATTTTTTAATTGATATCGATATTTTAAGCCTTAAATTTAACAAAAGTTGTGAAGAATACCGATACGAATCCAACGAAGATCTACATTGTACCGTTTCATCGATATTTCATCATGTTATGACGTCTTGAACTGTGTTTAACGAACTGTGTTTATTAGATTCAAAAACATTTAACAAATGTTTTAAAATATTATTTAACAATAATGAGATCAATATTCCTGTAAACAATTACTAACCAATGTATTCATAAATCGATTTTTTTTCTCATTTTTTCACATATTTACTTATTTCTTTTTATTCATAGATTTTCGAAATTGTAATTACATTTGATCATATAGGATATTTTCTTTCACAAACTTAAGAATTTTTATTTGAAACATTTGTTTATGAAGTCAATAAGATCGGGAGATATTTGGCCATATCACTTCAAATGTTATCACCCTGTATAAACCCTCGTCATCGTATTTATACTTCTATATTAAAGTGGTATAAATTATTACTCTGTAATTTCGATTTTGATTGTAAAGAATAATAATAATAATAACCATCATAATAAAAATAATATTAATAATAATAATATTAATAATAATAATAATAATAATAATAATAATAATGATAATAGAAACATTTAAATGGCAGAATTTTACCTATTGTTAGTTTTTATTTCTATAGTTTTAAAATAGTCAACAATTTCCTCAGTTTCGTAATAGCATTTTGAATTTTCCTGAAAAGGTTATTAGTTTAGGAAATGTGGGAAAATGTGAATAGGCAAGTGAAAGATTTTGAAGTGGCACTAGAGAGAGTCTAGGATGGTTCCACTTCTGTTCTAACGTTCCAACAATGTTGTTTCACTGAATTCTATGGAGTTTTAAAGTCGGCAAGTTTAAGTATTGTTAAATGTTACTCATTTTCATTTCATCGTAGAATTATCGTCACCCAAATTTTCCTTCGTATATTATTATTTTATTTTTTATTTTTATTTGATTTTTTCTCCCTTACGTATTAACGATGACTATTATTTTTATTCAATATAATTCTAATTAGTATGAGCACAATGTTAAAATGACAATGATTATATGAATCACGTTACATGTTTTGTCGGTTTTATTGTTAAAAACGTTTATATTTATATATTAAAAGATTTTACGAAAGTTCAATTTATTATATTATCAAAACATTTAAGAATAAAATAAAAAAATTCTTAAAATCATTATATCGCAACCATACATAACTATCATTTTATTTCGTGTAGATACCAAAGTGCATACACAAAGTGAGAATATTATTTTAAAATGAATATTTATTTTGCTATTATATATTATTTATTATTTATTATTTAAAATAAAAATACAAAAGTAAAAGAGATAATAAAAAATTATGTAAAGTGTTTGTTATTTTTAATATTAAAAACGTTTATATATACATATATTAAAGAATTAAAAGAAACGTTCGATTTATGTACAGAACATTTATATATAAAATAAAAAAATTCTTAAAATTATTATACGGCAACCAAACATAACTATAATTTTACTTCAATTATGTATTAAAATACAATTTCAAATACAATTACACGTTAAAACGAATATTTGTTCGTTAGTTTCTTTTTTATTATTTATTATTTAAAATAAAAATAAATCAAAAGAAATAAAGAAAGTCGGAACCTTTGATATTTAAATATAAACATTGCAAACGATGTTTGATCATCCCGTCGAATATGTTTAAACTTTGAATCTCTTGAATCTCTTTGAACTACATAAAAGGAATATGACATTAATGTTTAACTATAACGTTAGATTCGCATAACCACGTTTTGGTGTCATTCTCGTCGCCATTAGCTACGTTGATAGTGACAACGGCCGTATATCGAAGGACGCGTACACACGTCGTTACGTTACGTTTTCACGAGAACGTAAAGGCCCTAATGGAAGTTACATTAAGACGTACATTGGTACCCTTCGCTTCTCGTTTCTCCCTACTTCTTCTTTATTTTCTTTTTCTTTTTTCCTTTCTCTTTTTTCTTTTTCCTTACACATGTAGAGGAAAGGGCGTTACAACTACCAGTGTAATGCGACGCGTTCATGCGAGAATGAGTGGAAACAGCACGATATCGTATTTAAAAGCAAGTCGTGTCTCTTTTACGTACTTTCGTTTACATAAGTATGCGATTTACATATGTACTTATATGTTCGAGGTGTATACAGGGTGTCTCATTTGCTGAAATAAATAGTTAAACGTTTTTTTTTCAGTTTCTTCTTCTTTTTTTTTTTAACAAATCAACCTGGAAAAAATTATTGTAACCTATGAGACTTTTTTGCTTTCTTTTTTCTTATTCTGTTAAAATAAATCGAATAGTATACTTTTGTTATCACGATATAGATAGCACGTATAAAGAAATTAATCATTTTTTCTTTATAATTTACACGAACTCGAACGAAACATAAATAAATCACGTTTAAGTCGGGAAAATGTAGAAGTGAATAAGTTATTTGAAATAAAAATGACTCCTTTTATTAAGTCATGATTGACATTAAGTGTATTGTGATTCAATGGAAAATATTTATCAGTATTCAAGTTTAACCAAGACACTTTATATATATATATGTGTGTGTGTGTGTGTGTGTGTGTGTGTGTGTGTGTGTGTGTGTGTGCGCGCGCGCGCGCGTGTCTAAGGTATCGAACCTAAAACAGTGTCAGTTTTAAAGGGGAGCAAACGAGAACCCTTTTGGAGGAATCGATTCAGATAATTCGATATTTTAGTGTGTGTTTTTCAAAGGATTCATACTTGCAGGATAACATTTTCGTATTGTGTACACTGTTATATATTACTGAACACAATCAGACAGGCTCTCCCTGTCCCTCTCTCCCTCTTTCTCTCCTCTTTCTCTCTTTTTCTCTCTCTTTCTCTTCCTCCTCTCTCTCTCTCTCTCTCTCTCCCTCTCTCTCTTATTAGCTGCAAAAAAAATAAAATTAAAAATACAATTGACGTTAGATTTCTTTTGTTAATACATTAGATGAATTTATTGATATTTTAGATGCATTATATATAGTATGGATTTGTTTCTTTGAAAAATAAAAAACGAAAAGAATAGGAATTCTTTTTATTAAATTTATGTATTAAAAACACGTTTGTTAAAAATTACCTGTACGTATTTATATATTTTCTACTTGACCAAACGATGACATATTATTTTACTGAATAAATAAAAAAAGAAAAAATGTATATATCCTAAACAAATTTGTTAAATATTATCTATATATATTTATATATTATCTAGTTGATTAAAACGATAAGATATAATTTTTCTGAATAAATACAAAAAAGTAAAATGTATATTTTATAAACACGTTTCGCTAAAAAGTATCCGCATATACTTATATATTTCCCACTTGATTAAAAACGATGAGATATTATTTTTCTGAATAAAAGACAAAGAAATCAAAACAAAAACAAAAAATGAGAACTACATTACTTCCTATAAATAGGTTTTGCTAAAAACCATTTATTACGTTACTATAACATTATAACATTTTATTTCCCTGAGGAACGATGAAAAGAAAAAGAAAGAAAAAAAAATACCAGAAGTGCAAATGCAAACAAAATGAAGGAATCCAAATGTCGATCGAATCCTAAATTTCGTTTGAGATAAGAATGAGCCGATCGTTTATTATTAACGAACCAAGAATAATAAGCGAACAGTCGAGAAAGATATACGGACGAATAATTTCACGACTATACGTATTATGATTTATCGATGAAAGAACGAGGAGAAAGAAGGTACGAGAGGGAGTGAGGGATACGGAAGAAGAATAAGGGGTAAGACGAGAGGGAGAAGAGAAAAGTTTCGAAGAAAATGCGGGTTGGTCTTCGTTAGCTGAGTACACCAATGACTTCTTTCTCACTCCTTCCCTCCCCCCTCTCTCTCTCTCTATAAACGAGACGTATAAGATGAAATTTCATCTTGAAAAGGGACTAACCGTCGTCGACATTCGTTGAACTTCGAAAGAATTCTGTAAAATCATGGATAAGGAGAGTTCTCTGGCGGTAGTAGAGGGAGTGAGTGACGGGGATCTGGGGAAAGGGGTGAAGGGACGGAGAGGTGGAAGCGCATCATATCCATGGCCGAAAAGTTTAAGAAGAAACTCTAACGAAACGCGATAAAGCGAGGAGTCCAATGATTCGTAGATTCAGAGTAAGAAAGAGAGAGAAAGAGGGAGAAAGAGAGAGAGAGAGAGAGAGAGAGAGAGAGAGAGAGAGAGAGAGGAGTTAGGATATGGATGAGGGTGAGGTTGGATGTGATTGGATGTGAAGGGTGGAGGGGAACTCGTTGGTAATGGCAAATCGCAAGGATGAAAACTTTTTAATGTGGATCGACTTGCTTATCGCGAACCTCATTCCCGTGAGAAAAGATTTTATCTTGACGGTGAATTTTAATTCCGTCGATGTCGTCCCCCGTCCCCCATATCCCGTCATATACCCTCCCTTATCCTCCCCCTCTTCCACATTCCCACGACCATTTCGTTTTTGTATTATCAAATATTATAAAGGGGGGGGGGGGGGGGGGAAGATATTTACGCGAATTCGATTCGATTTAATTTCGTCGGGGATTGATTTGAGAAATCCTTAACGATCGACCCAAGTCAAAATTATAGTGATAGTTGAAATTTAATCGTTAAAAAATATTGAAATTATAATGTAAAAAGAAAAAAAAATACAAGAACGAAAGAAAGAATAAATGCACATTGTTAAGATCTCAATTAGATAGATATATGCATACGTCCCGTAGTATGAATAATTTGACGTTGTAATAATTAAAATCGTTTAACGATAAATATATATGGACGATGAACAACTATACTTGATTTGTAATTGAATATATTTCTTTTTTCTTTTCTTTTTTTACTGCTATATAATATTGTACTATATAATACAATATTTATACTACCGTATAATGTTTATTTATATTATTATATACTGTATAATATTTACTTATACTATTATATATTATATAATATTATACTATATAATATAATATTGTAATAAAGATGATCATGCTCATATTGATAATGATACCGACTTGATTTATTTATTTTTTATTCCATATATAGAAGACATGAAAATTCTCTCTTTCTCTCTCTCTTTTTCTCTTCTTTATCTCCTTCGCAAAAAGGATCAGCCTGTAATAAAAGTACCGACTACAAGGACTATCATTACGATAGTATTCGATTGCATATACTCGCTGAAAAATTCTTTGGATATCTCCATATTCGTAGCAGGAAAATTTGTAAATACACGAACGAATTTGGTGATTTGGTTGTAAGGATGGTGGGTGAGGGAGAGCGGGGAAGGTGGAGGGAAAGAAAAAAATTAAAGTCAAGGAAAAAGAAAAAGCAGAAGGGCAAACGTGACTGGCGAGAGATAGGAGAATAAGAAAGTCGTAAACATGTGAGGAATAAGCGTCGGGACGCCATCGTCGATGTCGTCAGTAGAGAACGACGCGGCGCTCGTAAATGTTGCGATCTCTTCGAAATCGACTTAAAACGAGCCGTACAGCGAGCTTGAGATTTCCATTCCTGAGCGATGCATCTGTTGAAAGACGCGTGTGCGTGATTGTGAGTTGCATTCTTGATTCCACACAGGATGAATCATTTTAAACGATCAGTGTATGTTAGGTACTTCGAATTTGAAGTATTTCCTTGCATACATACCTGATGTCCCATTATTATTCTTCTACTTTCGATTATCTTCGATACTTTTAAGGACACAGAAAAATATATCGAATAAAAATAATATAATAAAAATATATCGAAGCAAAAGTATATTAGTTATCGTCGTTTTTTCTTTCTTTCTTTTTCTTCTTCTTCTGTTTCTATTAAATAATCAATTCGTTTTCTAATATTTACGGAAAATTTTGTATTTCGACACGTATAACATATTACAATTTCAAAAGGAGAGAGCAATGCAGAACAATTTAATTGGTACACATTGTAATATAAAATTTAATACACAATACATACAAGATACTTCGATGAAGTTATGAAAATGAGTATTCGATGAGTTATGAAAATTATTAATCGAATTAAAATTGTCGATGATGATAACTGTATTATTAGTACGATGTAAAAACGTTAAAGTGTAACACAAAATATTACAATAATAATTTCATAATTCAACGTACGTAATACAAAAATTTATTCCCGATGATAATAGTTCACGATGAACTTCAATTTTGAAAAATTCGTCCTATGACTGCAGAATCATTTGGATAATTAATTAAATGAAAGAGGTAAACAAAAACAAAAAAAAAAAGAAAAAGAAAAAAATATTCCGAGTCAATTGAGAAGATTAATGATTAAAAGGAAAAACAGAAACAAAAGAGTAGGATGAAAGATGAGGAGGGTTAGTGGAGGGGAAGGGAGTGGCGAGGGGCGAAAATTTTCAATTGCCGACTGTTATATACGGTTCACACTGTATAATCAAGGTAAATTTTCCTAATTCTTCCCACATTTAATTTTCAATAGGGAAAGGACGAGTACCAGTCGTTGGGAGAAAAACGTCCGTACGAAAGAGGTAAAAGTGGACTGCCGTAGAAACTCGGTGAGTTCTCGGTGAATGGCCACTATTAAGGAGAAAACGTAAAACGCACTATTTTATAGGTGTACGAGTTCCATGAATTTTCCACGATGATTTTCTATTCGGAACAATCGCGATGCACGCTCTTTGAATATTACGGAACTCGTTGAGAGCTTTAACTTCTTCTTCTTCTTCTTCTTCTACCACTACCCCTACTTCACCCTTTTTCTCCTTCTCCTTGTCACCCCTCCCATCTCTTTTTTTCTCTGTCTCACTTATCCCTTCTATCTTTCTAATAAACTTTTCTTCCTTCTTTTTTTTTCTTCACTTTCGTCCTTTTAATGCGTGCACTGACATTAATCGCGTCGTCCGCCGTTCTTTTTCTTTTTTATTTATTTCTATTTTCCTTCTTTCTTTCTTTTTTTTTTTTTTTGAATCTCGTTTCTTTTTATAACAAACGAAGAAGAAGAATAACGGAAGAAAATTGTGCGAGTATTTGAAGGGAAATGAAAACGCTGAGGATAACGTTAAACGAAAAATACTCGTCCCTTTCGTTTAAAACGAAATTATAAATCATGTGATTTATACGAAACGTTGACGAAAAGAAAAAAGAAGGAGAAAGTACTTGCGTTAATCATTTCTGCAAAAAATTTCTTTTTTCATCCTAATTTTATTCACATTTTTAATTTTCGAAAATTATTACACGCTTTTTTTAAGACAGTTGGAATTTCTTTCGACTAATATCACTTATTGTTTACATTCTAATAGTCATACTACATAAAATTCTTATTTTTCTTTATTGTTCTTTTTCTTTTCTATTTCTTTCCTTATATTCCATATTTTCTTCTCTCGAGTGAATAATAGAGAATACTCGTTTAAAAATTCATAGAATAATACTTTATTTCATCGTTAGAATTCGTATTCGAATAAAGAGGTTATAGTCGTCAAGCGATTAGACCGGACAAATCGAGCAACTAAAGTAGGGCCATTAAGTGGTACATGCAAGTGCTGTATCGGCCGTCGTAAGCTCGTTAAAGCGAAAAACCGAGACAGAAAGGATTGAACGAAATATATCGTTACGCTACTCGAGAATACAACGGTTTAAAATTATTCCTCCGGTATTTTGCTTGATGACCATACGAGTATTAGAGTTAATTCCAACGAATAAGTGGATTAGAAATGAATAGAGAGTAAAACGTAATCGAAGATGAACGTTTGCGATCGTACTAACTTATAGGATGATCTATTAAATTGTTTTAAATGTCGAAAAATATGTCGAGAAGTATCTTAACATTGCGTCTTTGTTATTTTAATTCGAAATAAATCGTCATTCCATCGATTTTTATGATTTTAATTTAATTAGAAAAGTAATAAAAGATTAGAGAGATTAGAAATTGGATTAGACGGATTTGGACAGAAAAAAGTTTCCACGAATTTTTGTTGTGAAACAGGTTTATGATTATTATTATTATTATTGTTGTTGTTTTCTACAGATTTATTACTATTATAATTTTTAATTTCTATTGTTTTTTTATATATTTTTAAATATATTTTTTCAATTCCTAAATTATGTAATGTTCGCGATTCTATTTCCCTTGTTTTTTTACAGCGTTTCAGTTATTTACTTAAAATACATTACTTTAAATACATATTTTTCTAATTATTTTGAATCACAAGCTACCGTAGATAGTTTTTACTATTATTTACTTGGTCAAATATTTTTTATTAATTAATGATAAGTATTATGTAAAATAAATGATCAGTATATTACATGAATATTTTGGTCAGTATACATAATTAAGCGTAAGAGTTGAGTATACGTACTGATAATTTATATTAAGTCTTGATATTTTTTTATGCATATCGATCACCTATATAAAATACTGATTAAATTTATGAAAATACTGACAATGTATTTGAAATACTGATCAGAAATTTACAAATATTGAAGATTTATTTAAAATACTGATTAAACGTATAAAAAAAACTAATCCAGTAAATAATATTACTTCTCTTTTATCTTTCAACGATTTATATAAAATATTGATGAAACATACAAAAATACTTA